>KQ481957.1:62958-73875 GCA_001430745.1 Auxenochlorella pyrenoidosa
CCCTGCTCTTCGCACACACACACACACACACCACCCCGCCCCGCCACTGCAGAGCGCCGCCGCGGGCATCAAGGCGTCGGCTCGCACCTACAAGGAGCTGCGGGACAACCTGGGGGAGGGGCTGCGCTTCTACATGGGCCTGCAGGTGGGTTGGCGGTACCTATGCAGTACCTCTGTGGTACCTCGTTATGTATGCACGGCGCCCCTGCTTGCAACCCCTGGAGCAGCCGAGGGGCGAGGGCCTGCATGCGGCTGCACGGGCCTGCGGGCGCCTCGCCTGCCCATGACGCCACTTTGAGCCCCCAATGCGAAACCCGGCAGGAGGCGATCGGCACGCTGCGCCAGCAGGCGGGCGACCACTGCATGACGCGCCGCATCCAGCGGTGAGGGCTCAGCGTGCGGTGGGCTGAGGGCATGTGGTTGGGGGTGCTTGACCGAGGGCATGGCACCAGGGACACAGCCCCATGGGCGCGACGCCGGGGTGCCGTGCGGTGCCGGCCTGGCGCACACCCTGCTGTGCGCTGTGCACCCGGATGGGCACCGCAGCGCAGATGGGCTGGCGGTGCAGCGGGCAGCAGGCCCCTGCAGCCCTGGACGCGCAGGCACTCAATGCATGTGCCTCCCCTGCGTGTTTGTACGCCTGGCCTGCCTCGCTACCTGTCTTGCCCACCCGCATTGGTGCACCCACCCACCCACCCACCCACCCCACCCCACCCCAACCCCAACAACAACGTTTCCTTGCAGCGACGACGTGATCGAAGACCTGCGCAAGCAGGCAGCAGAGGAGGCCGACCGCGCGGCAGCCCAGCTGGCCGCCATGACCATGCAGCAGCAGCAGGCACAGCAGGCACAGCAGGCGCAGCAGCAGCAGGCGCAGCAGGCGCCGCCGCCGCCGCCGCCGGGGCCCGCACCTTCGCTGTCGCCCGCCAGCAGCGGCCACTATGCTCCCCCTCCTCCCCCGCCGCCTCAGCAGCAGCAGCAGCAGGCGCCCTATGGTGCGCCCCAGGGGCCGCCGCCGCAGCAGGCACAGCAGGGCGGGTACCAGCACCCACCACAGCAGTACCAACCGCCACAGCAGCAGCAGTACTACCAGCAGCAGTACCCGCCGCCACAGTACCAGCAGGCGAGCTTCCAGGGGGGCAGGCGGGCATGGCATACTGTGCTGGGTTGGAGTTGCCGACTCGGTGCGCAAGGCACTGAGGATGCTCCTCCGTCTGGCCCAAGCCTTTGGTCGACTCATCCCATCACCCCTGCCTTGCCACCATCTCGAGCACTTGCACCCCTGCCACCTACCCACCCCTGCCCCTGCCTGTGCCCCTGCCCCGGCCGCAGACGCATGGCTATGGCGCGCCCCCGCCGCCTCCCACCCAGCAGGGCTATGCCCCACAGCAGCAACCGATGTATTCCTACCAACCCGGTGGCTACCCGCCTCAGCAGCCGGGCCCCTACGGCCCGCCCCAGCAGCAGCAGCAGTGGGGCGGGCAGCCGCAATACGCCCAGCAGCCGCCGGCGGCGCCGGGGCAGGGCGCTCCTCAGCCGCCGCCCACGCAGCCGCAGCAGCACAGCAACCCGATCAGCCAGTACTTTGGGCAGATCTTCAAGTAGCAGGCCCTTGTGGCTTAAATTACAAAGGCTGCCTGCTGATGGCAGTGAGCCGCCTGCCATGGCAGCTCTCAGCAGCCGCCGAGAGGCCGGTGGCTGGTCCTGCGGCGGTGCTGCGCCCCACCCCCCATTTGCGACGGCACGCCATAACTGCTCCAGCAAGAATCTGTACAGCCTACGTGTCCTTGTGAATGTTCGATGTGGGGGTTGCCAGAAAAGTGTGCGATGTGTGAGTTGGCGCTGGGCGCGCTAGTGAGGCTCGTGCACGTGTGCTTAGCACGGCGCTCGCTCGGATGTCGTTCTGGAAGTGCATTCAAAGAGGGAGTGGTGTGTTGTTTCAGCAGGGGCACTGCAGTGTGGGCGAGAAGGGATTGGGCTACTCGGGATGCTGCTGCCTTGGCAGCGGTGGGCTGGCAGTGGCGGGTTTGAAAGGCAAGTGTGGCAGATTCAGTGACCCTCTTGGGGGCTCCTGGCAGAGGTATATTGAGGCAGGGCAATGCCAGCCGGCGTCATAAGAGTCGCAGAGGGGGAAGAAGTTGAGAGCGGAGCAGGTGTTGCATTGTTGGCAGGGATGTGGCGGCTGGTTGTGCCAGACTGGGTATGGCGTGCGAGTGTGCGCTCCTCGCCAGAAAGCTGCCTCGCCACCAGCACATTCCCGTGCGCCAGCGCGCCCTCTGCATGGATGCACAGGTAGGCACCAGCTCAGCCAGCAGTAGGAAGCGCTGGCAGCATGGGCAGCGTGGGCAGCATGCCTTGTCTGCTGCCTGCTGGCCCTGATGGCAAAGCGCAGCATGCCGCACAAGAGCACCGCAAGGCTGCAGCATGCGCAGCATCCGCAGCATGGAAAGATCAAGTGGGTGGTTATGCTGCCAGGCAGGGCCAAAGGCTCTAGGCGGCAGAGCGGCAGCGGCAGGGCGGGCAGCGGCAGCGATCCATGCTCACCCGGACGCAGCAGCTCACGAGAGCATCAGGGGCTGTCAAACAACGCCGCGAGCCGGCCAGCCACCTCGGCCGGCAGCGCCACACGCGTGCGCCGCTGTGCCCGCGCCAGGCACAGGGCAAAAGTGCGCAGCCGCTGGGCATCTGCTGCCGGCAGGCGGCGCGCCACCTGGGCCGCCTGGGCAGCTGAGCACTTGAGTGCGGCAGGCAGCACCCGCCCAAGGCCGCGGCAGGGCGCCGGCACCAGCGCCCATTCAGCATCGCCCAGCGGCAGGTGGGCGGCCACGCAGCCGGCAAAGAGGGGCAGGCGGCTGGGGCGTGCGGCTGGCAGGGCTGCCAGCGCTGCGTTTGCCGGCATCGCTGCTGCCAGCAGGCTGGCGGCTGCCCAGCATCCCTGCCTGCCTGACCACGTGAACCTTATCGCCACATGCAGGGGTGCGTCCCCTTTTGAGTCCCTGACCATTGCCAACTCTGGCGCCGTTTGCAGGAGGAGCTGAACCATGCCTGCACGCCCACCCCGTGCTGCCGTGTGGAGCGGCAGCCAGCCGTGTCTGCCCGCCGTGAGGGCTGCTGCCGGCGCCGCCTGCAGAAGCAGCTGCCCAACTGCCGCATCCTTGGCCAAGTGCAGCGGCAGCCAGCCTCTGGCGCATGCCGTCATGGCAGCTGCCGGCGCTGCTTCCAAGAGCACTTCAACCAGGGCAGCATGCCCTGTCTTTGCCGCCCAGTGAAGGGGCAGCTCGCCCTGGTTGTCTGGCGCCGTTGCCGCCTGTGGCGCCGCCTTCAGCAGCAGCACAGCTGCTGCTTCACGGCCACTTGACGCTGCCAAGTGCAGCGGCAGCTCCCCACTACTACTTGCGACCATGGCTGCCGCTGGTGCTGCGTCAAGCAGCAGCTGCACAGCCGTCTCATGGCCAGAACCTGCAGCTTTGTGCAGTGGCAGGCGGCCATAACTGTCTGCAACCGTGGCTGCCGCTGGTGCTGCAATGAGCAGCAGCTGTATAACCGCCTCATGGCCACAAGACGCAGCTGTGTGCAGTGGCAGGCGGCCAGCGCTGTCTGCAACCATGGCTGCCGCTGGTGCTGCATTGAGCAGCAGCTGCACAGCCGTCTCAAGGCCAGAACCCGCAGCTTCATGCAGTGGCAGGCGGCCACCACTGTCAGCAACCATGGCTGTTGCTGGCGCTGCGTTGAGCAGCAGCTGCACAGCTGCCTCATGGCCATGCTGCGCTGCCAGGTGCAGTGGCAGGCAGCCAAACGCGTCTGTTACCATGGCTGCCGCTGGTGCGGCATCAAGCAGCAGCTGCACAGCCGCCTTATGGCCAGAATCTGCAGCTAAGTGCAGCGGCAGGCGGCCCACACTTGAAACCATGCGCCTGACTGTCCCCTGTGCTGCCAGGGCTGCTCCTGGGGCCCCCTGCAGCAGCAGGACAACCACTGCAGTATGCCCATGCATGGCTGCCCAGTGCAACGGCAGCATGCCGTAATCGTCTTCTTCAAGGGCTGCTGCAGGCGCTGCGTCGAGCAGCAGCTGAACCACCTCGGCGTGCCCCTTGGATGCAGCCACATGCAGCGGCAGCTGGCCGTCGGCGGCGGGCCGCAGCTCCAAGTCGAGATCCGGCTCTGCCACCAGCAGCTGCACTACTGGCGGCAGGTCGAGGCCTGCAGCAGCGTGCAGCAGCGTACCGTCTGCGCGGGGAGGGGGGGGGGGGGGCTGAGCTGCTCAGGCGGGGCGCGAGCGCCCGCCAGCTAGGCGCAGCCACAGCTGCCGCGCAGCCCGCGCTGAAACGCAGCGACAAGCAGGTGATGGAGGCGGCTTGCCCAGCATACGCAAGAGGGGAGCCCGTGCCGGTGCCTGTGCCCATGCAGGTGCCAGAGCACCCACCAGCCAGGCCAGGATGGCTCACCTTTCACAGCGTCCGTTGTGGCCAGGTGCGCGGCGCAGCGTTGCACCTGCTCCGCAAGCTCATCAAAGCTCATGGCGGCTGCTGGGCCCTGCTGCACGCCTGCCGCCATGGCTGCAGGGGTGGAAGGGCGGGGCTGCGCAGTAGGGAAGGGAGCGCAACAGGGCAGCGCGCCAGCCAGCAGCAGGCACGTAGGACACAGACCGCATGCTAGCATCAACCTATGGGAACCGACCTGCGAGCACATCGCTTGCATGGTCGGCGTGGGAGGCTGAAGGGAACGGCCCTAGCTCGTAAGGGGTGCCGCCGCGTCGGAACCCAACCTGCTAGCGGCAGCGGGGCGGGTGTGAGCAGCTCGGGGGGGCGTCCGCAGTAGTAGGATCAGCGTGCCAAGAGGCTTCTATCTCCAAACATACTGCCGTCAAAGATCAGGATCTCGGTTTTTTTTCCCACAAAGCAAGCCAATTTGAAACCTTATCGGGCTTCGTGCAGTAGATCAGGAGCGATATCTGGAACGATTCCCCGTCAATCCCAATCCCCCGCGCCTTGAAGCCGAAGTTGATCCGCTTTGAAGCTCGCTTAGGCACCATCTTTCCGTTCACTGTCCCTCTGAAGTGAACGTCGCTCGCCAGTTCGATATCACAGTTTCTCAAGCACTACGGAGCGAACCAAAGGTGCGTGCACGCATTCCTCAATTCGAATGCGCTGCCACGTCAGCGCTGCAGCCAGCTGTCCCCCGGCGGGACGCAGGCTGATGGTTGCGGCCCCTCCTGATTGCTGCCACGCAGTGCTTGCTCATTCTGCTACCGATGTGCATAACATTGACCATGACATTCGCGCTTTTGAACATCTCAACGTCCCGGAATTGCACTGCTTCCCTGGCGTTGCAGCACATGCTGCATTGAAGCACCAGGCAGGGTGGGGCAGGGTCATTCACAAAGTGCAGGAAAACGGGCTTGCACTGGGGGCCCGTCATGTCCCGGGGACGTCCCTGCCGGGACGTCCCAGCTGGGGACACAGGCAAAGTATTGCTGTGTGCACTTCTGAGCTGTCCTGTGCTCACAAACAGGTTCCCTGATGCTTGTAAAACACTTCTGCACAGGTCCCACCCCAGTCCAACCCCAATACGTGCCCCAAACGGGCAGCCCCTGGCTTGACGTCCCAGGCTGTCCCCAGACTTCCCGGGACAGGACGTCCCGGGACGTCCCACCCATGTCCCCAGGGGGCACATGCACCCCACAACACTTGCACTCACTTCTGCACTGCACTGACCGTGGGGGGCATACGTTCACATGCGCTGCCGCTTGGCAGGGCACTCTGCAGCGCCAGCAGCTTGCCCGCAGAGGGCGAGAAGGCCGCCCAGAACAAGATGCAGTCAAGCAGTTGCACCGCCTTAGTAGTCCGCTGGCAGCTTGGCAGGCCCTGCTGGCACACTCTCCCACCGCTGCCAGCACTTGCTCCTTGGCGCGGTCGGCGTGCTTGTCAGCATTTGCCGGTTGCATGCTGGCCTGCATTACACGCTGTACGTCCTGCATGGACAGAACAACCGCTGCTCACCGCCGCTGCCCACCACCATCAAGCAGCTGCCCATGGCTGCTAGCGAAGGGTTGCAGCGTGCAAGGCTGCAAGGCTGGCGTCAGGCGGCAGCCAGCGGCCGTGCTCACTTGCGGCTGGCGCCGATCAGCAGCCCCAGCAGCATCCGGACAGATGGGAAGCATCGAAGAAAGGGTGCGTTCAAGGAGGGAGTGGTATATTGTTTCAGCAGGGTCACTGCAGCGTGGGCAAGAAAGGGAGTGGGCTACTGGAACGCTGCTGCCTCAGCGGCGGTGGGCTGGCAGTGGCCTGTCGAAAGGCAGGTGTGGCAGAACCAGTGGCCCTCTGGAGGCTCCGGAAGAGGGTTGGATTGAGGCATGGGCAGCGCCAGCCCGCGCCACAAGAGTCGCAGAGGGGGAAGAAGTTGAGAGCGGAGCATGTGGGGGTGTTGCATTGTTGGCAGGGGATGTGGTGGCTGGTTGTGCGGGACTGGGTATGGTGTGCGAGTGTGCGCTCCTCGCCAGCGAGCTGCCTCGCCACCAGCACATTCCCGTGAGCTTGCGCCTTCTGCATAGATGCACAGGTAGGCAGGAGCTCAGCCAGCACTGGGCAGCGCGAGCAGCATGGACAGCGTGGGCAGCATGGCTTGTTCGCTGCCTGCTGGCCTGCTGGCTGGCCTTGCTGGCAAAGCGCAATGTGCCGCACAAGAGAGAACCGCGTGGACTTAGCATGCGCAGGCATCACCCGCATGAAGCACCAAGTGGTTGGGTGCGCTGCCAGGTACGACCCAGGCTCCTAATGGCGGCGTGGCAGCGGCAGGGCTGGCGGCAGCGATCCGTGCTCACCCGGTCGCAGCAGCCCAGGAGAGCATCAGCGGCTGTCAAATAGCGCCGCGAGCCGGCCAGTCACCGCGCCCAGCAGCGCCACCCGCGTGCGCCGCTGCGCCCGTGCCAGGCACAGCGCAGCGGTGCGCAGCCGCTGGGCATCCGCTGCTGGCAGGCGGCGCGCCACCTGGGCCGCCTGGGAGGCTGAGCACTCCAACGCAGCAGGCAGCGCGTGCCCAAGGCCAGGGCAGGGCGCCGGCACCAGCGCCCACTCAGCGTCCCCCAGCGGCAGGTGGGCAGCCACGCAGCCGGCAAAGAGGGGCAGGGCGCTGGGGCGTGCGGCTGCCAGGGCTGCCAGCGCTGCGTGTGCCGGCATCGCTGCTGCCAGCAGGCGGGCTGCTGCCTCGCATCCCCGGCTGCCTGTCTCGGCGCCTCGCGGCGCCACATCGAGAGGTGTGTTCCCTTGTGAAGTCCTGGCTGTTGCCAACTCTGGCGCCGTTTGCAGGAGGAGCTGAACCATGCCTGCACGCCCACCCCGTGCTGCCGTGTGGAGCGGCAGCCAGCCGTGTCTGCCCGCCGTGAGGGCTGCTGCCGGCGCCGCCTGCAGAAGCAGCTGCCCAACTGCCGCATCCTTGGCCAAGTGCAGCGGCAGCCAGCCTCTGGCGCATGCCGTCATGGCAGCTGCCGGCGCTGCTTCCAAGAGCACTTCAACCAGTCCCCACTACTATTTGCGACCATGGCTGCCGCTGGTGCTGCGTCAAGCAGCAGCTGCACAGCCGTCTCATGGCCAGAACCTGCAGCTTTGTGCAGTGGCAGGCGGCCACCACTGTCAGCAACCATGGCTGTTGCTGGCGCTGCGTTGAGCAGCGGCTGCACAGCCGCCTCATAGCCATACTCTGCAGCTGCGTGCAAGGGCAGATGGCCATCTCTGTCTGCAACCATCGCTGCCGCTGGTGCTGCGCTAAGCAGCAGCTGCACAGTCGCTTGATGGCCTAAAGCTACGTGCAGCGGCAGTCGGCCCCTTCTGTCTGCAATCATGGCTGCCGCTGGTGCTGCGTCCAGGAGCAGCGGCAACCCAGGCTGCAGCTGCTGTGGGTGGTAGCCCCTGGCCACCAATGCAATCAATCAATTACACTTGACGTTCACGGAGCCAGCAGGTTCATGAGACTGCGAAGACGGGTTTTCGCGTTTTTGTTAGAGAGAAAGAAGGAAAGGGCTTGGGTGCTTTCTTGGGAGAGGATGGCTTGCAGGGTGGGTGGGGGTGGGACATTCAAAGATGCGGAAAAATCGGCGTGCTCAGTGGCGCGGGGCGTGGAAGCCTCAGTTCCCTTCTTCCTTCAGGCGGTGCAGGACCCCTGTTGCAGAGCACATCTGATCGTTGCCAAAGCAGCCCGGCATGACGAGGTGGCCAGCGCGCCCAGCGGCGGCGGCAAACGCGCCTGTGGCCGTCGTGCAGGGCGTCGGGCGAGCTCTACTCATTCCAATAGCATATTTACACAATTTTGTACATAGCGGACAGCTGTGCGATACATCAGGAGGCCGCGACAGATTCGACCCTAAGCGTGCGCATCCTTTTCTCAAGTCTCGTGTTTCCAGTTGAGTCGCAAGAGCTGCGCGGTTCCCAATAGACGCAAGCGCCGGAAAGCCGTCGTCGCCGCCCGCTTGCCGCCGCCACTCCCGCCCACAGGGCTGGGGGGCTGCTGCTGCCTCGCACGCCTCGCGCTTGCAACCTAAAACCCTTCCAACATGCTCATAACAGGCCGCTCATGGCCGTGCTTCTCATCTTGCCTGCGCCCCTCTTGCCCGCTGGCCCCCTCAGCCCCGCAGGCCTCGCCCCACCCATCTCCCTCGCCCCGGCAGGCAGCAGCCAGCACCCAGCGGAGCCCGCCCGCCCGCCCCGAAGACAGAGCGCCACCCAGCAGCAGCACAAGCAGCTGTGCACTGAAAGGACCAACCGCTGAAAGGAGCGACCAACTGACCCAGCCGCCATGTCCGGCCTGTTTGATGTCCTGCACCTTCATGCCACGGGTGCCATTGTTGTGGCCTCCTTTTTTGCCCTGCTGCTGGCCGCCTTCTGGACGGTGCGCGCGCAGCAGCTGGCCAAGCAGCGGCCCAGCAGCGGGCTGTACGCCAGCAGGCAGCCGCAGGTGGGCGGGCGCGGCTGGTGAGGTGGGGCGCGCCCGGCGCGCCTGCAGGCTGGGGCGGGCAAGTGTCGCCCGACTCGCCCCTGCCTGCCCCATGAGCCATTTGTGGTCCTCCGCTGGCCTGCCCTCCTCTCTCCCAACCCTTGCCTGTGAGGCTGGACCTTCTCGACATTAAGCCTGATATAGACCCTTGCAAGCAGTTTATGTGCCGTGCTGAAGCCAGGGGGCGGTGGGCGCGTGTAACACACGAGGCAGGTCAGGGAGGGGGCGGCAGCGGCGGGTGCTGGTGACGGGGAGATGCCGGGGAGGACGGAGACCACTCGAGGATGCGCGCAGGCATGCATGGCAAGCTGAACGGTCGGTGGCATGCGCACCGCGCCAGCGACGCGGATGCGAGCGCCAAGTTGCATGCCTGGGAGCTGCTGTGTGGCTGGCCCACCCCTGGGCTGCCGTGAACGCCGCCGATTGATGTCAACACTTGGCGGGCGCCCCATAGGGGCCAGCCTGCTCCAGCTGGCTGCACATGCCCGCCGGCAGCCTGCGCTGGCGCTGCGGATGCTGGGGGCGAGGGCGAAGGCACCAAACCGGAGCTCAGCCGAACCTCAGCTCCACCCAGTTGTTGGGTGTGTGCGCCGTCCAGGTTGCCCCATTCAGTTGCTTGTAGCCGAGCGGCAGGCCCGGGGGGATGGGCGCAGAGTCGCCGGGATTGTCAACCCTGCAATTCACAGCCACGAGGGTTAACAAGGGTGGAGGAAGTGGTGGGGGTGGGGGGGGGTAGAGGGCAGATGGGCTGGGCCGTCTGTCAGCTGCCAGGCCTGGGCGGGCTGCGAGGCGTTACGGTGGGCTGCTGGGTCCATGAGGAGCATATCCGCGTGGGGAAGACGCAGCGCGCCGTCATCCTGCCGCAGCTAGTGGCTCCGGCGGCAGGATCTCGACGTGCGCAGCAGGCCGCTGGCCCGCCGCCGCGCCGTCGCACCCTGCCCCACAAGGCACCCCTTGCCCTCCCCTCCCCGCGCTCACCAGCGCCAGAACATCGCCGCATTGGACGGCGCCCGGTAGCTCAGCACAAACGCGTACTGGCTGCCCTGGGTGAGGGGCCAGGCGCCAGTGTTGGTCCACACTGTCGCGTAGCCCTGGCTGCAAATATCTGGGCTCGTGTAGTCTTGGGTGTCCGAGGTCACGGCGGCGGCGGCCATGTCGGGGTTGCCGTCGCCGCCCAGTGGACGGATGGCCCAGTTGAAGGATACGCCGCCGAAGCCCTCGGAGCACACGAGGAACTTGACGGAGCGCAGCACGGCGCTGCAGGGAAAGGGACAGGTACGCCCTTGGGTGTGGGTTGAGGAAACACAGTCACTCAGTCAGAGGAAACACAGTCACACTGCAGCAGGGGTCGCGACATGGGGTCGCAGCAGGGGTCGCAGGGGTGGCAGTAAGGGTGCCCGTACCGCGCTGTACGGGCACCCCCGGGGCCAGCGTCAGGCTCAGCTGCAAGGTAAGATGCATGCGCGGTGCCCCCTCGCTGAGGTTGGAGGATTTACATCCCGGGCAGGGCGCTGGCCTGGCGCGCCCAGCAGCCACCTGTCCAGGGCCAGCAGGGCCCAGCCCACAGCGGGCCGACTGCAGCCCTGCCGAGGTCTGCGTTGCAAGCCACCCCTACGGTCAGACAGGCGCACAGCCCAGACACGCAAGCAACAGGTGTGCCCATGTGTGCGCACCTGCAGCCGGTGGGGGAGGCGGCGGCGGCGGAGGGCGCACCCAAACAAGCAAAGCAAGCAAGCAGCACGCACCTGCAGCCGGTGGGGGAGGCGGTGTCCACAGAGGGCGCGGTGAACAGGAAGGCGACAGAGTCGGGGCTGGCCGGGGTGCCCATGAGGGTGTAGGGGGTGGTCTGGAAGCCGGTGTCGTTGGTGCCCACCACAAGCTGCGGTGGGGTGGGGATGTGTGTGTGTGTGGTGGGTGGGTGGGGTGGGGGGG
>KQ481957.1:116735-135817 GCA_001430745.1 Auxenochlorella pyrenoidosa
CCACGCCTGCAGCTTGGCGTTGGCTCTTGCAGCGCAAGCACCTCGCTCGGGCCGTCCCCGGCTGCCTCTTTCAGCAGGCCCTTAGCGCCGCTCGTAGTCGGCCTGGGCAGCCTCCAGCTCTGCCGCTTGCGCCGCCAGCGCCGCCTGCGCCAGCGCCAGCTGCTCCCGCATCGCGCCCAGCTGCCGCGGCGACGGCGGCGTGGCGGGTGCTGCGCCGCCGGGGGCGCCGATGGCGGCCGCCAGAGCCGCCTCCTGCGCCTCCTGCACTGCGGACAGCTGGCGCTGCAGCTCGCGCGTGGCGGCCTCCTGCCGCACCACAATGTCGCCAAGCTTGTGGGCCTTGTCCTGCAAGGGGACCGGGCGGAAGTGAGAGGAGCGGCAACGGGCTTGGCTCAAGTTTGTTGGCTGCGCTCCGACAGGCGGCAGCAGGCAGCGGCAGCGACAGCCCTCACCCATGTCGGGCATGGAACAACCCACGATCGCAACGACGGTCGAGTGCCTCCCCGAATGCGCCAAAGCCCCAGCTGACGCCGTCCGGAACTCAAACACGAACTCGCAGCTCGGGGCCCACCTTCCATGCCTGGGCCTTCTGCTGCTGGCGCTCTAGCTCCTTGAGCAGATCGGCGCCATCCTGGGTCGCGGGAGTTGCTGGGAAGGCTGTGCACAGCAGGGGCGACGGCCCTGCTTCGGAGCGCGGCGTAGCCGCCTGCTTGGCGGATAAAACATGCTGGGCCATCGCAAGAATGGGCCGGGCAGCCTTGGAGAAGCGGGAAGTGGCTGGCAGAATGGGCGCCGCCACGTCAGCCACCAGCAGAACACCAGCACAACACGGAACTGGGGGCTTTGGCCAGAACCCACGGCAACGAGCTACTTTCTAAAATCTATGTCGTCGAGTACAGAATTACTGGATCAATTGAGCAGGATGTGTCTTGCTGCCCTGTGCTTGATGGAAATGCGCAGCTAGCGACAGCTAGGGTAAGAGTTGACAGGTTGGCTCGGTGACCAGGCTCCCATGGGCTGCGGCTAAACAGCTAAACAGCGGCTAAACAGCGCAGGGGCGAGTGGGGCAGGCCCTGGCAGTCTACATGACGGGCTGCCATGTAATATGACCGGCTGTCACTTAACATAACCGGCGGTCACCTGCACATAACCGTCGGTCACCTCAGGCTGCTGGATGCTGTGCCTGCAGCAGCAGAAGGCACAAACAGCTTAATCGGAGCCAGCGTGGTAGGCCCAGCAGGCCAGCGGCGCTGCCTGCGCTCGCAGCTAGGCACAGCACGCACAGCGCCCTCAGCATGCTCACCACGCGCAGCGGGACTCGCCAGCCATCTGCACTGCTAAACCAAGCAGCCCAGGAGGCTGCAGGGTGCGGCTGGGGCGGGCCTCTCCAAAGCAGGCGCCAACGACAACGCCTCAAAGCAACGCCCACGCCCCCGCAGCCGCGGCTGCCAGGTGAGCCACTAGTGCTGCTGCTGCATGCCGGGCCTGCAGCAGCAGAGGGAATATGGTGTACGGGCTCAGCAGGGCTGGCCATAGGCACCACCCCAGCTGCCCACTGCAGGTTACGAGCTGGCAGTGGAAGCGACGGGCCGTCTCTTCAGGTGCCCAGCCGTCACCTCAGGTGCCCGACCGTCACCTCAGGTGCCCGGCCGTCACTTGAGGTGGCCCAGGGTCACCTGACGCCAACCCACAATGCAGGCAGGCCCCTGCACCGCCTCCCCGGCATGTGCGCACACCAGGCAGCCCTGCACCAGCGTGCACTCGACACGGGCGCACACCATAGGGAGCTGCGAGGCGCGACGGCGGCGCTGCCTGCACTCGCAGCAAGGCAGAACAGGCACAGCGCCCTCAGCATGCTCACCACGAGCAGCAGGATGCTGGGATCGCAGCAGCAGAGGGCATGCACTACACAGGCTCACCAGCGCAGGCCTTGGGCACCACGGCAGCTGCTCACTGCAAGTGCCCAGCTGGCACCTCAAGCGACCGGAGCGCACCACAGCTGACGCTGGGTCAAATGGCACGGCCCCACGCCGCCCCACACAGCCGGCGGGCCCCTGCGCCCACTCCCCAGCACGCGCGCACACATGAAAAAGCCGCAGCAGCGTGCATGCAGCGTGAGCGGTGGCGCTGCTGGCACTCGCAGCAGGGCACAGCACGCACAGCAGGCGCAGCTTGCGCACCCGCCCAGCACGCCCTGCGGGGCTCACCAGTCCAACGCCGTGCTCCACCAGGCTGCCAGGGCGCCGCAGCATGCCGCTGCAGCAGGCACGGAGAGGCGGCGCCCACGCCACCTCCGCCCACTGGCGCCGTTGCTGCCGCTGCCGCCACGGTTGCCCGTCCAGGCAGCCAAGCTGCTGCAGCAAGAGTGCTGCATGCAGCAGCAGAGCGACCAAAGAGCAGAGCTGTCAAGATTTGCGCGGATCAGCGGGAGAGGGCTAGCAGGACAGTTCTAATTAGTGCTTGGCCTGGGGCTGCCTGTCGCCACTGCAGGTGGCCCCGCCCACATGTGGGAACCGCCTGCAGTAGCCAGGTTTAGCAGGGAACACGTTCAGGCTGCCTGAAACACCCAGCAAGCAGCAAGGGTCCACTGGATCTTCTGCTTCTTGCTGGGCGGTTCGTCTTAGGGGCTCATGGCGAGTGCAGCTGCTAGGGCGGCGGGGCGGGGGGCTACATCTGGCAGCGGCTGGCAGCGGCTGGGCCTGCGTTCCGCTCATCATCGATTACGCGTTCTGAAGATCAGTGGCTTGCATTCGCCCGCCGGTAGGCGGGGCCGAAAGCCGAGTTGCATTTCAAGACCAGCCCCAGCAGGCCGAAATAGTTCCTGGATGGCTGAAGGGCGACGACATGGCGTCAAGCGCAAACGTGCGCGTTTTGCCGGGCCGAAAATTCGCGCCAAGTGGGCAAAGGCGCTGGCGGGACACTGCCCGCCTGGCGGGCGGCAGCCAGACTCTGCGCGCCCTTTCCCCCTTTTGCCCACTCTACCGGTTAACTTTTTCCGCTCACTTGCTGCACGCAAAATCCTAGCCCTAATCTGCAGTATTTCTACGTTACAGGGTGGAGGGATTGTGCTTCAAGCGCTACAAGCGAAGCATTGCGGATAAATGGAACTGATTCAATCAACACTGGTGCCATTACATGCTTCAAGCGCTACTAGGGGCTTGGGCACTGAATACAACTGTGGGGCGTTATGGAGGGCTCGGAAGTTGCCCGATCAAAGGAGAAACGAAATGTCAGTTCAAACTGGAGAGGTGCAGAGGGACCACGTGGACGGTGCAGGATGGACAGCCTTGGCATTGAGGCTTGATGGCACGACATGCAGCCTGCCTGCATCTGGCGCACCAGTGAGCTGTGGGAGCGCAGCCTGCGAGCAGGACGCCGCACCAAGCAGCCAGTAGCGGGGAGCTTGAGGCGCGTCATGCATGTCCACTGATCAGCGGGCTCCGTTGGCGGTGCCGTTTGCAGTGCCGTTGGCGTGCCCGTTCGCTGTGCCGTTGGCATGCCCATTTGCAGCGCCACTCAGGAGCTTCTTCCCCAGGGATGCCTGCGTGCGGCCAGGAGGGGCAAGCCACCACCACCTTCAGCACCGTACCGACATGCATCAACACCAGAAACGCTGCATGGCAGGCTGCGCTGTAGGGCTTGAGCTCGTTGGCGGCTGGCCGGTGTGATGCGGAGGCCGCAGCGCATCGCAGCCTACCTGGGCCAGACGGGATGGCGGCATGGGCGCAATGTCTGTGCAGGTGGCATCGGCTGGGGAGTCTGCGGCGCGAAGAGAGGGCATGGTGGCAGGGGCGCTGTTCAGGCGCACTACATTGCACTTCCCACGGTGCGCAGGGCGGCAGCGCGGCAGGGAGGCAGGGAGGCCGCCACAGCAGAGAAGCGCATCACCAGACCGGTCATCATCCATACAAACAAACGTGCATGTGCCCCTCAGCCCCACCGGCGTCGCGCGTCAGCGCCTCGGAGAGCGCCCGCGTCTTCTCAGGAGTGGCCGCCCAGGTCTTGTAAAAGTCAAAGGGGCAGGCAGCATGGCCGCCTGGGCCCTCGGATGTGTAACCCCGGTGCGCCAGGTTGTAGCTGCAGCAGTGGGAGGGGGATGGGGGCTCAGAAAGCTGGGTGGCGGCGATCAGCTTGCCGCTGCCAAGGCCCCAGCGGCAGCACCACATGGCGCGCGCAGCGCTGTCAAGTGTCAAGAACCGCACAGAGCGCGGCCTGGGCATGGCACCTCGGGCAGGCGGGGAGCCCTGCGGCCACGCCGCCCTGCTGCCACCCGCGCCCGCTCTCAGGTGGTTCTCCGCCGTCTAGTCTCCATTCCTCAACCTCCCCAACCCCCCAACCCACTCCGCCCCCGGGGCGCAAACAATCATATCGATAAGCATCCAAAAAGGCCATTCCACCCCCGCCCGCTCACAGGTGGTTCTCCGCCGTCCAGTTGCGCCGCGCGTTGCGGATGGCCGACAGGCTCAGCTCCGCGTAGGTGGCCTCGTCGGGGGAGGTGCCGCACTCGGCCAGGGTGGTGCCGTCAAAGGACACAATGTTGGAGTGGCCAAAGTAGCTGCGGGGCGGGAAAAGAAGGGAAACAGGGGACGCCCGTGGGTGTGCGTTGAGGGTGCTGGCCCAGAGTAGCTGCGGGGCGGGGCGGGAAGGGGGCAGGCGCACGATGGCGAGTCAGGAGGCGGTGACGCGGCAGGTGGGCCGGGCCTGCAGACCGAGTTGAGGAAAGGCGCTCAGCTGAGTCGGCGGGTGAAGCACCCGTGATGCAGCTTGGCCAGTACGCCCTGCGCATCGAGGCTCGACGGTCAAGAGCTCTGCTGCGCCCCACCTGTACACCAGGTCGCGCCCAGCCATATTGGCCACCGCCACGTAGCAGTTGTTCTCCCTGGGGGCAGCCGGGGGTCAATGCAGGCAGGGGGGTCAGGCTTCTGTTGGTCGGCGGCAGTGTGCTCTGGCAGCAGCAATGACGATCGATGCCAGCGACCAAAGCCGCAGCCACAGCAGACATGGAAATCCAAAGCCTGGCAGTGGCGGCATGGCAAGCGTGCATGCGTCCAGGTCAGCAGGCTTGCATCGACAGCGGCGACCGTGCTTTAGCAGCACCCACCAGGCGCGGACCTTGGCCACCTGCACCTGCTGCTCCTTGGAAGGGTACCTGCGGGCAGGCAGCCGGGGAGGCAGATGAGTATACAGGCAGCACGCAATGAGAGCACAGCGGCAGCGACGGCAGCATGCAGGGATGCACTGCAAGCTTGCCAATCACGCACTGCCCTGCGCCGCTCGTTTGCGTGCTGGCTGCCCTCCGCGCCGTCCTCACATGTAGCCCTGAATGCGGACCATGAGCTCGGCACCCTTGAAGGCCAGGTCGCGCGCCACCTCTGGGAAGTTCATGTCGTAGCAGATGCACCCGCCCACCACCAGGCCCTGCAGGGCAGCAACAGGGGGGCAGCGCGGGATCGGGAGCAGGATGGGCGGACAACGGCGCACAGGCATGGCCCTGCAGCGCAGCAGCGCGGCGGCGGGTGCAGCCTGGGTGAGCGGCAGTCGGCCACGGCGGGTGGGCGACATGCAGGCATGGCTCTGCGGGCAAGGCGTGTGTGTGGTACTCCGCAGGCCGCGCAAGAGCAGCGTGGCACTGGCTGCCTGCAGCGGTGCGCTGCTCCAGCTGACATGCGTGCCCCCTGGACGGCTGGCCACCCCGAGTGCAGGCGCACCTTGGGCCCCACCGCTACGCTGGTCTCGTGCCCCGCGGTCCACGGCTCCTTGGGCACCCAGGGGAAGATCTGCAGGGGGTGAACCCACAGGTGTAGGGCCGCATCAGTTGAGTGTGATAGCGCGCAACGCGCCAGCAGCTGCCATCATGCCCCCTGCCCCCAGCCTCGACATGCCTCCTGCCTCACGCCCTTGCCCAGCTGCGCCGTGCCAGTACAGCCCGCCAGCGCCAGCGCCAGCGCTAGCCTACCTTGCGGTACACGAGGCTGATGTCGCCCTGGTCGGTGATCATGATGAGGGTGTTGTACCTGCAGACAGGGGGGCTCCCCCCTGAAAAATCATGAACCAGGTTCACGCCAGGCAGTTACAGAAGGCAGGGACAGGAGCACACAGCGACTTCTTCAGTGCAAATGCGCAGCCTGCCCGTGGCCATGAACACAGCATGCATCGCGCCGTCCAGCGCTGCTGCTGCGAGCCTCGGGCTGCCGCGGCTCACGGGTTCTTGCCCTCCAGTGGGTGCTCCTCGCCCGTCAGGCTGAAGATGCCGTAAACGCCGCTGTCGATGCAGGCCTGCAGCAGGTGATGGCAAGGGCGATGTTAAGCGGCCTGAGAGCAGTGGAGAGTTGGCAGCCAGGCTCTGCCTGCAGCTGCCGACTGCGCCCGTCGGCCAGTGCCCACCTGCTTGAAGATTGCCACCTCGGGGCCGTCCAGGGTGGTGGTGAGGGTTGGCCACAGGGTGGGGTGGAAGCCCTGGGTCGAGTACTCGGGGCTGCACAACAGGGGCAGGGCAGGCAGCTGCCTGGGCACCTGGCCAGATGATGCATGCACGCAGTGCAGCACGGTCGGCGCAAGGTGCATCCTGTTCCTCAACTGTGCATGCTGTCACTGATTCAGGGCGGTTGGCAACGTACCGAGTGCCGTCAATGGAGCGACCACACCGCCAGCTAGCGCTGCACACCCAGGTGCCACTCACAAGATGACCAGGTCCAGGCCGGGGTAGCCGCGCTTCAGGCCCTGGATGGTAGCCGCAATCTTCCTGCAGCCATCAAGAAATGACAATCGGCTCATGTTACACGGGATGAGGAGGTGTCCTCCGGCAGGTGTGGCAACAGCGGCGGGGGGCAAGGATGGCAGCATGAGGAGGCAAGCCAGTCAGGGCAGCGGCGGCGGTGGCGGCTTTGCCAACACACAGCTGACAGCAGCCCCGTTGGCTGCACACAGCCCGCACCTGCAGTTCTCCAGTACCTGCTCCCGGGTCTCAAGGATGGGCGCCTGGTAGTTGACAACTGCAGCGGCAGCGGCGGCGGCGCGACAGGCTGGGTATTACTTGGCGGGGTGCAGGTGAGCGGCTGCACTGGGGGCGCCCCAGCTTGATTCAAGCTGTACCGGGCACCGCCGTGCTCGGCTTTGCTTGAGAATACAAGACAGCGCCGCCCCCCGGGTGCGGCCCCAGGGAAGAGCGGCACTGCTGCCGTGCAGCGGCGTGCGCGCAGCCGGCGGGGGCGCACCTGCCACGCCCACGGTGTCGGGGCTGGAGGAAATGGAGCCGACGGGCATGGCTGCACAATGCGCAGCTGCCACAGCGATCTGGAGGTCTCACGAGGGCAACCTGCAGGCCACCAGTGGGGCGCAGGCTTTCTGCACAGGCGCCTGGCAAGGGCAGCAGCTGCAGCGAGGGAGGCGGCGCAGGCGCTGCCGCTACTGCAGGCTGCTCGGACCAGTGCTCCCCGAAGATATTGATGACTTGTATAGAGCTGGACTGGCATGTTTAGGTGCTTGCACGCGCCCTACAACACGGCAGACACAACCCTAGACTGCTGGCACCGGCCACGCCGTTCCAGCGTGATCTGGTGTGCTCGATTTTGGCTTCAGATAGTGTGGAACCAGAACACGAGTGCGCACCAGCGTACAGAATCGACAGGAGGTAGGTCCAGTTGCCCTCACCTAGCAGACCACCACTGAACAGCCTCTTGCAGCGCCAATGGAGGCGAGGTATTGATAGTGCATTTTGAAGGATGGCTGAAGTGGCGGTCCAACGAGGGTGCGACGAGAGCCGCTCGTCGCACAGGTTGCCAGGCTGGCGCCACTGCCGGCAGCTGCGTGCTCATCGACAGGTGGCCATCGGACGGCCTGCAGCAGCTTGCTTTTCTAAGCTGGGTGTAAGACCATAACGTAGAACTCTCGAATGCACTTGTTTGCGTCCTTCTCAGCTGGGTGGATGCCTGGGCACCAAGCGGCGGAGCGGCTGCTCCTGCTGCCGCTGCGTCGGGCGGGTGATGCCTCATCGTTGGTCACAATGTGCCAAGGAGTTGGGAGCGGTGCTGCAGTGCACAGGCTTCAGTTTGGGTGGAATATACGGAGCATTCAATGCGTGGATGGGCAAGGATGTGTGGTGGACAGCAGTCGGTGGCGGCTGCCGTCGGCTCGCCCTCCCAGCGGGCCGACAAGGAGGGTAAGGACGATAGTGGAGGAGAGAGGGGCAGCGCCGGGCTGCAGAAAAATGAGCAGGTGGGTATGGCACAGTTTTGAAGAACGATTCGGCTGCGTGCTTATGCGCGGAGCACACGTGGGTATGGTGCTGGCTACGCAGGCTGCCTTTGCTGCGGGTGTTTCTAGGTTGCTGCACCAGAGCTTGCAGCTGCAGCGCTTCCTGCTCTGGTTATGCTGCTGCTACTACTGCTGCTCCTGTTGTGAAGTGTGACGTGCCATCAGCGGCAGGCACGCTGCACGTGCTGCGCCGCCGCCACGGCAGGCGGCGCCGTCGCATCCTCGCCGCCCTCCCGCTCGCCTCCACGCCCCGTGCCGCTGCTCTGGCGCAGTCGGTAGCTGGGGCGCCGCTGGCGCTGGGTGCGGCAGTAAGTGCGGGTGGTCTTGGCCCAGGCGCGCCGCACAGCATTGTGGCAGGCCTGCAAACATGTGTGGGGTTTTGAGGGCGATATCAGCAGATGCACAGATGGCTATTCACAGGCCGGGCTGTGTGCATGCCCGCTTGAGGCAGAGGGGCAGCAAGGGGCATGGCAGTGGCGCCAGCACCAGCAGCCGCGCTAACAGCAGGCCTGCAATACTCCGCGCCGGGCTGCTCAGCGCAGGGCAGCGCTTGGGGTCGCGCACAGAACATGCTCATACGACACGCGCGCTGTGCTCCGTGCGCCCTTGAACGCATGTGTCTGGCTTGCAGCGTGCCCAGTGCAGCTTGCCTGCCCCTCCACCCGCAGGCCCACCTTCAGCTGCTGGGTGAACTCCGGGTGGTCCATGGGGGTGTAACCCCCCTCACACAGCTCGCCATGCGCCTTCCAAAAGGCCTTGTACCCGCCCTGCAGCGCGGCCGGCGGGCATGCGGCACGGGCCACAAAAATCACAATGCATCTGGCGACGCTCAAGCGGGACAGCAGCTTCAGAAAGGGAGCAGCCGGGGAGCTCCGGACGGCAGCAGCACACCGCCTGCCCACACCGGGCATTTGGTCGGCGAGCCGCGGGCCCCGTCCCGGCCGGCCGGGCTGCCCACCTGCAGCACAAAGACGTGCGGGTGGGACAGCGCAGGGTAGTCGTGCATGTGGGCCTCCCGGTCCTGCGCAGGGGGCGCGGCACAGCACACAAAGCATGGTGAGGGTCATGAGGAGGCGCAAGGCCAAGCGGTGGCAGCATCCGTGAAACCGCGGCCTCCAGCATGGGGACGCGGCGCCCAGGTTCGTCGACAGCGCATGCACTCGTGCGCCATGCTGGGCTGCCGCAGCGCGGCTCTCTTAGGCCATGCGCACAGCCGCTTTGCACGGCTGCAGTCGGTGCGGCGCATGCACTCACCCTGGTGCCACTCACCCTGCTGCTCACGTGCCTGGCGCATGCACTCGCCCTGCTGCGCACGCGCCCGGCGCCTGCACTCACCCTGTTGCGCACGTGCTTGGCCGCGCGGGGCCCCCGCTCGGTGGAGAACTCGCAATGGAAGATGAGGGCGGTGCGCTGCCAGTAGTTGGGGCAGGGGCGGGGGGCGGCCATGAAGGCTGCCAGCTCCTCGGGCGTGGTGAGGTGCACCGCGCCTGCGGCGAGTGCGCGGGGCCAGGGCAGGGTTGCCAGGGGGCGTAGACACGGGAGTGGCAGCGCACGGAGCACCAGCCGGCAGGACATGAGCAGCGCAGTGCCGACTGTGGCTTGAACTGAGCCGGTCGCTTGCTGTCCACCCCTGAGACCGCCCAAGCCCTCCCTTGTCCACCCGGCAGCCGGCCACCCCAGAGACCGCCCCAGGCCCCGCCCCTGCCCACCCGGCAGCCAGCTACCCCAGAGACGGCCCAAGCCCCCCCTCGCCCACCCGGCAGCCGGCCGCCCTGGTGCTCATAATCGTAGCGGCAGTCGACGATGACGTAATCCGACAGCCCAAACGCGGCAGCACCATGCAGAAGCAGGTCGCGCATGGTCTGCAGCGAAGGACAGTCGAGCAAGGCGGGGTGGGCTGAGAGGCATGCAGGGGAAGGCAGTCACAGGAGGAGACCGGCGGGTAACAAAGACGTCAGCAGTGCAGGCTGGCAGATATGCAGGCCCAACAGAAAGGCAGCAGCTTGTGTATCTCACGCAAGGAGCGAGGTGGCAGCAGTTAACTGGTCTCTCGCAACACGGCAGCTGGCAACACTGAGAAAACAATACGCCAAGCATAGCGCTGCAATCACAGATGGCCAACACAACCTGTCCCCTTGCCTGCACACCGATGGACGGAAAGCCGCAGTCGGGGTGCTCCACAGTGGGCAGCACATGCTGCATCGCACCCGCTGCAGGTTCATGCGGCGGGACAGCACGCAGCCCAGGTGTCAGAGGAGGGGCCATGCAAGAGCAGTACCAACTGCTGGCGTCGCATCAGAACTGACGGGCATTGCAGAGAGTGCCATGGCCCCCAGGAACAGCGGCACTGCCTCGTCGTCTGCAGAGCAGCGCAGGCATCAGCGGGCCAGGCAAACTTGGGAGCACTCACGCAACGGCGAGAAGGCAGGCGCCGGGCTAGCAGTGCAGCATGTGTCCATGCCGCCGGCTGCAGGGCTGCAGGGCGCGCCGCCACAGCTGCTGGCGGGGCTGGCAGCTGTGTCCTGCATGTCGTCATCTGCCGCGCCTGCCGTGGGTGCAAACGGCGAGGCGCGCGCAAATGCAGCCGCAGCGGCAGCACAGCCGCCCGGCTGCCCGGGCAGCGGGAGGGGGTCAGACCAATAGACCCCCGCCCCGCTGGCCTGCGGCGCCGGTGCATCTCGCACTGCTGGTGCCGCCGCTGCTGCTGCCTCTTTTGGCTCTGGCTCGGCCTGCAATGCACGCGATGCCCAGCTGGGGCCTGCATCGCTAAGGGACTGCCGCCGCTGCTTGGCCGCCGGTTTCAGCAGGGTGGGGAAGGCCGCACTGATGTCAGCTGCAGGGGAAGGGTTGTCAGCGAGAGGTCGACGAGTGTTGCGTGCATGGCGCTGGCCCAAGCGCATGCAGCGGGAAGACGGATATCGTGCGAGGCGGCGGGGCGCAGCAGAGCAGGCAAGCGCCCTGCTAGGGAACCTCACCTCCTGGGCTAATCAGCAGCTTGCGCTTCAGGCCCGCGCCCGCGGCAGGCCCGGGCTTGCGTGCAGTTGTGGGCTGGTCGAAGTTGCGCGCTGCAGGCCAGGGAAGCAGGGCAAGGGGGCTGCATCAGCACTGTGCGCCCTGGTAGGCAGACTTGTCTCGCAGACAGCTGGCCAGCAGGCGGCAGCATTGTTGGCAGTGGTCAATCCTCAGCAGAAAGCTGGAGGGGCGGTCAGCCCGTCAGAGTTCAGGGTACGCACAAAAAACTATGATTGCAAAATCCCAGCTCACCTGAGTCCGCCTCCCCCGCTGCGAAACTGAGCCTCCCACGAAACAGCACATAGGGCGAGGGGCTGCCGCCGGCGCTGCCAGCGCCCTTGCCGCCGGTGGCCGCTGCTGTTCTGCTCAGCGTTGCAGGCAGCATGGCGCATGGCGTGGCTGCACCAGCAGGTCCATCACAAGCTGCAGGCAACAAACTCTCTTCCTCTCCTGCAGGCTCTGCAGCAGCTGCTGCCGGCCCGTCCCTCCGCCTGCCGCTGAGCGGCCCATCAAGCGCAAAGCGCACCGACGGCTGCTGCTGCTGCTGCTGCTGCTTTGGCCTGTGGCGCTCTGGCGCCGCATCTGCCATGGCCTTCTTCTGCCGCTGCGCCGTCAAGCTGAATGGGTTGATGGGCGCTGCTGCAATGTTGGCAGAGATGGAGGCCAGTGCTGGCCGCGGCCCTGCACTCACAAGGGATGGCAAATGCCTTCAAGGCACGTTGATGGTACAGGTGGGGCTAAGCTGCGTGCTGACAGCCTGCACTGTCATCTGCTGCTGAATGCAGCTGGAAGTCACGGTAAAGGCCGTTCACCAGAGCAGTGCATCCGCTGCCATGCGGCTGACAGCATCCTAGTGGGTTACGTTGCGCTGCATTGAACTCCCTTCCCGCAGCCACTCTGGCGGCCCACCTTTGCGCAGCGCCTGCCCGGGAGTGTCGCCGTTCCGGATGGTGCGCTGCGCCTCCCAGCGCTGCGACAGCTGCAGAATGTCCAGCTCAACAGACTGCTGGCTGGAGCCACGGTGGTCCAAAGGGGCAGCGCCGCCGCTGCCACCGCCGTCTGCCATGTTGCCAGCGCGCCAGCCCCTTCGGCAAACCCCCGCAAGCTGGTTTCCTGTATCGGAGCAAAATGCACGGGAGTCAAAGATTGTGCAGTGCACAAACCAAATCCGCGTGCAGTCCCATGGATTCCACCGTTGAGACAATCTGCTGCTGCACACCTGGGCACAGTTACGTATGCAGCGGTTGGGAAAAGCGATCGAGAGGTTACAACAGATCAGCAGGCTTGCTGAGCGCCGCCGACACGGAACAGACGGCTGGCGACCGTGAGCAGCAACGGCCGTGCGCCCCAGGCACTTGCAGGGCCTGCAAAATGCGCCGACAGTCGCCTGCTGCAAGTTCACATCCACAGAGCTTGTTTTGCCGCGCCCTCAGTCTGTTCTGCTGCCATGGCGAGCGTGCTGGGGTTCTTTGCTCGACAACTCAAGCTGCGCTCCGCAACTGCACAGCTGCACATGCATTTGTTCCGTTTCCACCTGCATTGCGGCTCTCTGTCCCTCACGACCGTGCATCGTGACCAAAGTTGATGCCTTGTTCACCACCTTCAGCCTGTGCGGGTGCTCAGCGAAGGCACATGCACAGCATAACCTGCACGTCTCTCAGATGGCAGCAAGCAGCGGACTTGCCTCCGTGGCGGCAACGGCAGCAGCGGTGGCGACCAGGCCCAGCAGCAGCAGCGGCAGGCAGGCAACCCTCAGCAGCTGCTTCTTGGCGCTGCCAAGCTGCTGATGCCGATGGTATGGGCAGCTGGGACGTGGAGTCACCTGTCCTCTCGGACGACGATGCACTCAGCTCATGGGATGATGCCTCTCCTCGCGCCAGCCCTGGCAGCGGCGCTGCCAGCCCTAGCAGCAGCGGCGGCAGCAGCAGGAATGGCAGCAGCAGCGGCGGCAGCATGGCGCGCGACCGGTGGCGCGTACCGCTGCCGCCACACCTGCACGGCAAGGCGCCACGCAAGCACTGGAATGCCAATGCGCTCGCGTTCCTGGGGGACAGCGTGTGGGAGGTGAGGGGGGTGTGGCGGGGCTGGCCTGCGCGGGTTTGATGTGGCCCATGCTGCCCTTGCAGCGCGCGTGCACGTCGCCATGGGCTGCGACGCACGCCCAACGATGGCAGCGTGAGGAACGCAACAGGTGGCACCGAACTGAAGCGAATTTCCCGTGGTGTGGCTTCTGACGCCCCTCCGTGTCCCCTCGGCTGCTCGCTGCGCTTCCCTCTCTGCTGCCACGCCAGCGGTGCCGCCCTCGACAGAACCTCGCCCCCCCGGCCTTGCCCCTTCACGCAGCTGTACGTGCGGCGCCGCTTCTTTTACCCGCCCTCGGCTCGAGACTCTTACTTCTCGCAGGTGGTGCGCCACGTGCGGGCAGAGACGCAGGTGCGACCTGTGCGCTTTTGGACTGCCGCCCGCCGCGCCTGCTGTGCCGGCCCATGATTGCAGTCCTGGGCCTGCCTGGCGCTGTAAGGGCTGCGTCAGCCAGGTTGTTGCATGCTGCAGGTCTTGAGCTGGATTTGCGGCGCCGCTCAACCTGCCTCGTGCCGCCGGGCACAGCGGGGGAGCTTTCTGTCTGTATTTTTGCAGAGCGAGCGTGCCCGCAGGCGTGCATTGTCCCTCATCTTGCAGTGCCCTTGTTCTGCCCTCTGCCGCTGTTCCCCTTGGCAGGAGCAGCTGTACAAGCAGCTGTTGGACAGCGGGTTCCTTACCGACGCTGAGCGTGATGTGCTGCGCTGGGGACGCAATGCCACGGGTGCGATGCCACACCAAACAGGGGCGCACGCCCTGCCAGGGGGGCTGCTTTATCTTTTGCAGAGCCCTGCTGAAGCCTGGCAGCGCATGGGAGCTCACGCGCTCATGGTGGCCGCCCCAGCTCGCACCCGCAGGGCCCCATCATGTTCAACGTCAGTGGCCGTCGATGCTTGATGGCAACCCTGCGCTCTCCTGCTGACTCAGGCCCTCCTTTCCGCGCCCCACCGCCTGTCGCAGGTGTGACGCCCAAGCGTCTGGCAGACACGGGGCTGAAGCGGGAGACGTACCGAGCCGCCACTGCCATGGAATGCTTGGTGCGGTGGAGGGGGGTTGTTGTTCACTGCACAGGCTGGGGGGTTACACGATGCGCTCGCTGCGAGCCGTGCATGCACTTTGCTGGCGTCCATTGCGTGCGCCTGCTTCCAACTGTGGCTATCACCTCAGCCCCCACTGCACTCCTGTCGGCTTGAAGCAAGTGGCGCACTGCGGAGCCCTTTCTCACTCTTGCGGCACCTGCCTGCCCCCTGCCCAGCAGTGCGGCTACCTGTACCTGTCAGACCCGGAGCGGCTGCACGCCATGATGGGGCTGCTGGGGCTGGGCGACGATGACGAGGCGGGGGCCAGCAGCAGCAGCGGCGGCAGCGCACCGGCGCCAGCGGCGGCAGCAGAGGCGAGCACGGCGGAGCCATTGTAGGCAGCTTAGCCCACAGGCGAGATAAGCAACACTGGAACATGATTTATGACTGGAGGACTGCAAGCCGACAGGTTGATTCATGCTGCTGCCTCCCCTGCACCTAGATCAAGAGTGTTTGGTGGCCTGGTAATGTCAAATGAGTCCGCAAGATGTTCCGGGGTCAGCAGTATGCATGAGGAGGGTTGATGGCAGTGGCGTGCGATTCATCCTGATGGGTAGCTAGGGGACTTCTTCCCCTCCTCAGCTGCGGGCCGTTGCAGCCATCTTGGAGCAGTCGCAGGCCCCTGCCTGCACTGCCCCTTTAGCACTTGCTCACGGGGTGCACATGCCATCATGTGTGTGGTTGGCTGGTCCACGCCGGCGCCCAGTAGGCCAATGCTGTAGCATTCTAATGTTGTTCTGCGCCACGTTGTTTGATGCAAGCCAATCAAACTCGGCAGGTGGGAGAAGAGTGCTGCCGCCGCTGCCTGCTGGTGCCGCCGCCACTGCAGGGCGGCGCAGCGTATACAAAACTTGGGTTTCTTCGTGGGCGGATAGCCCCGCATTCACATATCGCACTACTGAGTCCTGATTCAGCACTTGGGGCACCGCTCCTTGTGGAATGGGAGGGCGAGCAGAGCGGAACGGACTGTTCCGCGACGGCTTTGGCGAAGTCGAGTTGGGAACGCTGGACAGCGACCAGAGGCAGTATGAGATCGGGGGCAGCGGCATCCTGGAGGACAAAGAAGGGAACCACAGCAGGCAAGGCTTCAGGCCTGCGTTTCAGACGCTGAAATGCCCTGTTATCGATTGCAGTGCGTATAGCTGCAGAAAAGTCCAGCCGCAGATGATCCTGGGTGCTGCAGTTGCTGCCGCCGGCCACCTCCGCCGTCGCTGCTGCTGCCGCGGCTCTCACTGCTCAGCCATTTGTTGCCATGTACAGGTGGCGGCAGACATGGCGACGGCTTGGCGCTGGCGCACCTGCGCTCCTGAGCGTGGCTGGTGAGGCAATATATTGGCATGCCAAGTGCAGAATGAGACCATGTAGCGGCATGTGCTGCAAGTCAAGAGCATGTTGATGGCTTTCAAAGGTTGCATCTTGCTTCCACCCTAGTGCTGTGGAGGCAGCCCAGTCGCGGGCCGGTAACGCCCTGCACACCAAGCGAGCACCCCCTTGGCCCTCATCTGCAGCCCTACTGCTGCTAGCGCTAGCGGTGGGAGCTGCCTACAGCACCGGGCGGCGCAGCGTGCGGCATGAGGTGGCTGGCTGTGCGGGGCTGGCGGAGCCCAAGCTGGCGGGGGACACGGTGGCTCCGGAGGGTGAGGCTGCCTAGCGGCCAAGCACTGCGGGGGAGGCTTGCACCGGCAGAGGCGGAATTCATGGCGCTGTGCTTAATTGTTAGCGCGCATGTGCTCACGCTGGCGCTGCTTGTTGGCTGTTGGTGCCTCCCATTCCATATCGTTCCCAGGCTCCATCAGCTCCGACTTTGGCGCCCAACACGACTACCGTGGCAGGCCGCGCAGCGTGTCCTCGCAACACGGAGTGGTGGCCGCCGACCATGGGCGTTGCAGCGACATAGGCAAGCGGGGTAGGGAGGGCTGCAACAGCGCAAAGGGGTTCTTGCATACGCTTTGGTGCCAGATGACAGCAACAACACCTCGCCCTGCATTTTTTGGTTGGAAGGGTCAGAGCCTTTCTTACAGAGTTGTGGCATGCAACACTTTGTGGAGCAATTATCCTGCCTGATGCCCTTGTCAATCGAAGCTGGAATTTGACGCGCAGGGCCGGGTCGGGATTGGGATGGTCGCTGCCTGGCAGGCGTTGCTTATGAGCGTAACCCTTTGTGTGTTGTCAACTCGCGCTCACACTGTGTTTCCTGTGGCTCCTCCACCCGCCTTGCAGGCGCTGCGATGTTGACAGAGGGCGGCAGCGCTGTTGACGCTGCCATCGCTGCTGCCCTGTGCCAGGGCATCATGAACCCCATGGCCTCCGGAGTGGGTGGCGGCCACTTCATGCTCATCAGGCAAGGGCCAGCCTAGCAAGCATGTTGCCAGCTATTTCGTTGAAAGTGCCAGCAAGCAAAGGGCTGAAAATGCATGATGGCCGGGAAGCGTTGGTTGCTGTGCTCCCGTTGCATGCTTTGGGCTTATCCAAACAATCCCTTGTATGCACCTGTCAACTGCCGGTGCTGTTGAAAATCATTTATTCCCTTGTGCCCCGCACCAGGATGCCCAATGGGACAGCAGAGGTGATTGACGCACGCGAGTTGGCCCCGGCGGCAGCAAATGAAACCATGTACAACGGTGAGGGGGCACTCTAGCAATTGTGTGCAAATTGTATCAGCTGTGTGGCAATTGAAATCCGTTTGAAAACAATAGGCATTGGATGGGGTTGGCTGGTTGGCCTGTGGCGCGGCAAGCTGGCCCGCATGTCGGGTCCAGCCGGTGAAAACCTTGGCCAGCCGTGCCAATGCCAAGCCTCGGCGATCTCATACAATTCCATAGCTGCTTGCATGCTCGCACAATTTTCTTTACGAACTTGCGATGGCTTTCCTCTGTTTCCTCTGTTTCAAGGTGACCAAGGCTTGCATCCCACTAACCTACTCCTTTCCATGCAGGCTTGCCAGAGCACACATCTGTGGATGGCGGACTGGCAATTGCCATCCCGTTGGAGTTGCGGGGCCTGTGGACGGCGCACCAACGGCATGGCCGCCTTCCATGGTCTCGCTTGTTGCAGGCGAGGGGAGCGTGTGGGCACTTTTTCTTGCAACAATGCCTCAGCTTGCAACAAAAGGTGGCAATGGGTGTGCCAGCCTCAGGGAATGCATGACGTGCAAACTAGTCCACATGCAAGCCCCTTAAGTTTCAGCCCCTTTATGCTTGCCCTGTAGCCGGCCATCGACCTAGCAACAAAGGGCTTTCCTGCCCATCCCTACCTAGGCAAGTTTGCAAAGCCGGCTTAGCAGGGATAACATGGCTTGATGCATTGGGTCGAGCTACACCGCTGAGGTAATGCAACATGGCACCCTTGTTGTGCTTTCACTACCTTGCACCCAGTCACTTACACCACGCCGTGTTTTCCCACCCTGCGGCTCTGCAGTGGCAAGTTTGAGCGGCGCGGAGCAACAACGGGCGCTGCAAAACTTCACGGCTGTGCGGGACACCTTCCTCATCAAGCATGGCGGGACGGTGGGTGTCCGGGGAGGGCCACAACGACACATGGGCAAGGCCACACCGACAGGGTGCATGAACAGTGGTATCCATGCTTCATGCCAATGCAGACGCTGGTTGAGGCTCCAGGATCAAAAGTTGTGCAAGTTGCCTGTCTGTTGTAATTTGCCGCATATGGACTTTGTGCCGGCATGCAATGGCGTGTCCATAAGGCTTACGGTTCTGTACGACGCTCCTTGTTGTGTGCCGTGCTATGTTACATGGGCTGCTGTGCGGACAATTTGCCTTGTTTTGCTTGCATTGTGCTGACAATTTGCCTTGTTTTGCTTGCAGTGGCGAGCTCCACGTGTGAATGAAACATGTTGCAAGCGGCCGCAACTAGCAGCACTTTTGCAAGCAGGTGATGCCCATGCAATTGGCTTCTCCATTGATTTCTCAAGCTCAGATTCATGTTCTTGCCCTCATGTTTCTCACAACCACAAGTTGGACACCCATGGGCTTTTACCCATGATTTTACTCTTGTAGTGGCGGCGGAGGGCCCAGATGTGTTGTACACGGGGCGTTACGCAATGCAGCTGGCATCCGACATCCAAGCAGCAGGTGCGTTGTTCATGGTCTGCTCTCTCTGAGTTGTGGTGATGTGGCAGAGCCGGTTGGTGCCATTTGGCCGTGGCACCCTCACACTTTCTTGCCAGTTGCCTAATGGTGGTGTCCTTGTCCAACCAAGGAGTTTGGACAATTGTTTGTTGTGTTCATTGCATCCCTAGCCTTTTGCGAACCTTTGACTATTTGCCTGTCATCTTGAGGCTCATTCACTCACCCATTCGTTGGTGCAGGAGGCATTATTACGGCTGCTGATCTAGCAGCAGCAAACGTGACCATTCGGGAGCCCATGAGGTGCGGCATGTCTCAAAAGTTTTTGCGGACGTCCAACACAATGCTTGATTGAGCATGAATTGAATTGGGATCCTTCTGACTTGATCAGCAATGGTAGCTTGATAATCAAGCTAGCATAGAATGTTTGTCCTACCGCCTTTGCATGGCATGTCAACGCGCGCTTGTGTTGTGCAACCCTCCTTGCCTCGCATTGTCGTTTATATTTGCAGGCAACGCATTTGGGGCCTAGACTGGGTGGCTGCGCCGCCACCTAGCAGCGCCATCACGGTGCTGG
>KQ481958.1:0-11569 GCA_001430745.1 Auxenochlorella pyrenoidosa
GCGGCGGGCGGGCCCAAGGCCGTGCAGCCCGGTTCTCCAGGCTCCCCATCCTCCCTGGAGGGCTGCAGCAGCGAGGGGGGCGAGTTCAAGAGCGGCGGCAGCAGCGGCGGCACGGGCTCCGCCGACCCAGTCCTGGCCAGCGCGCTGTCAAGGGTGCCCACCAAGCCGCGAGGGGAGCCACCCCTGTGCACCGCCTCGGCCATCGAGCGGCACCACGCAGGCACCCCCTCGCAAGAGTGAGCGCACGCCCCGGGTTCTGCGTGCGCGCCGCCTGCCTGCTCTCAGCCGGCACAGCTGGTCGCGCCCTGCCTGCATACGCTCTCAGCTTCATTCCCAGGTTGCCCAGATGGACGAACTTGCAATGCTCGGCTAGCCCTCAAATCTGCCACCTTCTGTGCGGACAGTTTCTGACCCCCAACTCTCCTCCTGCAGATCCGAGGCCTCCCGTGCCATGAGTCAAAACGCGCTCTGGTCATTTATATCGCATTACCAGTCCCAGGTCTGGTGGGAGGGCAAGGAACATCCTGCTAGCGCATCCTGCTGCCAGCTTGGAGCACTGCGGCGGCACCTGCCCGCGACCAACGCACCCTCAGCCTGCGCCCTCACGCTGCCTGCCCCTGTCCACGCCGTTCCCTCCATTATCTCAGGCCACGGCTACCTCTCACGCGGCAGCCACCTGTGGCTCAGCAGGCGGCGGCGGGAGCGGCGGCGGCGGCGGTGGCGGCGGCGGCAGCGGCGGCAGTGGGCCGCCCAGAGGCGGCGGCTCTTCGGGGGCCCCTGCCACCCCGCGCACCCCCGCCAGCCCGCTGCGCAGCCGGGGTCCTTCTGACAGCGGCGCCGACTTTGAAGTGCCCTTTGACCAGCTGCAGATCATCCGGCCCATCGGCGCGGGCTCCTTTGGCCGGGCAAGTTGTCCTGCCCTGCCTCCTGCTCGTGCCGTGCCGCTGCGTGCGTCGCTGCGCTGGCGCAGGGCAGGCATGCATGAGGGCAAGGGAGGCCGAGCAAGGGTGGGGAGCTCGTCCTGGCCGCACCAAGCCCCGCTGCTGGCTGGTCGGCGCGCCTGTAAGACTGCTTCTTCCTTCTTCTGGGCCTCTCTGCTCCCCCCTGCCGGTCCCTGCACCACACCCCAGGCGCCCCCGCCCAACGGGTTGCCAACCTGCGCAGCCGGTACCTTCTGACTCTGTGCCCAGGGCGCAGACTGCCTGCCTCACCGACTGCCTGCCTCACCGCCGCCCCCGCTGCCCCCTGCCTGCCTGCGCAGGTGTTTGAGGCCAGGTGGGTGGAGACCCCCGTGGCCTGCAAGGTGCTCACAACCTGCGACAGCGACGACATTGCGACACTGGAGCAGGCAGCGGCGGCGCTGGCCACCTCGGCCACCCTGCTGGCCAAGCTGGAGGAGGTGGGGCTGGGGGCGAGGGCGTGGGGAAGGGGAGCGGGTTCAGGGTGTGGGTTTAGGGTGCGTAACGTGCGTGAATGCGGGCCAGCGTGTTGAAATTGTGTGTTGGGTGAGTGGAGCGGGCCACAGCAGCCGGAGGAGGCGTCCCCCCTCCTCTTCCCCTCCCTTGCCTGTCAACCCAGCCCATCCTGCCGGCCCTGTGCACCCGCAGGAGGCGGGCCTGATGGTGTCCCTCCGCCACCTCAACATTGTGGCCTACTACGGCCGCTGCCTGGCGCCGCCCTGCATCATTACGGAGTACTGCTCCCGGGGCAGCCTGGCGTGCGTGCTGGGCGAGGCGCGGCGTGACCCGGCGACGGCGGCGGCGCTGACCTGGCGCCGGCGCCTCTCGCTGGTGCGTGCCCGCGTGCACCGTTTGGTGGCAGTTTGGTGGCTGGTATGCCGGCGCAGCACCCGGCTGGCTGACCCCGGTGCTGTTGCGCGGCAGCGGTTGCAAGGCGCGATAGCACCGGGGCCGGCCATCCAGGCGCTGCGCCGGCATGGCAGCCACGGATGAATGTTTTGTGCGAGCGTGGCAGTGGGGCGGGTCGGTGGGGAGGTTGGGAGGTGGGAGGGTGACCCAGGCGTCCTCGAGGCGTGACGCCCTGCTGAGTGCCATGCTGCCGCCACGTCACGGTGCCGCAGGCGCTGGACGCCAGCAGAGGCATGTTCTACCTCCACTCCCGGCGGTGCATCCACCGGGATCTGAAGACACCCAACCTGGTGCGTGCCCCCTGCCAAGCCGCACCCCGTGCTGCTGTCCTCGCCGCCGCGCCTGCCGCTGCTTTCCACTGCTCTGCCACGCCTGGCGCTGCCTTCCCACTGCTTTTGTCACACCTGGCGCAGCTGTTGGGTCCGCCGCTGTGGCTCCCTAGGTTCTTGACGTCCGACAGGCTGGCCGGCAACGCACCCGCTTGCTGCAATGCACCTTCATCACGCCGCCTCTGCCTCCCCTGCTGGAAGCGCATTCAACTTTCCTCCCTTGCCCTGGCCTGCTCCTGGCCTGGTCCCTTCCCGTGCCCTTTGGCAGCTTGTGGACGAAAACTGGCGCTGCAAAGTGGCAGATTTCAACACCAGGCAAGTGCTGTGTTTTCAAGGAGCGCAGGGCAGCGGCGACGCCAGGCAGATTGGTGCAACTGAGCAGTGCAGGTCTCGCAGGCAACCGATTTGCTTGACAGCAGGGCCCGCAGACTGTTTGGTGCACATTTCGCCCATGGGGCGGGCTGTTTGCCTGCCACACGCTGGGCACATGATTCCCCCCAAGCCGCCTGCTGCCGGCAGCCCCTTCCAGCGTGGGCAGCAGCAGCAGCCCTGAGCATGGGACGCGCCCACCCATGCCCCCTTCCGTGCAGCCGCTTGCTGGCGGACGCGCCCAGCGAGCACAGCAGCACGGGGGTCACCAATCCGCGCTGGCTCGCGCCAGAGGTGCTGGAAGGGCAGCGCCCCACGAAGGCTGCAGGTGCGGGCCCTAGCCGCTAGCTAGGGCGGCCTTCCGGAGAAGCTTTACACCTGCTTTCTACTTTACTTGGGTCTTCGTTCTTGTTCTTCACACACCACAAGCTTTTGCTTGACGTGCCGCTGGATTGCACGGCGGCCGAGCAGGCAGGGGGCCGCAATGTCTTGTGTTGCCAGCTCAGCTTGTCGGCTGCGCCTTCCCTTTGAGCCTGTCAAGCCTGGCCCATCTGCACCACCCCCGTGCGACCCCTGCCTTCAAAGACCTGCTGCCTTCAAAGACCTGCTGCTCTGTTGCCTCCCTTTTAGAGGCGCCCTGCCCAGCGACACCGCCCATTCCTGCCTCTGTGCCCACTGCCGCCCCTCCGCCCCCCACACCTACTCCTGCCCCCACCTGCCTGCAGACACCTACTCATTCGGCATGTGCCTGTGGGAGCTGCTAGCTCTGACGCTCCCCTGGGGCATCGGGGCAAACCCTTGGCAGGCGGGTGAAAGCCGCAGCTGGGACTGATTGCGCAGGGTTGTGGCTACTGGCGGCAGCCTGCCGGGGTCAAAAGCGCTCCCACTGAGCAACCCGGCTCTCTCTGCACCCCTTCCCGCTGCCCGCTGATGTGCAGATTGCAAAGTGGGTGATGGACGGCGCTCGGCCAGAGGTGCCGCCACCGGGCATGGTTCCCGGGCTGCAGGGCCGCGCCGCGCCGCCGCCAGAGCAGTATGCCGCCTACACACAACTGCTGGCGCAGTGCTGGCACCAGGACCCGGCACAGCGGCCCGAGTTCTCGGAGATCGTTCCACGGCTCAGGTGCGGGCGCGAGGGGGTGCGCTTGCCTCTGCAGTCTGCTTCCCTTTCCTTTGCGCCTCCTCCTCGCCTGGCCACGAACTGGGGTCTGCTCGTGGACTGGAAGGCGGCGCTGGAAGGCTGGCCAGCTTGCTAGTTTGGGCTTATTAAGGTCTGTAAACCCGCAAGGGAAGTTGCGACCCACCCTGCATGGTCGCAGCGGGTGAGTGAAAATCATGCGGGCTCTTCAAAATTATGCGGCTCGCCCGGCCTGCGTCCATGCTGTGCAGGGACCTTTGGGAACGAGCAGCAGCGGCAGGTCCAGAGCCGCCTGCTTGATGTGGGCGGGCGTTCCGTGCGAGGCCCTCCTGGCAGCACTGGCCCTGGACAGCACTCCAATTTTGAACGTACGACCTTGACTGAAATTGATGACATGGTGTGCCACATGTGTGAACAAACAGGGGCCATGGGGAGAAGATATGCAATCATAGCAGCAGCGAGGGAGTGCAGAATCGGTGTGGCATGGGTGTGAGAGCAGCGTGCTGCGCAACAGGGAGCAGCGCAGATTGCAGCTGCCTGCACAGCGACAATCGTTGCGTCTGCCAGATTCAGGGACGTATACCTTTGCAATGCAGCGGGACCATTTGCAGATGCCATGCTGGCGTGCATCTGCATCAGAAGAGGAAGGCGGCGGGCAGGCCCAGCACGCCCAGCAACAGCAGGGGCCCAAGCAGGCCGCGCCCGGCGCCTGCCGCGGCGCCGGCGCTGGTGGCAGCAGGGCTTGGTGCCGGGGCGGCAGCGCCGGGGCTGCTGCACTGGCCACCTGCCCTCTTAACAATCTCGACTCGGTCGACTGCGGCAGGGCGAGACCAAGAGCATGTCTTTGTCAGTTGCGGATAGACACGACTTTAAGCCCAAACAAGCAAGCAAGCATGCCTCAGGTGTGCAAGGCAGGAGCCAGGGGGGGTCCAGCACCTGCAGCAGGAAGTTTGGCCACGCCAGGCGCCACTCAAACGCGCAATTCAAGCAGGCAGCAACAACGAGCAGCAACCGCAACTATGGGCATGCCTGCGGCGTGCTCTCGTGCCCAGCGCCTGTATGCTACATGGCAGCATGCCTGGTACCAGGGGCTCAGCCTGAAACATGTTGTGCCCCGCCCCTGGTGCGTGACCCGGCCTGACTTACCCTCCCCAGGGCCCAGGCCCTCGTTCCGCTGCCACGTCCACACAGCATGTGTGTCGTTTGTCACCTCCAGCAGGCCTGCAGTTCGTGCACGCCAGAAGATATATAGATCCCAACTCAAGCCTGTCAAGCCAGCGCAGCGGGCAGGCGTGCACGATGCATGCGCAGCACGAGCTGGCAGGGCTGGGCAGCGCAGGGCAGCGCATTGCAGTGCACGGCAGCGCATGGCAGCGCAGCCAGGCCTCCGGATGCGACCACAGGCAGCAAGGGCACGGACTGCACATGCTGCGCCATGACCAACCACATGGGCATGCACCTACACCTGTAGGGTGTTCAACAAACCCCCATGCAGCGCCCAGCCTGCACCCTACAGGGCCGGCGGCAAGCAAAAAGTCCGGCGGCAAGCCCGGCCCTGCGCACCGTAGCCAAAGGACTGCTCGCGGAAGGCCGACCAGCCCGGCTGCGAGGTGGGGCAGAACTGGCCGTCCTGCAGGGTGATCACCGGCTCTGGCCGGTCGATTGGCTGGTAGGGAGGCACGACGTACAGCGAGGCGTTGGCGCAGAAGTCGGGCTGCGGAGGGGTGTCGATGAACTGCGTGGACAGGCCCTCCACGTTGCCGCCGTCGCCTGCAGCGGGGCAGGCAGTGTGTGTGTGTGTGTGTGTGAGTGGGTGGGTGGGTCGGGGGCAGCATGCGCCAGCGGCACCACACGTAATGCGTTAGAAGCCTCGTATGCAGAGCGCCCGGGACAGCCAGGCCGGCGTGTTGTGCGTGCTCGCTCTGCTGGAATGGCCCTGCGGTCGGTCTTTTCAAAGGTTTGCAGGGGCATCGGGGCGCGCATGGCTGCAAAAGGCGTGCATGGCTGCGGAAAGGCGCACACAGCTGTCGGAAGGCGCGCGGGCCTGCGATGCCACGCCATTTTGCCATGCCATGCCTGCCATGCCCGCGGGCGCGCACCAATGGTGATGTAGGCGGTGCCGCACCCATCCCTGGTGTAGTTGAACATGGGAAAGGTGCGCTCGTAACTGCAGGGGGTGGGCCCGGCTTGCCTGCCTGTTTGGGCCTAAAGTTTGCCTAATCGCAACGGAACTTGCGACACAGACCAGCAGGGAGGCGGGTGCACTATGCAGGTCCAAGGCGGCGCGGGCATGGCGGGCGCGCTGCTCTCCTCAGGTAGCCAGCCCTTGGTCGCGAGCCGCCCCCCCCCCCCCCCCGCCCGCTGTCGCCTGCCCCAGCAGCAGCTGGCCCTGGGAAGCTGGCACCGCCGCAGAGACCAGGCTGTCAGCACAAGCGCACAGGCATGGACGCACAGGCATAAGCGCAAGCAGGCGCTCACGCGTGGGTGTGCCCCGCAAACACGAGGTCAACTTGGTGCTGGAAGAAGAGCGGCTCGTACACGGTCCTGAAGGTGTTGGCCTGCGGATCGGCGGTACAAGGCATGGTGTTGGGGGGCAGTTGGTGTCGAGTACTGCACACCCGTTGGCCCGCCCCCACCAAGCTGCAGGCGGATCTTTCTCAAACACGTGGAAAGAGCGTTCAGATGATTATTTATCTGATCTGTGCCGTTCATGCAGGCCTGGTGGCTCCCGAGGAGCCGCAGGCTGCAGAATCCACCCAGGTTCAAGGCTGGCCGCCACTGGCACACCACGCCTGCGCGCTTGTGTTGCTGGCCCGTCGGACCGCTGCTGAACATGCGCCAGACCCCTTCTCGCCTGCATGTACTGCGCAACGTAAGAATGGTACATGCTCGCGTGCATGTAGACGATTAGCCAGGGAGTACGCTGCCGGTCAACTGCAGGCATGACAGGGGGCCACGGGCAAGGAGTCGGTGGGGGTGCAGGCATGCAGGCCAGGGCTGGGCGCAGTCCCAGCGCCTGGCCGGAGGGCTGGAGGACATGCCCACATTGCTGCTCCCCCTGCTCCGTGGGGTGCAGGACTGTCAGGCAGTGCTCCCAGGCACCCCAGCCCTGGAGACCAGACAGTACAGCAACTTCTAGGGCCCCTCGCCTGCCTCCAGATCCTGGACCAGCCACTTGTACTGCTGCGACTCGACGCCCCAGGGCAGCTGCAAGTGGAGCGGTTGGGGGCATGCAACGGCAGGTCGCGCACTGAGAGCCGCAGGCAGCTGCCTGCAGGGCTAGAACGGCGCCTCCCTTCGCTGGCGGGCCTTGCTGGCGAGGCGAGAGGACAAGCCAGGGGCAGCAACCGCTGGTGCGGCGCAGGCCGGGGGCAGCACCAGCAGCCCCAACTGGAGGGCAACAGCCAGCCCTCGCCGCCCCCCCTTCCTGCACCCTGGCATGGCGGGCGCAACTCACGTAGCTGTGCAGGGAGATGATGTGGACGCCGGGCAGGTCCAGGGAGAAGTATCCGCTCTGGGGAGCAAAGCCAGACTCGTTGACAAACTGCCTGCGGGCGCAGCGATGAGCGGGGCCGGGTCGGCATGCCTCAGCTGGGGGCGGGACTCAACAGCCTGTGGCTCTGGGGGACGCCCAGCTGAGCCACACAGATGGTGTACCGCCCCCGCTGGTTGGAGGAGAACGTGCCGCCAGCGCCAGCACGCGCTGCATGCGGTTGTGCGATGTCGGAGCGCTCACGAGTGGTTGCGCGTGAACCATTCAGTCTGGTTGAGGTAATAGATGCCCAGATTGGGGCTGGTCATCAGAGCATCAGACCCGGGGTCCTGCAATCGCGATAAAGAAAGTGGAGGGTGGGGCGCAGGCGTGGTGGCGCTGTCTGTACAGCAGCGAGAAACCATGCCTCCCTGGGCCCCCCCCTCCCCCCTCGCCAGGGTGCAGAAAGCTGTTGCGTGGCAGCGACCGCTATTTGGCAATCCCTTGGCAACCGAGGCTGCGCCAGGTGGCAGCCCACCTGGGGAACAGGGTAGCGGGCATTCACGGCGGTGAAGGTGGCATTGTTTGCCAGCAGCAGCTGCTCAATCTCCTGCGTCAGGCAGGGCAGAGGGGGGGGGCAGCTCGTCGGCAGCGCTGCCAGAAGGAATCCGAAACAGGCGCAGTGCTCGCAATGCGCCCCCTGCCATTGCCACCCATGCAGGCCTCCACTCTGCTGCCCTGGAGCTTGCAGCGACCCTCACATGGTTGCCCCCGGTAGCCATGAGGGGTACGCGTGACAGCAGCGGCTGGGTCATGCGCGCCCACCCGTCCCAGCGCCTGCAGCACAGCAGGGGGGGCTGCCGTGGTCGGCCTTTCTTGCTGACCTTCCATGAGGGCGGTGGCAGGTGCTGTCCTGTCCCTGACAAGCAAATAACCGCTCAAGGCCCCACACACAAACTTTGCGTCCCTTTGCTGCCTCTGCAGAGCGCAATCGCACAGTTGTCTGCCCCCAGTTTTGCAGCCTCACAGCTGCATGGACGTTGTCTCGGTGATGTTTGACCCGTACTTGTGCCCCTTGTCGCTTGTGTCATTCGACTGCAGCACGGACAGATGGGGTCAGGTGAGGGGTGAGGCAGGCAGCGCCACAGCTGCGGCCAGTGCAGGGCCTGCCTTGCCCGCATACTGTGGGCTCTCAAGGTCAAGCAATGACGCAGAGAGTGTGCAGCTGGACGCAGCAGGACAGGCGCCCCGTCCCCTCCAGCCCAGGGGCGCAAACCACTTACCCGATGGTCGTTTGCATATGTGAAGTCCCCAACCAGCAGCACAACATCTGCGTGTCAATGTCAACAGTGCGGGAGCAGCAGCGGCAGCGCATCGTCTAAGCTCATTTTAGACGTCTGGCCGGTGGGCCTGGCTCACTGGCTTGGCTCACTATTTCCAGCACCGCGGTTCACTGACCCTGGGCATATGCATATGCATGCCATCTCCTGACAGGCAGTGTGGCAGTACATGAAGTACAGGCCGGCTGTCCCACCTGGCTCTTCAGCCTCCAAGCCCTCGAGTGTCTGTGTTGAGTTAGCCGTCTCCCCTGCGAGTCAGTGCACCCGCTGCCACACACTGTCAAGAGCCGGCAGGGTGCATGCCAGATGCAGTGTGCGGAGCGGCATGCCCGGGCGCGCCGCAGCATCTGGGCCCCTCCCGCATGCATGCGCGCCCGGCAGCCCCGCCCACCCAAGTCGCCAATAACGCCGATTCTGAGGGGGTATGCCCCGGTCCCCCCCAGCGTCCTGAAGCTCAGCTCCTCGCTCCAGCCGTACTCATCGTCGCCTGGGGCAGGGAAAAAGGGCAGGCGGCAGCTGCACGGCAGGGCAGCGGGCCTGGGCACGCCTGGCATGCAGCACGGCAGAGCTGGGTTCAAGGGGGTAGGGGGGCAGGCACTTGGGCACAGACTGATCGCTCTGTCGTTCAACAGGGGGCTTTCAAACAACAGCGTTCGCATCTGCAAGCCAGGGCGCTGGCCTTGCGCGTGCGCAGGCCCACCGGCAGTGTAGTAGTAACGAGTGTCGGGCTCCAGGTCACGGAGCAGCACGTGGTGCAGAATGGGCGACTGGTACGTGCTGTTGCCCGCCTCTGCAGGGGTGCGGTGCCGGGCGGGGCGGGGTGGTGTGTATGTGTGAGTCGAAGGGGGGTCCAGGGTGGAGTGGGGGGGAGGGGGGTTCCAGCAAGAGGCAGCTGCGGGGGTCAGGCAGTGCAAGCCTGAGCTCAGGGGCGTCCCCACAGCAGTGCCAGCCGGGCAGGGACCAAGGCACACTGCCAGCGTCTCAGCTGCTAGTTTTTCCCCTGTATTATCTAATCCCTGCCGCCTTCCCCCGCGCTCCTCGCCCCTGCTCACCAGGCCCGTAAACATAGGTGTACACCACACGATGGTCCTGCTGCGTCTCCATGGTCAGGTTGCCGCTCATGGTGCCCCAGCGCACCACGGACCGTACGCTTGCAGGGTCGTACGGCTGCGGCGGGGCGGAGTTGTCCGCCAGCAGAGGCTCTGCAGCACGGATGGGGGTCGGGTGGGGGATGGTGTGGGGTGGATGGGTGAGTGGGTGAGTGGGGGTGGGGTGGGGTGGGCTGCAAGAAGCTTCGAGTTGAGTGCTGGCAAGGAGCAGCCCAGCAAGGGCTACTGAACGGGGCAGGTTGTCCAGGGCGTTCATGCAACCGTGCATGGAGGTGTGCTCCGCCGCACGCACCGCCAGTCTGCCAGGACACCAGCATGCCGCCATCGGCCCACTGCGTCAGGTGAATGCCCTCTGGCTCAAAGCCGCTGACTGTCCGGGCCTGCAATCGGGATGCAAGGTCCCGACAGCGGCAGGGGGTGGCACAGGTGGCGGGGCCGCACCACGTGGGCAGGAGGCGTGCAGAACAGCCATCTACCAGTTCATCGGTTACATGATCCCAGGCGATGATCTCCGCAAGCACCGCGCTCAGCTGCCAGCCCGAGGGGGCGTACCAGTGGGGCCTCGTCTAGCGGAAGGTCCTCACTCCCGCTCTGGTCTTCCGGTAGGGAGAACTCCAGTGAAACTTGCGCTTGGTTACCCAAAAATTCGACGGCGCCCTTGCAGGGCTCCGGCCCAGCCAGGAGAAGCAGCGGCAACAGGAGCAGTGCTTTGTGCACCGCCATCGTGATCCTGGCGCAGAAGAAGGAAGCTCAAGCAAGAAGAGCGGGTCGGTCGGCAATGTGCCCGCCACAGTGTGACAGCTGCATGGTATCCCCGCTTGAACTAATGCCCTGCAGGACTTCCCATGCCCTATGCCCCGAGCCCTCACCCACGGCTAGCGGTTATGCAAATTGTTTTCTGTGGTGCTCATTCTTCCGAGGCACTCCTCAGTGCTGAAATGACGTTGCATCGAACAATGGTGCACCAGGACCGCGCAGTCACGGCAGGGCGAAGTCGCTGCTTCCCTCTGCCCCACGTGCTGGTGCCAGCACTTGTCACGAGTGTACAATCTGGTCGCTTACACAGCAGCATGGCGTACAGAATGGTCAGGGCATCATAGGTGCAAGGCTGCATTGGAGGCGAGACACTCTCTAGGACAGCAACCCGAAGGGAGTGATCAGAAGACTTGTCTTCTGACAAAACGGGCACCGAAAATGACAGCGCAGGCAGGAGAGCAGGCCCCCAGAGGATGGAGAATTCCTCTGATAAACGTTGGCGGAACAGCAAGCAGCGCAAAGGCTGCCGGAGATCAAAACGGAAAGATCCACAGAAGGAAGCAGGGGCACAGCATGTACAGGCGGATGTTCACCTGAGCTGTCGCGCCACCCAACCCCTGACGACGGACTAGGCCATCGCCAGCATAAGAAGGGAGGCAGCGGGGCTATCAACACCCTGAACAGCTCCCGAATGCAACAAAAAACGCCTTTTGGCCATCAATCTGCCGAGTTGGTGGTCCAATCGTAGGGGCGGAAGCGCAGCTTGATCCCTTCTGCGCCCCGGCTGGCCAGCAGCTCTCGCAGATCGGCTGCTGGGCCTGCAGCACAGCAGGGCAGGGCGGCAGTGGATGGGGGGGACCAGTCATAGCACTGCAGGGGATGGCGCCTCACGGGTGGCTGGCGGCAGGCACGCTGCGTGTGAATGGCCAGGTAAGACTTGCAGCGGCGGAAACAGGCTGGTGTTCATCACGCAAGCCGAGCCGTGGCTGCTGCTTCGGCCTGCGCATGTCTGTCTTGCTCCGCCCCCACATGCCTTCCAGTTGTGACGCCCACCTGCTGGCAAGTGCTCGGCGAGGAAGCTGAGCAGCTGCTGCTTGGTGCCAAAGTCGGGACCGTACCTGCACAAAGGAGAGGGGGTTTGGGGTTTGCTTTTGTGTGTGTGTGGTGGGGTGGGGTGGGGTGGGGGGT
>KQ481958.1:22941-38979 GCA_001430745.1 Auxenochlorella pyrenoidosa
GGTGGGGGGGGGGGGCAAAGAGCAGGGGCCGGGCTCACCGTCGTCGAACTCTGCTGCCTCGCCATCGCTGCCCTCCTCGCCCTCCTCGTCGTCGTCCTCTGCCAGCGTCTCCACCGAGTCGTTCTCCCACACAGCCAGCAGCTTCATCTTGAAGGCCGCCTGCTTCTGGTCGAAGATGCGCAGCAGCGCCGCCTGCGGTGGGGGGAGGCCCCCGGCGGCAGGGAGGGAGGCGGTCAGGCGAGAGGCGCCGCGAGCGAGGCGGCGGCAGCGTCAGGCAGCGGCTCCCTGGATCTGCGAGCCTCGCATGCTTTTCGACACACGAGGCAGCACTGCCGGCACACACAGACATGCACTGTAACAGGCAGCTCGACGCAGGGCGTGGACAGAGGGCGCGAACGGCGGGCGCGGGTGTGCCTCCTGCACCCCCGGCTGCGCGCGCATCGCAGGCGCGTGCGCGCTGGGGCCTCTGCCTGCACGGCCCGCTGCCGAGTATCCTCTCCTCCACGCGCGCCCCAGCCGGCCCACCTGGTTGGGCTTGAGCTGCTTGCCCTCCTCGCACACAGTGAAGTCGGCCACCAGCTCGACCACCCCCTTGTTCAGGCGCGTGGGCAGGCCGTGCTGCCGCAGCGTCGGCTCCAGCGTGTGCGCCAGAGGCTCGCCATACAGCGTCAGGGGCCCCGCCTCCAAGCTGCGCAGCGCCGGCGTGGGGCGGGCGCGTGCGCAGGAGGTGAGAGGGGAGGGCGGCAAAACGTGCTCGCACGCTGTATGCCGTAATCAGCGCATTCCCAGAGGCGCACCCCCGCTCTTCCCGGGGCAGCGCGCGCTTGTCGCGCATCCCAGCAGCCGGCAGGCGCCCACCTGAAGGTCTCTGTCGCCCGCGCCCCTGCCCGCGCATAGTCCATGACCTCAAACTCCTCAAAGATGCGCTGCACCTCGGCGCGGGGCAGCCGCGTGAAGAGCAGCCCCGCGGCGCCGCGGATGCGCCCCGCCAGCTCCGCAAGCCCCGCCTTGTACTCGGTGGCGGCGTCGTGGCCCAGCGCCACGCGCAGCACCTTGTTGGAGCCCATCACAAACCTGGCGGGGGCGGGGTGGGGAGGGGGCACACGGATGGGCAGGGCGGTTCGTCGCGGTGCATGCAGCTGGACCGCAGCGGGCCGACGCCTGCAGCACGCTCCGCTGTGTGGCTGGCAGAGCGAGCGCGCAACCACTGCCGCCCGCATCTGACAGCAGGGCGCTGCGCGTCGCCACGGAGCGGCCCCCACATTAATTAACCGGTGCTACGCCAGCAGCCGCCAGTCCCCAAGGGGGCAGCCTCACTTGCTGGTCTCGCGGTGCTCATCGCGCAGCTCCTTGAAGTGCTCGTTCCGGAAGTTCTCGAACTTGAACAGGTAGAGGGAAGGGTAGCTGCGGGCCACCCGGGGCGCGGCAGCACCGGTGGGCAGCCGTGCAGGCAGCAGCGGCAGGCAGCGGCGGCGGCCGGCGGCGGCTGGCAAGTGCAGCAATGCATGGGCCCCTCCGTGGCACTCGTAAGATTCTGTGAAGCCCTCTGTTCCACCTTTAACCCCCAGCAACGCGCTGGAAGTCAGCATGCGGGGTGGGCGCCTTGCGACTCACTTGTCGGCAGCCGTGCGCACGCTCTCGATGAGTCCCTCCTTCCACTCGCGTCCCTTCTTCTTGACTTTGGTTAGCGAGACCTTTTTGTCTCGCTTGCTCTTGGGCATGGTGGCTGGCGGGCTGTAGGACTGCCGGTCTGTTTCAAGAGCAGGTGTTACAAGCTTTGCAGCGATTATTGGACTCGATGAGCGCGCTTGCGCACAAGTTGGGAGAGGCGCCACACTGATGCTGCGCCCGTCCCGCCTGCTGCTGACTGTCTCGACAAATGCCGATACCGCAACAGGAGGTGTTTGAACAACGAAATTTGTTTTACGGAGAGTGAGTCCCATGTGTCTGGGACAGGCGGTGCTTGCCCACCAGGCCCACACGGTGTTCCGAGAGCTCAGGGCGTCCGGGCGCGTTTGGTGCCAAAAGCGCAGCGTGTGCAGGGGCGGGTGGGTGGCCAGATGAATGCCTGTTCAGCATACAGGCTTGTTTCAAGTGCCGGGGAAGGCATGTTCTAGATTGGAGGAGCAAACAAGGAACCTGCGGCGCACAAACTTGCGGCCCGACGTCGCCCGCTGGACATCCAGCCAGCGTGTCGTGCAGCGCTGCAAGTGATTCCTCTCTCCTGCTGAGCTCTGCGATTTATCCGTGAGTGCTTCTCCGCTTTCTCGCTTTGGGGCTTCCCTGTCTGTTTGGAGCTGTCGAGAGCTTTGGCTGCACACCGAACGCGAGGCTCCAAATGGAGGCGGAGGACAGCGAGGATCGCCTGCGCGGCTTGATCGACCGGACTCGGCGAGTCCGGGCCGCTCTCGCCGAGCTGCGGGTAGGCAGTTGCCGCTGCCGCGCCGCCGCCGTGCAGCGCCGCCAATGCCACCGACAGCCCTCGCTCGTCGCCTCGTGTTTCTGCTCCTGTTTCTGTGCGTCCTGCCTGCATCCATATGCGATATGGAAAACCCTTGTTTGCAGGAACAGGCCTTTGCTGCCGCGGCGGCGGGAGCAGACAGTGGTTGTGGCCCTGGTGTGGCTGGCCCAGCCTGGGCTGCACCAAGCAGCGTCGTCGCCGCTCCGCCGGCCCAAATGCTGCCTGTGCTGCTGCTGCCCCCTGGCCTTGCGCACGGCGCGAGGCTGGCGCCTGGCGCAAGCATGCTCAGCCTGGGCGACAGCTGCGGCGGCGACACTGGCCACACTCTCCTTCAGTTCGAGCCGCTGCTGCGACCTCCCGAGGACGGCCAAATTGGGCAGTGCATAGGGGAACGGCATGCCTCGCCAAAGACGTCCCGCCCTCAGCTATGGAACCGCTCTCCTGCCAGGCAGCCGAGGTCTGCGCGGCGGGAGCGCGAGGAGCAGCACCCACCAGCCGCGGGCGCAAGCAGCAGCGCCTCTTTTGAAGAGGTGCTGGCAGCGCTGCGGGCAGAAGGCCTGGTGCAGCTGCCTGAGGTCGAGCTGGGAGAACGACGTGGGCAGCTGGCGCATGTCTCTGGCAGCAGGCCAGCAAGCCGCCACAGCGGCAGTGCCAACGGGCAACGGCAGGCTGCGTCGGGGGCTCGGCGGGACAGTCTCAGGAGCCTGGATGGAGGCAGCACACCAGGCAGGAGCCAGCGCCCATACCACGCGCCGCAGCAGGAGCAGCAGCAGTTGCAGCGGGTGGCAAGTGGGCAGGCAGCGGCACCGCCCTCCTTTGATCCGATTGAAGCTGAGCGCAGGCTCAAGGCAAAACTGGACCAGGTGGGTCGTGCAGCAGTGCATGCAGGTGCCAAGGCCAGCACAGGCGTGACGTTTACCGTTGACAAGCCAAAACCTGGGTCCTCCACCAGAAGATCTCTTCATTCCATGTGAACTGCCTGCTTGGGTCCTGTACAGATCAGGCGTCAGTGGGTATGGTATGCTGAGGGTTCATTGCGGAATGGACTCTGCATCCTGAAGCTCTAGCTCTCCATGTCCTCTTGCAGGTGCACGCCGCCAAGCGCAGCAAGGAGGCACAGGCACACTCTATGGGCGGCAGCCGTGGGCCAACGCCACGCCAGCAGCAGGCAGCGCGGGTGGCGCCAGCAGGCGTGCCGCGCCTGCCGCTCGCGTCGCTCAGCCACGCCGGCAGTTCTGCAGGCAGCAGGATCAACTCGGGGCGGCTCGGCAGCAGCAGGGAGAATGCCTGGCCAGCCACAGCAGCACATGCGCAGCAGGAAGTGCGGCCCTGGCAGGCGCACGGCAGCGCTCCTGCCAGCTACCTGGCAGCGGCACCACAGACAGCAAGCGCTGCCTTGGCCATGGACGATCCGCCTGCTGCTGAGCCAGGATTGAACTTCCTGCCTTTGACGCGGGATGAGCGCGGCAGTTGTTCAGCCAGGGCAGGCCCAGCAGCGGGGGCAGGCCCGCCGCAGCCGCCGCGCAAGGAGAGCCGCATCAGCCTGCCCCAGCTGCTGTCGCCGGCTCCCAGCGGCTGCAGTGCAGCACCACAGTCGGCTTCGTCGGCGGCAGTACCGTTGACGGTGGCGAAGAGCGGCTCGGTCGAAATGCGCCGCTCCTCCTTCTCAGTGCCTGATGCTGCCAGTGGTGCAGCAGCAGGGTCAGCGGCTGGCGCTGCCAACACCGCATGCCGTGATGTTGCCAAGCCTGCTGCTGTTGCAGTTGGAAGAGAGCAGGCAGCCTTAAGCACAGCAGCACGTGCCCTTGGGGCTGGCGCGGGCGTGCTGCCTGGCGAGGCAGGAGCATCGCCGCTGCAGAGCACGCCGCTGGGCCCACCAGCTGCGGATGGCACACCTGCCGCAGGTGAGCAGGGGATGCCTGCATGGTCCCTCCTTTGGTGACCAGCTTTCTCGCACAGCCAAACCACATCCCATCGGAGGTCTTGTGCCCTCTCATGTGCGCCCCTATGCTGCCGCATGCCCGCAGTCCGCCGCACAAGCAGGCTCGGCAGCGATGGAGCTGCGCTGGGCCAGCTGCGCTCGCAGCTCTCCGGCAAGCTCCAGTCCCCGCCAGCCACGCCGCTGGAGGTCGTGGCACAAGCCAGCTCAGCTGTGCCAGGAGGGCCCGAGGGACGGCTGTGCTGCGAGGAGTCCCCGGGCAAGGTAGGCCATCGGACTTGTTCCTTCCTGGTTCTGAGCAGATGGTTTTCAGCTTAACAGGCACAACTTGCTGGGGTCAAGTAATGTTGATCCTCCCTCTGCTGCAGGTCAGCACCGCCAGCAGTGGCAGCCCTGAGCAGCAGCAGCAGCAGCAGGCGGCAGCAAGCCCTCTGCGCACGTTTGCGCTGCCGGGAGACGAGGAGGCACTTCAGCAGGGCCCCGCTGCCTGCACTCCTACTCCGCGGCAGCACTTGGATAACATTGAGCAGGAGACACCTGTGCAGCAGCAGCAGCATGGCAGCACGGGGGTGCCTGGGGGGGACAGGCCAGCTGCTGGGGAGCGTTCTGCCTCCTCCATAGGCCGCAAGCGCGCCAACAGCGAGGCGGGATGCAGCGAGGGTCCTGCCAGCGTGAAGAAGCGGAGCCCAGACGTGGGCAGCAGGGGCCAGCTGGGGCCCTGCTCACATGCTGAGCAGCTGGCGGCAGGCCCAGCGGCGGCGCCAGTGGCGGCGGCATGCACAGGCGTGGCAGCATGCGCAGCTTCCACCAAAGGGCAGGCAGAGCAGGAACGTGAGCAGCAAGAGAAGCTGCAGGGGCAGCAGCAGCAGCCAGCCGGGCTTCCTGAGCCTGCTGGAGCAGCTCGGCCGGCACAAGCAGCGGCGCCTGCTGCCGAGGGCACCCGTACAGCGTCGCGCCGTGGACCAGACTCCCCCACCGCTGGCCCTGGCAGGCTGATCATACCGGTGGTGCTGCAGCACAGCCCCCCACAGAAGCGCAGGCAGCAACAGCAGCACGCGGCAGCTCATGCGCGTGCTGCAGGGGCGGCAGATGGGGAAGCTCAGCCCACGCGGCAGCAAGCACCGCCGGCAACCAAGGCGGCAGCAGCTGAAATTGCAGGCACCCTTGCAGCTAAGCCCGGCCAGCTGGATCAGCGGGAGCAGCAGCAGCAGCAGGAGCAGGAGCAGGGAGCCTCGGCCAAGCCCGCAGCCAAAACGAGGGCAGCTGCAGCAGGGGCAGATGTTGCAGGCGCAAGCATGCCATCGCAGCAGCCAGCGGTGGCAGCTGTCAGGGTGGCCCCTCCCCCAGTCTCTGTGCCTCTTGCAGACACTGTCAGCCCCCGACAGGAGCTGCCTTCGCTGTCCGAATGGGTGGATGCCTGCAGCGATGGCCTGCAGCAGCCTAAGGGGCGACACCAGCGCCCCCCGGGCAGCGAAGAGCTCGAGATGCCATCCACTTCGGTGCTCATAGGTGGCGGCCGTGCTCTGCAGCCGATGCACAGCAACAACCCTGCCCAACATGACCGGCAGCAGCAGCAGCAGCAGGCGGCTCCGCCGCTTGCACCAGCGCCGCCATCTGCGACGCCAGGCAGCGGCAGCGCAGTACCGGTGGCAGCGACAGCACCACCAATTGGCGGTGCTGTGGCAGATGCCCCTGTCATCACGCCGCGGCGGCGGACCACCACCCTGGAGCCGCCAGAGACAGTGCTCTGCTTGCAAGAGGATGCGCAGGGTGGGTGCTGCCACTGCCACCAGTTGGCTGCCCTGCCTTGCCAGACTGTGCCTCCCTCTCTGCATCCAAAGCAAGTGTATGGCCGAAGGTGCCTCGTGGCAGTGTGGCGCACTAGGTGAATCTGTATGCCCCTGATGCTGCAGGCAAGCAGCTGCTGGAGGCAGCCCCCAAGCTGGCAGGAATGCCCGTTGGCGATCTGCTGGCGGCTGCTGCGCAGGTGGGCTGCTGCAGGTCATACCGTTGACTGTAGGTTGCAGGCTGGAGCCGCTGCATGCCCAGGCGTTTACTCAGGCCGTCTGCCTTTCCTGCCCTGGGCTGCCCGATCCGCCTCTCCCTGGGCTACTCGTGCCCCCCCACAGGGGTGCGTGGTGCGCAAGGCCTGGGTGCGGCCCAACTTCAAGCAGGGCGGCTCGACGCGGCGCATCCAGCTGGCATCCGGCAGCGACGGCCGTGCCGGTGAGGCGTGCAGGCTCCCGCCTGCAGACTTTGCGCCTGGCCTCTGTGTCTTGTCAGCCGCACTGCATGCCGCTGCTCTGAGCGTGCTTTTGATATCGCTTGGCCGTGCCATGCCTTCGCACCCCCTGCCCGCATAACTGCCATGCGGCCAGCTGTATCCTGCTGCATCCTCTACGAACTGACCCTGCCTGAAGCCCTCAACGCCATGCTTGCTGTGCCCTGGCCCTGCAGAGATGCTGTACCCCTCGGGCCTGCTACAACGGCCGTTGCGCTTTTCGGTGCGCCGCGCCGTGGTACCGCTGTCCATCTGGCGGCCTGGGCAGTACATCGTGCTGGACACGGGTGGGTGGGGTGCTGGGTGGGACCGCCTGGTGGGAACGTTCCGCCTTCTTTGAAGTCTCCTTGGTCGTTGTACTATGCGTGTGCACCCGGTGCTCTACAGGCAGCGCATTTCAGGGCATGTCTCTGCTGTGGACAGACAGGATCAGGTGTGCAGCACGCTCACGGCCTTCCAGGCACGCAGACATGCCCGGATGCAGTGCGGCACACGAGCCTGGGCACTGCCCACTGGCACCTCTGCCAATAGTCAATTTAAAAAAAGCTGCAAACAGATGATGCAAGTATAACGCTGCCCCCCGCGCAGCCCGCGGCATGCTACGTCTGGAGCCCGGCAGCGCCGCCGACCACGCTCGCTGGGTGCTGGCGCTGAATGCCGCCTTTCTGGCTAGCAGTGCACTTCCGGCCAGCAGCAGCACTGGCAGCCCGGTAGAGGCAGGCAGCAGCGGCGCATGGCGGCGCATGGCTGTGCGCGACCTTACATGGTCTTCGGCCATCCTGCTGTCCTAGCAGCGTTTGCACGTTGCATATGTTTGCTGCACGCGACCTCATGACTTTCTGCCTTGCGATGCAAACCAGCGCTGCACAATACTTTCAGATTGCTGCTGTGCCGCGGCGAAAGCGGCGGCGCATCTCGCAGCGGGCGGCGCCATCTTGGTGGGTGGCCTCGACAGCCCGATCGCTTTTCCAGGTACAACCCACTCTGGAAACCAACAGTAGCGATGGACAGCAAGGCGGCGGGCACCGCACTCGTCGCCCTTGGCTGCGCAGCAGCCTGGCAGGGTGTCGCGGTCTTTGGGCTCATCAGTGACCCGGTTCCGTACTTCCAGGACCCTAAGTGAGAGATTCGGCTAGGGTGCGGCTACCGCAGGGTTGGCGGCGGCCACTGCAGGGTTGGCGGCACCGCTGCGCCGGCTCCTCAGCCCGATGATGCAAGCCCAGTGTCTGTGTGCGTTATTATGTGTGATTTCTGTTTGGCATCTTGTCAGATCTTTATGATGCACCCCCGTCATGAAGGTTTTTGTTCCACGCTACCATGCAATCCCCCACGGCTGTGGCCGGCAAGGTGAGCCCAGTCCACGTCATGAACCTCGACCCTCATTTCAGCGGCCCTGGCCCGCAGGGGCGCATCGGCAGAGGAGCTGCTGCGGGACTGGCGCAGGATGTTTCCGGGGGCCATGGGTATCCAGGCGCGTGGGCGGACGAGGGGCTGCCCCGTGCAGGTTTGGACCGTCCACGCCCTGCACTGGCAGCAGCTTTCCCTCCTCCGTGGAGAGCCCTGTCGTGCCTGTCGCCGCCGTCTGGCCCCCCTCCAGGTGCACTCTTTCGTACTGCGTTGCCAGCCGAGTGGTACACCTCCCCCCCCGCCAAAATCTCACTCCTAACCCCCACCCCTGCACCCCCACACTCTGTCACAGTCCCGGCTGGTGATGCTGGGCACCGCGGCCTCTGCCGTCACCGCCTGGGGCCTGCGCGGTGGCACGCCCGCCGAGGGTCGCGCAGCCGCCGCCTTTGGCGCCGCCGCGGCGGTCAATGCCGGCATCTTTGGCTACACCATGCTCCAGATCATGCCGATCAACAAGCGCCTGCTGCCAGAGGGGCGGGTGGAGCAGGCGGAGGGCGAGGACGGCATCATGTGGCTGCTCAAGAAGGCGAGCCGTGCTGTGCTGCGCTGTGTTGTGCTGCGCTGTGCTGGTCGTCGATGCGAGGGAGGCGGGCGGGCATGCCGGTGCCGGCGCCCCGGCTGCCACTGCAGTTTGGGCATTGTGGACGAGTAATAACCTGCCGCGGCGTTGACCTCACGCTGTGCCTGCTTTGCTGGCTGCAGTGGGGGGAGCTGCACGGGGTGCGGACCGCTATGGGCGCTGTGGCGCTGGCTGCCGCCGCCTATGGCACCCACACGCTGCTGACCAGGCAGTGAGCTGGCAGCGCTGCTGCCGCCGCCGCGGCAGCAGCCGCGGAATGCATGTTGCTACCCGGCGCAGCGCAGCTGCTGGACCCGCTGCGATCAGACATCACATGCCGCCAAGGGAGCCGATAGGCACCAAACCAGTCAGCGGGCAGAGGGAGGGGCGGCAGGCCTGCCGGTGGCACGAAGGGCTCGGGAGCCCTCTCTGTTGCCCTGCCCTATGCTGTCATCCAGGAATGCGCGCTCCTCCCCGCCTCATTTCTTTTTCTGACCCTTGAAGGAGACCCTTTGCTCGACACTCCAGCGTCCGTTAATCCCGCCTCTGCACCTGGAACAACCCCTGCTGTTACTGCAAGCACACCTTTGGGGGTAACTGGCGGCAGGGGGCAGCGCTGAATTCGGATATGGACAGCAGCGACAAGGCGAGCTACACTGGACAAGCACTGGAATGTGAAACAGGACCCTCCTCCTGCTGCTCAGCCTGAGGGCAGGGGCGGCTCTCCAGCCTCTGCCGCGCGCCGCCCCGCCTCCCTGGCCGCTGCCATCCGTGCCACCGCGCCCTGCAGGCAATCGGCTGTGAGGCACCCCACGCCGGCCAGCTGGAGCCTGACCAGCTGGGGCAGGCCGCTGATCATCTTCTCTGTCCCCAAGACCATCATCAGAGGCAGCAGGGTGGCATCGGAAGGGCGGTGGATGTACAGCAGGCGGGGCAGGCTGTACAGGCGGGACAGGCTGTACAGGCGGTACATGCTGTACAGGCTGTACAGGCGGTGGATGTACAGAAGGCGGGACAGCGGGTTGCCCGACAGGGCAAGCCGGGTGAGGGCCGTGGCGTCCGTGAGGGCGGGGGGCAGGGCGATGAGGTCGTTGCACCGCAAGTCGAGATCCTCCACCCCTGGAGGGGGGTGGTGGGGCTCGCCGGGGCTCAGGGGCGGCAGTGGGGTTCAAGCCAAGAAAGAAGGTGGGCTTGAAAATTCAGTCAGATACCAGATACAGCGCAGGCGGCGTGGCGGGTAGGCCGCAGAGCCCATGCCATGCCTCACCAGCAGCAGCAGTGCCGGCCCCAACGCGCTTTTCGATGCAAGCCGCCCACGCCCTGCCGCCCCACCTGCAAGCCAGGCGCCCCCTGGCAGGTCATCGATCCCTGTGTCCGCCAGGCACAGCTCGCGCAGGCGCGGCAGCTGCTGCAGCACAGCCAGGGGGTCGTGGTTCGGCTGCCCCGGCCCCAGCGGGTTGGCTGCCGCCACCAGCCGGGTGAGCCCCGTGGCAGCAGCCAGCGCCGGCGGCAGGCGCTGGAGCGCGTTGCCATACAAATCCACCTCCAGGAGACCTGCGGAACAAGGGCAAGGGCACGTGAGGGCCAGTACAGAAGGGGGCGCGAGGCACGCGCGCACGGCTGGGAGCGACCTGCCATGTGGCGCACCCAGCAGCGTCCCGGCAGGCGTGGCAGGCAAGCAGGCCCGGGGGCCCTGCTAGGCGAGCAGCGCGGCGCGGCGCGGCTACCACTAAGCACTAGAACCAGCATCGCCGGCGCTTCACAGGCCCGGCAGTCCAGCCCCACCCCCACCTGCCAGCCAGTCGCCCGCGGGAAGGTCGGCCAGGCGACAGTGCGGCACGCGCAGGCGCCGCAGGCCGCGCAGGCTGGTGATGCCGCCGGGCAGGCCGCCCTCGCCGCAGGAGCGCAGCATGAGCTCCGACAGCTGCGGCGCCGCGCGCAGCAGCCCGCCCAGGTCGTGGCACCACACCAGCCACAGGCCTCGCAGCTGGTCGGGCGGCGGCGCGGCCGCCGCGGCCGCCGCTGCCTCCATGGCTGCGATCAGCTCAGGCCCCAGGCCTTGCATCTTCAGGCGCCGGATGGGGCCCCCGCCCAGCGGCTGCAGCGCTGCGAGCAGCGGCCCCGGGGCGGAAGGCACCGGAGGTCATGCAGCAGCAGCAGCATGGCGGGCTGAGTTGGCTCGCCGCTGACGTGCGCCCCGCAGCAGTCGCACAGCCGGCCAGACAGCGCCATCAGCTCGCAGATCCTCAGCTCAGCGCCGGCCAGCTGTGTGTGTGTGTGAGTGGGTGAGTGGGGTCGCGGGGTGGGGTGGGGTGGGGTGGGGGGGGGCAGAATTGAGCGACAAGTCGTGAATGAAGAATGGGTGTCAAAACCGCTTAGTACAAGTGGGTGCACGCATCTGCCAGCGCGGGCAGGCATCGCGCACAGCAAGCAGCTGCGCAGAGCACTGCCCGCGCGGCCCCGCCAGCTGCGCACGCGGTGCTGCTTGCTGCGCCCTGTGTGTGGCAGGGCCCTCACATGTATGGTCCCCTCCTGGCAGTCGTACTTGTATGCACGCAGGCTTGCAAAGCTGGAGGGGAGTGGGGGCGACCAGTCGGCGCCCAGCCGCTCCACCATGAGGGTCAGGTCCTGCGTGTGTGGTGTGTGTGTGTGTGTGTGGGTGGGTGGGTGGGGGGTGGGGTGGGGGGTGGGGTTGGGGGCGGGAGTGGCGATCGGGGCGCACAGTCAGCACGGTGCGGGCAAGGCTTTACTGAAGGCTTTACTGACACAGTTGACCATTGCTTGCTGGCAGCGCAAAAGGCGGGAAGGCCCCTCGCTGCAGGCCCTCGCGAGCGTGTGCAGCCGGCTGCGGCCCCGGGGCACCGCTCACCCACCCACCCACACACCACTTCCCTCAACCCCCGGGCGCCCCCCCTCGAGGCATGCGGCAGCCTGCCTGCAATGCAGTGAGCGCCGTGAGCTGCGCCTGCTCCGCCGGCAGTGGCACCGAGGAGACCAGCGAGAGCTTGGTGAGGTGCGCCAGGCTGGCGATGGCACCCAGTATGGGCGGCGGGTATGCGGCGTCGGAGCACCACAACATGCTGCGCAGCAGGGGCAGCGCGCGCAGCGCGTCGGCGGCCGCCGCCGGCAGCGCCCGCCCCCGCACGTCCAGCGCCGTCTGCTGGGAGGCGCGCGCCGCGAGGAAGAAGAGCGGCGGCGGGGGCGCGCCCTCGCACAGCAGCCACAGCGTGCGCAGCGCGTCGGGCGCCAACTCGTGCAGCATTGCTGCCAGCTGGTCAAGAGGTTCGGGGTCCAGCCCCGGTTGCAGCTCAAACCAGGCAACGTGCCGAGCCACGCGGCGCAATAAGGCGTTCCGCCGCTCCAGCCACTCCAGCTGCATAGCGCAGCAGTAGTGCGCCACGCGCCGCAGGTCCACTGTGAAGCGCTGCCAGCGCGCCGGGCAGGCGAAGACGCAGGCGTTGAAGCGCTTGCAGACGAGCAGCAGGCTGCGCCTGCGGGGCAGGGCGGCGGTGGACACGGGGCGGTTGAGCAGGCAGCAGGAACTGCTGGCAGCCTGCAATCGGCTGTATGCGCAAGGGCCTGTGACTTCAGCATACACTGTTCTCTTCGCAGTTGCATATGAGTGCAGCAGGACAGGAGGGTGAGCAGGGGGAACTATGCTGGGAACCACCCTCACCCTGCATGACAACCCACTGATGCCACTGCCGCTGCCGCCAGCATCAATACAGGCGCTCCAAAACCCGCACGTCCCGGCCGGCCTTACGTATTGCCAGGATCCAGATGTCCGAAAATTTCGTGGAGCAGGCTGTCTGGCAAGTCGGCCAGGGTTCTGCTGCCCTCCTCCTCGATCGAGAGGGAGGTCTGGCTGTCAGTTCCCTCGGACATCGTGATCAGTCTCGGAGCGTTTCGAATACAAGCGGCTGCCTTGCCAGCCGCCCAGGACAGCACCGACTCGCGGCGGGCACAGCGCAGGCGGGACTGCGTCACGGAGTCTTTCATAACAAAGGCTGAAGGCTGGGTCCTGCTATGCCAGCATCCATACCACAGGCAGAGACTGTCGAGGGCCAGCAGGTATCAGCAAAGTACCATTGTCACCTGAATCATTCTCCCTGTATAAAACAACTCGCCGTCTAGCGGCCTTCCGTTCTTTGGTACTGGTCAACGAAATATGTGCAAGGGAAGTAAAAACCAAACAGGCGCTGCACGCCGGAGCAAGCACAGCGCCAGGGGGCACGCTTGGCAGAGCTTACGCCATGCTGCCTGCCGCGACTGGTGCCCGTCCAGTGGCGGCAGCTGCTGCTCCTCTGCCCTCTCTCCCCTGCCGCTGGTACTGCTCCTCCTCTGAAGAGGTGTGCTGCTGCTGCGTCGGCGCCAGCGCCAGATGTCTTGGTGTGCCCGGTGCTTCCTCGGTGCCACCACCAACGCTGCTGCAGCCGCATTGCTGCTGGCCTTGCTGTCGCCGGCCATGCTGCTGCTGATGCTGGGCCTCCCCCGAAGGCGGGTCTGCTGCTGCCGATGCTCGACCCGCCGCCTCCTGACCGACACCGGCGGCAGCGGGAGCGTGTTGCAAGCCCCTCAGGCGGTGCAAGTCCCGAACCTGTTTCCCCTGCTCTCTGGCGCTCTGCTCCCTCAGTTCCGCCTGCAGGTGATACGTGACAGCAGCTGTAAATCGAGCCGCTGACACCGGCCGCGCCGACCAGAGAGCATGCAGAGCTGGTCTCATCGGCCGGCAGGCCAACCACATTCGGCTACTCCATAACCCACCATCCAGCCTGCCCATGTCACCACCCACCCCTTATCTTTTACGCACTGACCTTTTGTATCCGCTGTGCACACGCGCTGCACATGTCCAGCCGCGGCGGTGGCTGCTGCAGCGCCGCGGCCAGCTCCAGGTGCAGGGCCGGCTCAACCACGATGACGGCCGGGCGCCGCGCCTCTGCTGCAGCCAGCTCTTCCTTGACCTGCAGCGCGGCGGGAGGGGCGGGCCTGTTGATAGGGAGAAGCAACCAGGCCACGGGGGAAGGCAAGGGGCGTAGCGAGGCCACGAGTCAGTATGGGCAGTCCGCACAAGGGCAGGAGCAGGCGGGGCAACCCTCTCGACAGCATGTGGCCACCTGCTCTATGAGATGGCAATAATAGCCATTCAGCGCTCGGTGCGATGCGGCCAGGCGCGGCCACACCCATCCGGCTGCGGCGCAGCACTCGCGGGCGATGGGCTGCTCGTAGAAGGCTGCAAAGCGGGCATCCCAGGCAGCCTTGGCCTGCAAGGCAAACGCAAGCAAGCAGAGGTCTGGCATGAGGCTGGGCAATGCAGGGATGCTTGATGAGCACGCTGCTGCTTGCCTTTTCGGGAGGAAATCTGCCTGCGTGCCCTTCAAGCAGCTGCTGCGGTGGGGCACCGGTGCCTTGACCGGCGGCGGCGCCGCACCTGCAGGTTCTGCAGCTGCCGCCTGCGGTAGTCCACCCGCAGAGCGTGCTCCAGCTCCGCGTCCCTCTGACCAGGGGGCTTGCGTTTTTCTTTCTCGAGCAAGGCGCCCAGGCGCTGCTCCTCAAGGCGGGCTTGGTGCGTGCCGGGCGCGGCCTCAGGCCACCATGATAGGCCCGAAACAAGCCCTGAAAGCCACCCCAGCCAAGCCGAGCCTGCCATGGGCCAGCGAGGCGGCCGTGCAGGGGAGCGAGCAAGGGATGCGGAACAGCTGGTGGCTTGGGATTACTCTGATTTGGTGACAAGAGCAGCTGTGCGGTCGGCAACTCGCAAACAGCAACATCTCGAGCCGCAAGGGCCTTCCATTTGGGCGGCCGCCACATCATCGGCAGCGTGCTGGTCGGCAGGTGGGCTCCCCCATCTCTTAAGAGCCGCAGCTGGTTGCTGGCATGCAAACCGGATGTCATTCTAGCTGTAGACGCTGCACTCAAGGTTGAGCATGCGAACAGCACCCTGCTGCATGGCGACAGCTTTCGCAGCAGATTTCGCAACGCAACGGCGTCGCCCACTGGCAGCACTGCACAATATGACATACGGGCTGGTGCAGGCATCTGCCAGGGATGAAGGAGGCGATTGCAAGGCATGATGCATGACACAGCGCATGGATGCCCATGGGAGCTGCTGAGCTCAAGCCAGCCTATAGCCGGCACACTTATCTCTACAGGAGCCTGCAGCTGCCAGCATGCCCCTGCGTGCGCCTGCTGCGCTCGCCTGATCAGTCGGATGGCGACATCAGCAGGCCGGGCGCCGGCAGCACTGCCCTCCTCCTCTGTACAGTACTGTCAGTTCCCTCGGACATCGTGATCAGTCTCGGAGAGAGTTTCGAATGCAAGCGGCGGCCTTGCCAGCCGCCCAGGACAGCACCGCCTTGCAGCGGGCACAGCGCATGCGCAGGCGGGAGCTGCAGCACGGCCTCCCTCTTAAAGTATGCCCACGCCCTCCCTGCTGTTAGCACCTGCCATTCAATCTTTCATGGTAACATGCCAACACGTCACAGAAGCAGCTCAGTGATGAAGACGCAAGGTGTGCATATGACGCTATACATCAGGAATGGTTCAGGAAGCGATACCCGGCGCGTGTGGTGCCGTTGCACTGCACCATGATGATTGTGACTGAATACGGGACGAGAAACGGTGGACGAGAAGCCTCCAGAGCGTGGACACCTTATTGCACCTCTGCCGCCAGGCTGGCGCCGCGCGGCAGCGCCGCATAGCAGGCACAGGATTCCACGATGGCCACTGTATTTATGTTGCGTGCCAATGGTGCGTGGCTGCATGGCAGGCCTTGGGCTGCTGGCTGGGTCATCACCGCAAGTCGATGCTTACAGGCGGGCATTCCCAGACTGCCGCGCCAAGGGTGATGCGAGCGGCCGCCCCATGGCAGGTGCGAAGCAGACAAGAGTAGACGCAGGGTTGAATCAGGGGATGGGGGTCGGGGACCAGGAGAACAAGGGTCGCGTTCACGAGAATCTGTACAGGGTAAGGACGGCAGGTGCAATGGCAGCCCGCCGAAAAGCAGCAGTAGGGCAAAAGGCACAGGTGGGGGGTATCCCCCTGGATGGAGGTGTGATGACGAGTGTCGGGCTGAAAAAGCAGTGCCAGAGGTGCAGCCGGCCTCAGGCGCAGGCTTGAGGGAGCTGGGGTCCCGTGCTGCCTGTGTCAGCAGCGCTGGCGGCGCCAGAGGCAGCCGCCCGTACCGGCCTGCTCACCCCGCGAGGGGCACCGGCGGTGGGGGGCTGCCCTGTTGCAGGGGCGGCAGCGCCACCCCGGGGGGCGACTGGTCCGCAGCAGGGGCGGCTGGGGGGCTCCCAGCGGCTGCGTTGGGCCCAGCAGGGACTTCCCCAGGTGGAGGCGGTGCCTGGCCGGGAATGTTCGGCCCGACAATGGGTGCTGCGGGCGACGGCGGC
>KQ481961.1:22214-32580 GCA_001430745.1 Auxenochlorella pyrenoidosa
AGGCGTGCGCACCAGGCCCCACCCACCTGCTCGCCTGCACCGTGTGCGCGACAGCCCCTGGACCCAGCAGCATCCTGCCCTGCTGCGCTGGGAGCGAGTCTCCCTACCCACCGATTGCTGGTACGCTGCCCTGCTGGGCCGGGCCCCGGCACAGCGGGCAGGCCCCCGGCACAGCGCGCACCTAGCAGCATCCTGCCCTGCTCCGCTGGGAGGCGCCGCCTGTGTGTCAGCTGCCCTGCTGAATAGCCCGCCCACCTGCTCTCAACCTCGTGGGCCAGGTGGTCCAGCCGGGCCGTCAGCGTGTCGCGCTTCTCCGCCAGCTCTGCGCACCGCTGCACCGCCGCCGTGGCGGCGTCCTGCGCCAGGCGCGCGTGCAAGCAGGGAGCGGGGCATACAGCTCACATGCAGGTGACGTAACCAGGCGCCGGGTTGCGCCGCTGCGCGCGCGCACGTGGACGTGGGGCACTTGCTTGCGGGCATCGAGCGTGGGTATATATCCCTTGGCGTTGCCAACCCACAGCCGTCCGATGCTCCTCCAGCACAACGCTGCTGGCTCGCGGCCGTCGAGGGCCTGCCCCGCCCTGCCCCGCCCCGCACCTTGAGCTGCTGCGGGTGCACGCTGGGCGACGCCTTGAGCTGCGTCTTTGAGGTGTCGCCAAAGCGGCACACGCCCTGCCACAGCGGCACGCCGGGCGGCACCTCCAGCCCCCCCAGGTGCGGCACACGCAGCTGGCGGTTGGGCCCGCCCTCCCAGCACACCACGCTGCCGCGGTTGGAACGGGCGATGACGAGCTTGCACTGGTACTGGCCTGCGGGCCGGAGGTGGGTGGGCGGCATGGGGTGGGGTTTGCGAGCGGTTGGCAACAGCAGGCGTCCACCTTACCAGGCAGGCGGCCAGGCAAGCTGTGCCTTCTGCTATGCAGGGGGCACCTGGCAGCCTGCCGCAGCAGCCCCACAGCCTGTGCTCTGCCTGCGCCTGCGCGCCGCCTCACCGGGCATGAGGGGCAGCACCACCTGCCAGGTGCTGCCGTCGGGCGAGCGAGACAGCGGCGGCGCCGCCGCCAGCTCCCAGCCGCCTAGCTCCGGGCTGTCTCCCACCAGCCGCAGCTCCTCCCCGGAGCCCAGGCGGCAGTTGGGCACGGTCACGGCCACCAGCACAGGGCCGGGCTTGGGCTCCTTTGGCGGCTCAGAGGGCGGCGTGCGCACGCTCGCCTCCCGCTGGTAGCCCTGCACGAGGCGGGGGGCGAAGGCGCCTCTGTTGATATGACTGAAGTGAAGCCAACACGTCGCAGCAGTGTTTCAGAGGACAGCTCCAGAGACAGGGCACACTGCGAAGGAGCGCGCACACACACGCGCCTTCTCTGGAGCGGCAGTGGCCAGCGCCGGTGCGTGGCAGCACCGCCGGGCCTGGCGCCGCCGCAGGGATGCCAGTTTACATGCGCCACATGCTTGACCTGCAGGCATGATCGGGTGATGGATCAGGTGTTGGGATGCCTGTGGCACAGGCTGACCTCCGGGCTGCACTGCTCAAAAGCCTCGAGTCTGTGCTGCCGGCCTCGCGGTTGGATCCCTTTCTCACCTCTGCTTGATGGTTTGAGCACCCTGATGGAGCTGCCCGGCGCCTGCAGCGCCGGGAGCGCACCACCTGCCATAGCGCCCTGCTGCACTCCCTGCCTGCGGAGCTCCTCTGGTCGCAGAAACCGCGAGACCGCGATCGAACAAGCGCGCATTCGGGGACGGGAGATTGTCAGCTGCAATCTTGCGCCCAGCGCGGCTGCGGTGGTCAGCGCACTCTGCTAATGTGACAAGATGCAGGGGGTGGCCTACTACGCGGCTTGAGCCTAGGCTGCCGCCTGGATTTGTTGCAAAAGCTCGCCGAACAATGCTGCAATGTTCAGGAGTGCAGTTGCTTTGCTGGTGGGACCCGGAACCCAATACCGCTGTGCGTGGTTGGCTCCCATGTGAGCAATGCACCCAGTCAAGATGCGCCAGCTCCTGTAGCACTCGCTCCTGTGGCGCCGAGCTCTGTAGAACCATGCCAAGCCACAATGTCTTCTGCTCTGTTGCTTCACAGAGACCTGACAGCATGCACAGCATGCCCCAGCTTATGCAATGCAAGCCTCAATGGAGCAAGGCTGCTGCCAGCGCCTGCGCAGCGGGCAGCGTCAGCCCCGGCTGCCTACGAGCCAGCATGGCGGCCGCGGCAGCCGCGGCAGCACTGGCATCAGGCAGGCCTGCGCTTCGGAGCATCTCCTGCACCTCGCCTGCTAACGACTGCAGCGCGCCCGGGGCTGGCACCCCCTGCACCTGCAGGTACGCGCCCAGCTGTCCAGCTGCATCGCCTGCTGCCAAACCACTGGCTGTGCTGGCATTCTCATCCTCAGTAGCTGGCGAGCCTGCCAAAGCACCCGTGGCGACATAGCAGCGAAGCGCGTCGGCATCCGTGGAGCCGCCAGCCACCCACGCCGCCTCCAGGGCTTGCCAGGTGGCCTGCAGGAGCAGGGGGTTGATGACAGGCTCCCACTGCTGCGCAGCCGCCTCGCCTCCTGCAGAAGAAAAAAAGAAGCAACATGAGAGGCGGTGCGCCGCAGGAACAAGGCCGACCAGATGGAACAAAAACCTTGCCCCGTTGCTGGCCGCACGCCGAGCTCTCCCACCTTTGGTGCGCAGCGCCGCGGTCCGCGCCTGCTCCCCAGCCAACCCAAGCCTGCTGTCTAGGTAGCCAACCGCCAGGGACAGGCTGTGCAGTGGCACCGCGGGCGGTAGGCCGCCCCACAGGCGCGCCGCCGCGGCCGCGCCAGCGGCGGCCCCCTGCGCCAGGGCCTGCAGAGTCAGCACGGCAGAGGCCACAGCGTCGCATGCACTTTGCGCAAGCAGAACGGCACCCCCGACCGCATGGCTGGCTTCCCCAGTCCGTGCCTGCTCTTGTGCATGCCGCCGTGCTGACCAGGTGCCCAGCAGACCCTTCTCTACGGTACCCAGCCCACCTGCTTGATGCAGAACAGCAGCAGGTATGTGGGCAGAGCCGCCGGCTTCTCGCCCGTGATGCACTCGTGCAGAGCCCCCCTGGGAAGTGGGGCGGCGGGAGGGGAAGCGGCGCGGTGTGACTGTTGAGGCCGGAGGACAGGCAATGAGGGCGAAGCAAAAGTTGCACCACCGGCGTGGAGAGGCACGCCACGGCTCGCTGCCGACAAGGGATGACACCGGCTGCGCCAGCCAGGCGCGCCACTGACCTGCAAAAGCTGCTAAAGCTGGCTGCCGCTGCAGGCAGGCGCGCGTGGAAGCCGCTGCCTTCGTCCCCGCCGGCACAGAACAGCTGCGGGGATGCGGGAGGGGCGGGCAGGGCGGCGGTTTGAGCCACGGTTGTGTGGGAGCGGCCTGGCGCAAAGGCTCGGGCCCTGGTGCGCGCTCGCAGGCACTGACAAAGCTTGCCCTTCTAGCCTGCGACTCTAGCCTGCTCTCTGGCCTGCGCCTGCCATGTACCCACCTGCGCAAAGCTCATGACAAAAGGGTCCGACCCAAAGGTGGCGCAGATGTGCACCAGGTCAAAGGAGCCGGCGCCCGACTCGCCGCCGCCGCCGCCCGGGTGGTGCGCCATGCGGCTGAGCACCGAGCGCACGCCTGCGAGCCGGCGGAGCATGGGGGTGCGTGGGGTGAGACACAGGCGGAACAGGCTGGGCCAGCGGAGCGATGGGGTGCGTGGGGTAGGTGACACACGGGCAGGGGCGGGCTGGGCAGCAGCTCGCGTGCCCCGCATGCAAGGAAGCCGCCGCTGCAGTGCGGCCCTGTGCCTGCCTGCCCGCCCCGCCCCGCCCCGCCCACCTGAGGGGTCGTCGGCATACGGCAGCGCCGCCGCCTTGCGCTGCACAAACAGCGTGCGCGTGGCGTAGAGCGCGGCCAGGGAGGGGCCCTGCCGCGCGCCGCGCGCGCCCAGCCCCGCCGACACCAGCTGCTGCTGCCAGTAGCGCGGGCCCTTGACCCGCAGCTGCGCCACCTGCTCCTGCTCAGGCAGCAGGCAGGGCGCGTACCGCTCAAAGGTGACGCTGGTGCCTGCCCCGGCTGCTGGGCCGCCGGCCGCCGCGCTGCCGCTTCCTCCCTCTGGGTGGGGCCCCTGCTGGCTGGGGGGCGGGCCCGCCTGCGCCGCAAACTCGGCCAGCACGTCGCCAGCGCCCTGAGCGGAAGCAGGGCAGGGGGGCAGCCACAGGGTGTGAGAGCCTGGGCCGCACACATTCAGGGCCGCCTCGCTGACACAGGCGTACCCTCGGCTCTGCTTCCTCTTCCCCGACCACACCCGCTGCCAACGGGGCGGTACCAGTGTGGCGCTTGCCTTGCTGACGCTGGCCACGGGGCGCAGCACAGACGCGAGCCCGCCGTTGGCGGCGGCGGTGGGCGTGGGCGCCGCGGGGTCATGCAGGGTGATCTCCAGGGGCACATAGACCGCCTGCGGTGGGCGGGGGACGCGATGCGGGGCGGGCTGGAGCGCACTGGCGCGACACACACAAACACAGCGCCGCGCCACCATGCCCGCTGTGCCACCCTGCCCGCCGCGGCCTCCTCCATTGCCAACGGACCCCCTGCTCCCAAGGGGGGCACCCCCCACCTGCTTGCTGTCCACGTCGATCGCGTCCACACTCCGGCGCTGCGCCGCCAGCACGTACAGGTGGCGGAACGCCTGCGGGCAGCAGGGCGGCGACAGGGCGACGGCGCTGCGTCTTCTTGCACGCGTGCTCCCACTCTTGCAGGGGAAATGCAGCACAAGGGCACAGCCGGCTCCCAGCGCCCTCACTTGCCATCCAGCCCCCCACCCCACCCCACCCCCCTACAGACCTGCAGGTGGCAGCGGTGGTCTGTGGTGGAGGCCGGCATGCGGGGGAAGAGGGCGATGACCAGGGCGGCCACTGCAGCCGGAACACCGGGGTGGAGGGCTCCGCAGGCACAGGTGCAGTGAGATGAGCGGCGCAGTGCGGCGCAGGCACAGGTGCAGTGAGGTGAGCGGCGCAGTGCGGCGCAGGAGGTGCACGGGCGGGCGCCTGGTGGCCTGCGCAGGAGCAGCAAGGGCCACCCCGCTGCCCAGCTCACCCGCTTCGGGGCTGGTGCCGAACGTGAGGGTGCCGGTGCCCAGGAAGAGGAAGCCCAGAGCCATGCTGCAGGTGGCCAACGGGGGTTCGTGTTGAAAGAGACGGCGTTTACCGTCTACGTTCTGTCTGCTAACTGCCACTGTTCGACAGTTCGGGGCCCAGGCAGTGGGCACAGCGCCATGCAGGCGCGCCCATCCAGCATGCCCCTCAAAATGCTGCGCATGGCCTGGCCCATGCGCCGCTGACCAGCCAGTACAGATACCCTGCCTGTACAGCGGCATGAGCCCGCCCTTCCCTCTGGCGGCACCCTGTGCTGGCTCCGTGGACTTGAAATGTATTTAATTGATCGATTGATTGATTTGTGCGGCTCGCCCACCTGACTGCGCAGTGAGCGCCGTAGGTGAGGCTAGTGGTGGGCGGCGCGGCGGCGCTGGGCTGGGTGGCGTTGGAGAGGGTGGCGGGGGCCAGCCGCTTGCGCAGGCCTGCGCCACGCATGCGCGCAGCAGGGGCAGCGCGCACGTCGCGGATGTGATGCATGCCGGGGCTGGCCAGCGTGTAATCCTCACGGCTGCCGCAAGCTGACCACACCCCACAAGCTCACGGCCCAGAGCGAGCCCCTCCCCCCCCCCCCCCTGATGCAGGCACCGTCCTAGCCCACCCCCACCCACCCCGCAGCAGCTTCAGCGTGGGCAGGTGGCCGCTGCCTGCCATGACCACCGCCAGCGCCAGCAGCACGCTGCCCAGCGCCTCCTCCAGCAGGTACTTGCTGGTGAGGGAGGGCTGGCCTGCAGGGCGGGGCAGGGCAGAGCAGAGCGCAACTTGCTGGTGAGCGAGGGCTGGCCTGCAGGGTGGAGCAGAGCGCAGCGTAAGCAGCGCTCCCAGGATGGGTGCTCGCGCTAGGGTGTATGGCAGCCCCAGCGCCAGGGCTGGATGAGCATGGAGGGACCGCGGCCTGCAGCTGAAGGCACATGACATGTCGACAGGCAGCTGCCTTGCGCAGCGGGCGATGCTCGGTGCTCTTTTGCACATTGCAAACAACATCTCCTTGCAGTTGTCTCCCCCTCTCGTAACTACGCACACTCTTCCCTTGACAGAGCAGCGGGCAACGCTCCCCCACCCGCCAGCCACGCACCAGTGCCGGGCTCGGGCGCGCGCTGCTTGGCGGCCAGGAAGTGCAGGCAGTACTTGCGCAGCAGCGCCTCGGCTCGGCCGTTGCAGGAGCCAGCAAAGCGTATGCCCACCGCCAAGCAGGCGCCCGCCACGACGGCGCAGTGCGCCTGGGGGGTGCGCGAGCACGAGGCGGGGGGCATGCTCTGGATCTTTGCAGCAGCGCGGGCAGGAGTAAGCCCCGTGCGGGCTGTGGTTGCGCAGCCCGGGGCCCCGGCCCCCTCCAGCCCTGCCCTGCCCACCTGCGTGAGAGCCTCATAATCGGCACCCAGCACGCCGGCACCCTCGCCCGCCATGAACTTGTGCAGAGGACCCTGAAGAGAGGAGCAGCAAGGCAGGCACGACAGTCGGCCACGTGCCTGTGCCGGCGCAGCTGGGAGGCCTGCAGCACGTGAGCACGCAAGGCAGGGGCAGCCCTCGACGCTGCAGCCCGCCAGCCCGGGGCCCCACCTTGAGTAGCGGCGGCAGCTGCGCCAGCAGCCACTCCTCGCTGGGTTGGATGCTGTCCCACATGACTGCAGAGAGGGGGGTGCACGGCAGGAGGCAGGGAGGTGGGCCACGGCGCAGCGCGCTGACGAAGGCCAGCGGGCAAAGCCATGGCTGCAAACGGCTTGCCAGCTGGCAGGCCAGCCCGCCCATGCGCCTGCACTTGCCCAGCGAGCGCATGAGCGTGCGCAGCGTCAGCTGCTCCGGCTGCACAAAGTCCAGGGCAAAGTGGGTGTCTGCGGGGGAAAGGGGTGGGGTCGGGGGGGCGACAGGCCAGCGCTTGCGGTTGGGCAGGTTGTGCACCGTGGGCCTGCCCTGCCGGCAGCGGCCGGCAGCAGGTGCCCCAAGGGAGCCCTCCCACCCCCCTGCCAGTGCACACAGGCAGCCGCCCCGTCCCGCCTGCCGGGCTCACCGGGCAGCTGGAACGCGGCGGCCACGGCAGCATCATTGGTCTGCAAGTACATCAGGCCCAGCGCCAGTGCGGCGGCAGGGGAGGTCACCCCCAGGTTGAGCAGCTCCCCCTCAAGCACCACCTGGGGGGAAGGGGGGGAGGCGGGGCCAGGGGCGGGCGGGGCATGATTGAGGCAGTCAGCGGACCAGCACTGTCCGGCCAGTGCCACACGAGAGAAAGAAGCAGGCAGACCAGGTGTTGGGCGGAGGAGGCGTCCCCCAGCGCATTTGCCGCCCGGCTGGAAGATGAAAAATGATAATGATGGGGTGATGCCGTCCCACTGGGGCGCCCCGCCTGCGCGGCTCCGCCGGCGGCGGCTGCACCTCCCCGCCTGCCCCACCTGGCTGCTGCCCTGGGCCGCCGCCAGCTCCTCGGCCACGCTGCCCACGACGCGGGTGGAGCCGGGGGCACGAGGCAGCGGGCCGTGCCGCAGCTCTGGCTCGCCCAGGGTAGGGTCGTAGCCTAGGGGGGTGGGGGTGGGTGGGGGGGGGGGCAGGGACGGTGAGGAAAGGAAACCCACAAAGGCGGGGCTGCACCGAGCTGCCTCTGGCCAGGGTGGGCCGCAACGGCAGGGCATGGAGGGGGATGCAGGGAGTGCACGCGGGGCGCCCGCTGCGCCGGCCCTACCGATGACGCCTGGCCCAAAGACGCCGCTGCCGGGGGTGGGCGCCCGTCCGCCCGCGGCCGCCAGCCCTTGGTGCGTGGCCACGGTGCCGCTGGGGGCCCCGCCCACCATGAAGTAGCTGCAAGGGCGGGGGGGACCACGGGGCACGCCTTGGTGGCGGCAGCGCAGCGACGTGGCCCAGGGCTCTCATACGTGTGCGGGCGCGGCGCCAGCGCTGCGCCCCCCCGCGCTGAGCTGGCCACCCTGGCAGCGCCCCGCCCTCACGCACGCGCAGGCTGGCCGTCCCAAAGTGCAGCGCCTCAAGGCGCAGCAGCCGCGCGCAACGCAGCCAGCGGGCAGCGGGGCAGGCACGAGAGGGCAGTGTCGAGCTCCTGTGCTGCCTGCAGCAGCCCCACCCTCCACCGCCCCAGTGGCACCAGTTTGCGTGTGTGAGCCTCGCTGGCTCCGAATCCGCTATGTAAGTCAAATCAAGTCAAGTCAAGTCAAGTCAAGGCAAGGCACCCACCGCAGCCGCTCTTCCAGCTGGAGGTCTGCCAGCCCAGCAGCCGAGCGCCCCCTGCCCAGCGTGATGAGCCCCAGCGCCAGCCCCGCGGCCAGGGCGTACCCCTCCCGCTCCCGCGCCACGCCCTGCGGGGAGGCAAAGGGGTGCAGGCGGGGGGTAGGGACGGGGGGTGCAGGGGCGACCGACCTTTTGGGGCAAGGAGCCCTCGAGTTGGGAGTCCCCGGCGCACGGGTGGCCCCCCCCCCCCCCCCGGCCGCAACTCACGCTCGCCGCGCAGCACCGAGTGCACAGCAGGCAGGGCCCGAGGGCGGCGGCGCGAGGGGCCCTCGGGCGCGTGCCGCCATCAGGGGTGGCCTGCCACACAGCCGGGCGCGGCGACACCCGGGCGCAGGGCTAGTCATCAGACAAAAGTGCTGCGCCCAGCGCCCCACCTTGTGCAGCCCACCGGCCCCGGCCTGGCCAGCCTCCTCCTCCTCCTTGGAGGCGGCACCAGGCCGCCGCCCAATCTCCTCCAGCATCACCTCGGCCATCACCCTGGGGCACCGAAGGGAGGGGTGGGGTGGGTGAAGGGGTGTCTGGGGTGGGGTGAGGTGGGATGGGATGGGGTTGTGGTGGTGGGGAGTGCCGCACAACTGCATGCGTGGCCTTGCCTTGAACTGCCCAGTGAGCAAGGGAAGGCATGGTGGTGTGAGCGGCCAAACAGGTCTGACATTCAGCTGCCAGAGTGCCATGCGTGGCTTGCACTGCGTGAAGCGCCGGCATGCAGCCCACGCTCGTGCCTGTGGGAGGTGCCTTGGAACAGCAGGCCCACCCCAGCCAGTGCAGCAGCCTGCGCCGGTGCAGGGAGGCATAGCAGTGGTGTGGCGAGCTGTAGCAAAGCGCGTATAGCTAGAGAATTGCTAGCGAAGTGAGCGCAAGTGCAGCATGCTGGCTGCCAAGCTGGGCCGCTCATGGTGCGCCTCGGCACAGCGCCGGTCTGAAGCTCCATGGGCGTTTTGTGGCGGCTTGACCCCACAGCACAGACCGCCAGCGCAGGCTGCCTGCCTGCACGAGCGGCGAGACGTCGAGCTCCGGATAGGAGGAGGGGTGCCGCGTGGGCAGGTGCAGAAAGAGCGTCTTGCTCAAAGTTGCGTCCTGGCTTCCGCTGCAGCAACCGAGGAGGGAGGGAGCGCAGCTAAATCTCAGGCTTGCGCGGCACAGGGCAGGCCCTGCCAGTGGATTCAGCCAGGCCTGCACCACCCTGCCTGATTCAAGTCACCCGAGCCTGACTGCGCGCTCCCTTGCCCGCCGCTGCTGCCCCTGTTCCCCTGCCCGCAGCCGCCCCCTGCGCCCACCGCTTGCAGGCTGCCATGCCGAGCAGCAGGCCAATGATGGTGGCGTCATGCTCCTGGGCCAGGTACCGGTACAGATCAGTAGCCGTCAGGCAGCTGCAGGGCAGGTGGCGGTACGGGAGCAGGAGGTTTGTGATGGTGCCGGGCCCTTGCGTGCGATGGGGCACATGGAGAGCCAGGCACTCCGAGGCTGCACCCCCAGCCTGCACGCTGCTGAGGGAGCAATCAAGGCAGGGGCGCCACACCTGAGGTGTCCCGTCAGGCCCAGCGCCATGAGCATGCCAGCATGTGTGTAGGAAGGCTCTGCAGTGGAGGGGTGGTGGGGATTAAGACCACTGGCAGGGTGACCGCCTGTTGGCTGACCTGGGCGCGCCCCAAACCAATCCGCGAAAGCACACCTTGCCCCCCAAGCCGGGCTTCTGGCTCGACCAGATGCACCGAGCCAAACGGCAGGCCCCACCAGCATGCGCCCCACCAGCATGCACCCCAATTCCTCCCCCAGGTGGGCCCCACCCGCAGGCTTGTTGCACACCACCCAAGGCCCCACCCGGCGGCTTGTTGCCCCCCCCCCCCCCCCCCAGATGCGCCCCACCCGCGGGCTTGTTGTGCACCACCCAGATTCGGGCTTGTTGTGCACCACCCAGGTGCAGGCTTGTTGTGCACCACCCACCTGCGGGCTTGTTGTACACCACCCAGGTGCGGGTCAGCTGGTGGGCGCCGGGCGCC
>KQ481961.1:43739-55001 GCA_001430745.1 Auxenochlorella pyrenoidosa
GTGCGCCGCGGCTCGCCCAGCCCGCAGCTGACCGGCGCCGCGGGCTGACGGCACGCCGACGTGCGCCTCGCGCGCCACCCCTGTATTGTACCTTCTGCACTGTACCATGCTTGTTCACTACTGGCCTAGAACACATCTGCCCTCAATTCTTTGTCACTCCTTTTACTCAGCACTAGGCCCCCGCCCTTCCCCTTCCCTCCGCAAGCTGCTTGGGCCCCTGCACCCAGAAACCCAGCAGGGCCCTGCTCTCCACCCGCAGTGTGCCACTTCCCGCTTGATGCGGAGGTCACCAGCACTTGCCCCCAAGTGCTCCTCCTTCCTTCTCCCTGGGCTGCGCTCATTTGTGACAGTGCCAGGCTGAGGCCAGGAATTGAGACAGACAAATGCAGCTCTCCAACGGCCCGCCAAGTTGAAGTGTGCAATCAAATGCAGACATATGCCTCCCGGCCTGTCAGCTAGCTGCCGCATCGCATGCTCAGGCTGGCTCAGCACCCAAGGGTTCGCATGCGCTGCTGCCGCCATCGCCGCTGCTGCCAATGGTGCTGCTGCTGGCACTGCTGCAGCGGCAGTCTGCTGGGCACCTGAACCGACAGTTTTTTAATGTTGGCATGCAGGCTGTACTAGGAGACTCTGCAGGTTGCATCTTAAGGCCTCCACGTGTTGGCACCAGCTATCAGAAGCCATCCAGCACGTCCGGCCAGCCGCCGGCCACCTCGACCGGGCACGGCAGGCCCAACCCAGGCGAGCCGTACGCATCGTAGCCGGCAGCAAACAGGATGCCCACGGGGACCATGCCGCACATATGGGGCAGCAGGGTGACGTTTGTGTTCTGGGGCTGCGCCTCGGCAAAGGGGTACAGGGCCCCCGTGAACAGGTTGCCGCCTATTGAGATCTGCAGGGCGGGAGGTCGGGGTGGGCCGGCGCTGTTCATGTCGCCCCAAGAAGACAAACACAAGGTGTGCCCTGGAGACAGGGCAGCGCCTGGCTGCAGGCCCCCGAACTTCACGCACACATCCCGCCCCGTTCGGCCGCTGCGGTGTGGGCAAACAGGCTGCGCGCATCAGGAAGGAAGGCCCCAGAGCAAGGCGGTCCACACCCTCCAGCCTCGCCTGAGTGAGTGGCCCAGTGAGGGCGGAGTAGCTGTCTGGGATGCTGCCCGTCAGCTGGTTGTCTGCCAGGGCAGCGAATTAGGTGGGCAGGAGGAGAGGGCTCAAGGTCAGTAACGGGGGGGGGGGGGGCGCAATGGGGATGGGGACACAGCACAGGGCAGGGCGAGCACCGTGCAGAGGACCCACCGAGAGCTCCCGTTCCCCCGAGCCAAGCAAAAACACACCAGTCCGCAGAGAGCTGTCAGGAGCTGCACTGCAGTCTGCGTGCTAGGCAGGCTCAAGAGCTCACCGAAGATGCGCAGCCACTCGAGCAGCCTGAGCTGGCCCAGCTCTGGCGGCAGCGTGCCCACCAGCTTGTTGCCCTGCACCTTGAACTGGTTCCTGCCAGGCCGTGCAGGGGGCGGGGCCAGGCAGTATGCTGACTTTCAAGTGCCTCACGCTCTGCCCGTGCAGCAGCAGCCAGTGCGGTGGCAGCAGGTGCAGCGGCAGCAGGCTGGGCTCCCGCCCCCGCTCACATCACCTCTCACTCACATCCCACATCACCTCCCGCTCACATCACCGGCATGCTGCCCAGCTCGGCGGGGATGGTGCCGGACATGCGGTTGCGCGACAGGTCGTACTCCTCCAGCCTGGGCATGCAGGTGGGGGTGCCGGTCGGCAGCGGGCCGCTCAGGCCGTCCACCTGCGGGGGGGAAGGGGGGGCATCAGCAGGGAAGGGCGTCGGGTGGGCTGCCGAGGGCGGCGCGCGTGCTTGCCTGCGAGGTGCAGATCGTGCCGAGTGGAGAGACCCTCTGCCGTGCACACAGGTCGACCCTGGTGTTCCCCTCCTTGGCAAGTGGGCCAACCGGAGGCGCTGCTGCATGCGCTCTGTATGTTTCTCTTGCCCGCACCACAGCACCCACCTTCATGTCCCACTCCTTCAGGTGCGCCGACAGCGGGCACAGGAGGTCATGCAGCGCCTGCGCAGAGCCCTCCTGCAGGGCAGAAAGTAAGGACGGGGAGCCAGCAGGGGGTGGCAACAGGCTGCTCAGGCAGTGCCACGCGCAAAAGCGCAGGCTCCGCGGCTGCAGGGGCTTCAGCCTGCACGTGTGCCGTGCTGGGCTGTGCTGCGGCACAGCAGTGCAGCTACCCAGGCAGCGAATCCCCTCCGGATGGCCCATGCGAGCGCTCACCACCCCAGTGAGGGAGAAGTGGAAGTGAGTGAGCAGGCCGTCGTTGGCCAGCTGGTCAAAACGATACGATGTGTTGATGGAGCGGCAGGCCATGTGCTCCCAGTTGCCTGCGGCGCACTGGACGTGCAGAAGGTGCAGGGCTCAGGCCGAGCTCCACAGCAGGGCCCCATACCATTGGGAGTTGTCATCTGCTGGGGCTGGGGAAGCAACGAGGCAGGGCGCTTCGATGGGCGTTCTTGTGGTCGCAGCTTGTGACAGAGGCTGCAAGCGATTGGACGAGATGTGAGTACACAGCGAGCGCCAGCTGGCACCCTGCCTCCACACCACCTGTGCTCACCCCACCACTGCTCGTTCCCGCACGGGTCGCACGGCTCCCCTGCGCTGCTGTTAGCTGGAGGGGTGGGGCACTGCGGGAGGAAGCCAGACCCGGGCCGACTGGGCTGGGAAGGGGCTTGGAGCGACCCATGCAGTGCATTGGCATTGCCCAGCCTGCTCCGGGAAGCAACCTGCAGACCCTCTGGTCCATGCCTCACCGTCCATGACTCGAGAGCGCCCGACCAGTGGGGGCCAAGAGCGAGCAGCCTTGGCCTCAGGGCCTGCAGGCCAGCCACTGCAGAGAGAAGGGCAGGTGGGGCGGGTAAGGAAGCTGCGGCAGCAGCAAGTGCTGCAGCGGTGCTGGTGGCACTGCCAGTGAGCAGCAAGCTCGTGATTGGGACCATTCATGCAACCCGAGCTGCTCTCACGCAGGGACGGGTCGGTGTGGGCGTGGGCCAGGGCGGCCAGGGCGGCCAGCAGGAGGCCGGTGAGGGCTCCCATAGCTGGAGGTTGCTGCTTGCACTGTGGATCTGCCAGAGATGGTGGGGAGATCCGGGAAGAGTCCCAGGAAGCAGAAGACAAGCTGTCAGACTGGAAAGCACCCTTGGAGGGGGACACAAGGAAGAGATCTGGCTTCCCTGGCCATTGTTCTGCACTCCTTGGCTCGCCATGGCTCCTCCACGCACCCAGAAAGGCCAGGAGCCCGTGTGGGCCGTTGCAGTAGGTGAGAGGCAGCCCTCCCCCCCGCACTTCCGTGCCTGCAGGGCCCGGCCCAGGTGCAGGACAGCGCTTGGCTGCGATCCACCCCACGAGCAGCTGTTGATGAGCTCCCCTGCGTGGCCCTGCACGTAAGCAGCCCTGATCACCCGCCGCCTAAGCGGCACCCGCACTTCCTGCAGGCCTGCTCCTGCTCCTGCTGGCCCCGCCCTCGCTTGGCCAGGCAGTGGAGGGAGAGGGCGCCTCACTTGCAGAGCTGGCCAGTCACGATGGAGAGATGTTCTTCGCCGGCGCCGTGAGGAAGACGATACCCCCCAACGCGACAGCTGTCACGCCGCAGTCGGCAGTGCCCTGCCCTTGCAGGTGCGGGTGCCTCCGCTCGATGTCGCCAGGCACACACAATTGCTCGCAGTCAGGGCCCATCTGTGCCATGCACTGCCGGAGATCCATGGGCTGCTATGCGTGCGCTTGCTCAGCCGCCACCCTGTGTATTGCAGGCGCTACAATGCAAAGCAGGCCTGTTGCCCGTGCCAAGGGATTTGCAGGGCGAGCGGTTGCCCAGTCGTTGCCTGCCTGCACGGGGAGGTTATCCTCCCCTTGACAGCACGCTCATATTCCGTTGGCTTCCCTTTACATCCCTGCTCCTCTTGCCCCCTGCAGCGACGCCATCCCTCGCAACACCCCCTCGGATCAGCCCCCGCCGTACCTGGTCACCACCGACTGCTTCGCCATCGCCGCCTTCGGCAACTGCAACGCCTCCTTCATGAGCGTGAGTTTTCGGGGCAGACACAGCTCGCAGACACACAATGCCAGCGGAGTCTTGTTGCAAGGGAAGGGCAGGCGTGAGGGCGCGCAGCCGACAAGCGGCAGCTGCTGGGGCGCACGCCCTGGGTGCCCGCTTGTCTCCCCACCCCGCCCGCCATGCTGAGGTGGCACCCGTGGCACCCCCCCACCCACACACACACAACCCCCCACCCGCAGTCCTACCTGGCCGAGCTGGTGTTCAACGACGGCTTCTGCCAGATCAGCTGCGGGTGCTGTCCCTGCTGCGTGGCGCCCGCGGCGCTCCTGCAGAAGCTGGGCGCCACCCGCTTCCTGCAGGTAGGCTGCCCCTCTCTGCCTTGGGCGTGCGCCCGCCACGGGGCCGCCCACCAGACCTGCGCATAGGACTGATCAAATCCTTCCCTGCCTCCTCCCTGCAAATGCTTTGGACGAGTCGTGCAATGGTCGCTCCTCCAGGTGGCGCAGGCCTACGGCCAGGCCTGTCGCCGCACTCTTGGTGCGCGCCTCTGACCTCCGCACCTCCCAGCACCCCTACCTCCCTCCCCCCCGCCCCCCTTGCTGCAGGCCCTGCAGGTGGGCTCGCCCTCCCTGATGGACCTGCTGGGCCGCCCCGGCTGGGCCGGCACGCTGCTGGTGCCCACGGACGCCGCCTGGGATGCAGCGCTAGTGGCGCACGGCGCCGCGCTGCAGAGCCCCGCGCTGCTGCAGCAGGTGCTCAAGTTCCACATGCTGCCGCCCGAGCCGCGCACCAGGTGAGCACGCGCATATGGTGAATACACTTGGCAACGGTGTTGCCAGCAGAGCAGTTCCACATGCTGCAGCCCGAGCCGCGCACCAGGCGAGCACGCTGCTTGGCAGCGTTGGTTGACCTGCCGACTTGCGTGTAGCTTGCACTGCAGGGCCGCCAGCTTTGGTGTGGACCCCCTGCATGTCTCGCAGTGCTGTTTGGTGTGGTCCCAGGGGTTCGGCTGGACCCCTGGTGCTGCCGCTTCCTCTTGTCAGTCCAAGCCCCTACTGGCCTCTCCACCACAACCTCTCGTGCAGGGGCCTGTGGACGACCCCCTTCATGTCTGTGGGCGCCAAGCTGTGGACCGCCTGGGACGGCCCCGCGCCCATCACCGCCGCCGCCGCGCCGCTGCCGCCGGGCGCCACCGCCTATGGCGGCCTCACCGGGCTGCGCCTGCAGGGCCCCGTGAATGGGGCCACAGTGGAGGGCCCCAGCGACGTGATGGCCTGCAAAGCCTACCTCACAGTGATCGACACAGTGCTGCTCCCCTTCGATCCATCCTCTCCTGGGGTGGCTGCCGCTGTTGCTGCCGCCGACGGCGGCGCCGTGCTGGCCGCCGCGCTGGGCGCCCCGCCGGGGCAGTGCGCGCTGCAGGCCAGCGCGCGCTTCAACGGCACGGTCCTGCAGCCTGGCGCTGGCAACAGGCAGCACACGGGTGGGCGAGGGCCGGCGGGGAGGTGGGACAGGGGCATGTTGTGTATGTAAACCATAAAAATAATCGTATGTAAACCGCCAGCTTTCCCGCTGACCACTTGCTCCCCTCGGCCGCCGCGGCCGCTGTGGGCGACTGCTGCACCAGCTGTGCAAAGGCAGGCGGGTGCAATGCCTTTCAGGTTAGAACTAGAACTCAGCGTCAGAGTGCATGGTGTTGTTTTGATCAGCATTGTTGATGGCTGCGGGCGCTGCTGCCGGCTGAGGGCGCCAGCAGGAGCGCAGCTGGTGCCAGCATTGCACGCAGCCTGCCTGCCCCCTCAGCCGCAAAGCATCAGCTCCGGCAGCGACCGCCCCCCCCAAGGGCGCACCAGCCTGCCGCCACGACTCACCCTGCGCCTCAAGCCATGCCTCCAACCTGCACAGTATTGCGCGCTCAAGGGTGGCTGCCGCCTGCTGGACGGCACCTCCTGGCCCTTTGGCGCCTGCCAGCTGGAGCGCGACGACGCTGTGGCCGCTGGGCAGCCCCCAGCGTGGGTGGACTACAACGGCACGACCGCGCTCATTTCAGGTGCGCCGGCAGGGAGCTGCCGCCGGGTTGGGTGCTGTGCGCCAAGCGGGCGAGGGGAGGGCAGCGCCCTCGAGACACGGGAGCTCCCCCGCATGATGCACGCACGCTCTCCAAGCAGGTGCTTGCTGGCCCGCGTCGCGACAGGTGCCTCCTTCCCAGCGGCGCTGTGCACAACGTGCATCTGCCCACCGCCCCCCAAACCCCCCCATCCCCCGGGCGCTTCCTGCAGGCTACATCCCCTCTGTCGCCGCTGCATCCGGCTCTGGCTGAGAAGCAGCGCAAGGTCCGCTTTGTGCCGGAGGGTCAACGCGCTTTGCAGCGCCGGCTACTTCTTGTTCCTTGGCAGCAGTAGCCCTCAAAATCTGGCCACCTTTCCATGTAACCAGGCATTCGTTACATGGGCGTTCTGGGCGAAAAGCCAGAGAGGCTGTAGAATCCGCGAGATGCAGCCACCGCCCTCTGTGTGGCATGACACAGCACGCACACAGAGCGGCTGAGCGGGGAACATTTATGGCGAGATACGGCAGCTTGTCGGCAGGTCTTTCCGCCTGCTGCTCAGCTTCGGGGACGCTACCAACAGTGTCCTTTCAAGGCTTCGGCGTGCAGGGTTGAGGGTGCAGGGTTGAGTCGGCAGCGCCCGGCCCTTTCCCGCCCGTCGTGCTCACGTTCGCCCGTGCAGCGGGCCCACTAGCGAAGTGCGGCCGCGAGCAAGCCAGCATACTTCCCCTGGGCCTGCAACATGCCGCCCCGTCAGCGCACGCGCCAGAGGGGTGCCGCCAGCGCTCCCCTGCCGCGCAGCACCAACATTCTAGACCTGCCCAATGACCTGCTGGTGCGCTGCCTGGCGCCCCTGACGCAGCAGGAGCGGTGAGCACAGCAGAGGCACTGCAGCCCATCTGGTGCGTGTTGCAACGAGCCTGTGCCCCTGTGCTTCCCTTCGCTCGCCGCCTGCCAGCCAGCCTGCAACCTTGTCTCCATGGCAAGGCGAGCACCCAGCTAGTAAGGGCATAGCTTCCACTCCTGTCCCCCCAACCCACCACCGTCCCCCCGCCCCAACGCCCAAAAACCTGCAGCTCCCAGACTGCCGCTCGGGTGTGCAAGCGCTTCCACCAGGCCAGCCTGTCACCAGCGCTGCTGCACACGCTGGCCATCACAGACTCATCCCGGTCACGATATGGAGGCAGCATACGCCGCCGCCTGAGAAGCCTGCTGGACTTCCTGTCCGGCCCTCACGCTGTGCACGTGCGCTGCCTGCACCTGGGCACGGCCGGCAGCGAGCTGCGCCACAAGTATGCAGACAGCAGGACAGAAACGGTAGCGCTGCAGGCGGCCTGCCTGGCAGCATGCTCAAGCCTGGCTCTTGAGGAGCTGCAAGTTTGTTCCTGCATCGACCAGCCGAGCCTTGGCTACCTGTCCAGCCTCACCAGCCTCCGCCGGCTGCTGCTGTCTGCGTGGGACACCGGCGATGAGGACAGTGAGGACGTGGACAGTGAGGGTGAGGACATTGAGGGCCAGGACCTCACTGAGGAGCTGGAGCTGCCGCCGCTGCCAACAGGTAGGTGGGCTTCATTTGCAGACCTGCTCGTGACTTGCTTGTTCTCTGCTGCTGCCGTTTGTAGGCGGGGCGGCCTAGCGGTTCCATGTTCCTGACTGCTCGCGGTAGCACCGCCCTGCTGCATTTCTGTGCTCTGTGCATGCTGCGCCATGCTGCGCCGAGCGATCGACTGTGAGGGTTTGTAGGCGGCCAGTTGCCCAGCACCTGTTGGCATCCGATCCCGAATGCTGGTTGACAGCCTGCCTGCCACGCTTGCCTGCCCACCCATGCAGGCATCAGCCGGCTGACTGCTTTGGAGGAGCTGGAGCTCAAGAGCCCCAGGGTGCGCTGCCAGGGGCCAAGACTGGCCCCCGCCCTCACCCGCCTGCGTATTGACGACTTTAACACTGCCCAGCTGCCGCACCAGGTGAGAACCACCAGGGGTTGCCGGGAAGGAGGCCCTTCTTGGTCCGTGCCTACAAGCGACAGAAGGCAGCTGGATTGACTGCCATGGAGGAAAGCAGGTGTCCGCGCAGACTACTTCGCTAACCAAGCATGGCTCGGTGTGTGACGACAGCGCCTAATCATGTTGAATGGACTTAAAGCCTCTCTCGCCTGCCTTGTTCCCCCGCAGCTCACCAGCCTAGGTGCATTGGTGGAGCTTCAGCTGCGTTGCTATCCGCTGTCCGAAGACAGCCTGGCGCAGCTTGCCAGCCTTCGCTCGCTGCGCCGGCTGGCATTGGAGAGCAGTGGCCAAGTGCCTTCCAGCCTGTCGCAGCTGACACAGCTAGAGGTGCTTTTTGTCGAGGGCATTTACGCTGAGGTTGGCGATGCTGCGGTGGAAGCAGCACTGCCGGCCCTGCAGCAGCTCACCACGCTCTCCCTCGCATATTCGAAACTGCCTGAGCAGCTGCCGCGCAGCCTGGCCTCGCTGCTGCGGCTGAAGCACCTGAGCGTGCATTCCACTTACAGCCGATCCAGAATCCCGGCCCCCAAGCCGCTGCCTGCGGGCCCCTGGGCGTCCTCCCTGCGGGCGCTGGGCGCACCGTTATGCGTGCTGTGTTCAAGCACCGAGGTGCTCAGCAGCGCCAGCCAGCTCAAGCATCTGGCCTGTTTAGGGCCACCTGTGCCCTTTGACGGCCCTGTGGATGCCACCGGCCGCTCGCGCGCCCTCTTTGGCTTTCTGGCTTCGCATCCGCCGCTGCGCTGCTTCAGCACCGAGTCTTTTTCGGACCAGTCCTTTTTTTCGCGCGAGTTTGTGGCCGCCATGTGCCGCCTGCACCGCCTTCGCCCCAGCCTGATGTGGCGGCACGCCAAGTATGGCTCATTCTCCAAGCACATCCTGCAGGACTTGGCCATGCAGACAGATCCTAGTGACGTTTGCCTCTGACCCCGACGTCTTTGGCCTGCCATCTGCCTGCACCAACTGTCATGCGCTCCTGCGCTTGGCCCCCCGTGCTGCTAAGGCATAGCAGGGGGCGGCAGCTGGCTAGCACCCATGCTCATGAAATTCATCCGCAGAAATGTCCTACACCATGAGAAGTCGTGCATGTGACGAACGATTTTGATATGAAGCCGCCTAACACACAGGAAGCACATGAAAAGACAGTTGCAGACTCTGTCAAAGTCCAGAGGACGGGCAGCATGCAGAGTGCCTGCTCGTCTCCCGTCGACTCATGAAGGCTGCCCCCCGCAATCGGCATTCGATTTCCAGGGACCCTGTCCTGCCTGGCTGTTCCACTGCCTGCCGGCACAGTCTGTACTCTAGTCATGGTTACAGCACGGTGAAGCAAGGAGCAACCAGGAAGGCAGCCGCACGAAAGCAACAATGATTCTGCGTGACTGGATCGCAACACGTGTACACCCACAGCGCAAGCGCGGTCGGCGCCTGCAGCCGCAGCATGCGTCGCGCGTCTCGCTGGCGCCATTGCCCCACGGGTGGAGCCCCAGCGCGGCTGATCTTCATCCGCAAGTGCTGCAGCAGCAGCCCCTGCCTTGCGCTCAGGCAGCCGCCTCCTGCTGCTGGCCGGGGGCGCGCGGGTGCGGCGGGTCGGGCTGCTTGGCATAGTTGGCCCGGTACTGCTCCATCTCTGCAGGAATGACAGCAAAAAGTCGGTCAGTGAGACTTGCTGACAGCTGCATAGCGTGCATGCAGAGGAAATGTGGCTGCAATGCCTGTCTTGGCCATGCACCCGCGCTACATGTGGGCAAGGCGCGGCGCAGGACAACGCAGGTGAAGGGTAGCACAGCAGCTGAGACACCCAACCAACCGCACGCCCCCGAATCGGCTCCCTGCCCAGGCAGCACGGGCAGCAGCCCCACCGTCGCCGGTTTCAGGTGTGTGTGCACCTGGCCAGCACCACAGCTGCACTGCACCCAGCTGCACTGCACCCAGGGACCTCCCCTGCCCTCCCGCTCCCCAACTGCCGCACCTGCATCCGTGAGCAACGCGGAGTCCAGCTGCCGCTCGATGGCTTCGCGGTCCATGGCGGCGCCGATGAACACAATCTCCTGCTTGGCAGCAGGCAGCGGGCGAAGCGGCGGGGTCAGGACGGGCAGGCAGTCCACCACACCCTGCATGCACTCGGCTGCGCCAGCCGGCGCTGCCAAGGCCGCAGAAGCCCCACATGCCGTCCACTCTGCCTCCTCTTCCTTGCAGAGAGAGGCCCGAACGTCACCTGATGTTCCTGCAGCTGTGGTGTGTGCATGCTTTCATTCTTGACTGCTGCACACCCCCGCCACGTGTAGTGGCGCAGCCTGTGCAACCCCCTTAACTCGTGCCAACCGCTCCCTGCCCAGCAGCAGTGAGCAGAGAAACCCCCAAGCCAGGCCCAGACCTCACCTGCCGCCTGTCGCCGTATTCGCCGACAAAGTCCCCCAGGATGACGCCGCGCTGCGCCTGCTCGGAGGGCCAGTCGCCCTCGGGGACCGCCACCCACCTGCAGCGCAGGTGCGGCGGAAAGCAACGAGAATTCGTGCTGAAATCAGCAGGCGCAAGAGGATGGCGTGGGATTCATGCAGCAACAAGAGCACAGCAGGAAGAACTCAAGGTTGGGTGCGACAGCCGAAAGGAGCAGCAGGGGCAACTAGTCGGCCCGGGAGGGGCGAGGTCGGTTCAGCCCCTTTGGAGGTGCTAAAGCTGCTGCTTGGCTTGGCTGGTCATGGCGAGAGCGATGTGATGAAGAGTGCAGAGGCGTGCTGCTGGAAAGCAATACCGCCGCACGAATTGCGGCCGGCTGGAAACCAGCGGCAGCGGGCCGGCATCCCCCCAGCGTCCCACCGACCGCCCCTTGCCGCGCATCTGCTGGGAGCCGCCCCGCCACATGCAACAGCCAACAGGTCGTGGTGCACAGCGAGCAGAGCATGGTGGATCCAAGCCAAGACAGGGGCCAGTGCAGCGTGAGCGGAGCATGGCGGGTCCCAAGCCAAGCCAGGGGCAGTGCAGCGCGAGCAGAGCATGGCGGGTCCCAAGCCAGGCCGGGGCGGCACCCACCAGTCGCCCTCGTCGCGGATCTCAAAGTGCTGCCCGGCGTGGGACCAGTAGAAGGCGGTGGTGTGGGAGTTGGCAATCCACATGAAGCCCTTGGAGCGCAGCACCGACTTGATGGGGGAGGCGCCTGGGA
>KQ481961.1:76924-92359 GCA_001430745.1 Auxenochlorella pyrenoidosa
CGCCGGGCTCGTGGGACGCACACAACCGACTGAGCAGGGTACAGCGTGGACAGCCGCCAGGGGCGCCAGGGCTGGCTGCCGGGCAGAGGGGGGCCATGGGGCACAGAGCGGTCAGGCCATCCAGGTGAAGGCACGTCCTTGACAACTGTCGACCCCACTGCCTGAGCCGCCGGGCCCACTTGCCTCGCTGTAGGGGAAGAAATAGGCGTCGACGCCGGCCACAGGGAACACAGAGATGACCTCTGCCTTCTCGCAGCCCTCGTTCTGGGTCACGTGCAGCTGGCCTGCGTAGAGGGCATCGCGGAGGGAGGCACTCGTGTTGCCGAACGACCCGCCAGGGGCTGGCGACACCTGCTCGCATGCCGCCCCACACGTGAAACATTTTTCTGGTCGAAAACTGGGAGGCGCTCCCAGTGGGGGTGCAGCCCGTGGCCGTCCCAGCCCGTGCAGGCAGGGGCCGCCGGCAGCAGGCAAGCCACCCGTGCGCACCGGGCGGGAACACGGCAAAGCCGGGGTTGCCCACATTCGTGGCGGTGTTCTCAGTCACGTTGGTCAGGGTGCCGTTGTTGTACACCACGCTGTGGGTCACAGCGCCTGCGCAAGCACCCGGGGCCGGGGAGGGGCGGTGAGGGCTTGGGCACGCAGCCCGGCGTGCGGCCCCGCTTGTGTCGCCCAGCACACACCCCAGCTGGTGCCAGCCCAGGGAGTGGCGCAGTGCTGCCGCTTGCCAGCCGGAAGAGACCCTGTGCTGGGCTGCGGCGTCGTTCAAGGAGACTTGAGCCATCCCGCCTGCAAGAGCCGCTCATAGAACCCACCGGTCACGGTGAATGCAAACTCGGCGTGGGGGTGGATGTGGGGCTGCAGGATGGTGCAGGGGTCCAGAGTGATCTGCAGGGGACAGGGGAAGCCTTGGCAGGGGGGGCGGTCGGGTGCATGCAGGGCCGGCAGCATGCCTTGGGTTTGTACCAGGCAGCGGCAGGCGGCGCTGCACGTAGTGCCAGCTGGTCGCGCCGTACTGCCACATTCGCGTCCGCAGGCACTCTGCCCCCTGCGGCGAGCCGGCCTCGCTCCCCCGCCTGCCAAGGGCCTGCGACACCAGGAGCTCCTGCCAGAGCCACCCTCCCTGCGAGGCTCTCACGTGCAGGGCGGCCATCTTGGCCAGGCCCAGGCCAAAGCCTGCGCCGGCCTCATCGTTGCCGGTCACAAGGCGGAGCTCGGCGCCGGGCAGGGAGATGGCAGGGGTGTTCTTGAAGGTGTTGATGAAGCTGGAGGCATCGCCTGCAAGTCCAGAAGGCCAAATTTGTTGCAGGAGAACGGCTGGCAGGTGCACGCTGCAGGGGACCTGGCAGGCAGGGGGCGTAGCGGCAGGCAGGCTCTGTGCCAGCCAGCCAGCGACTGCGGCGTGCCAGACCGCAAAGACTGCGGCACAATTGAGGCCCATACAGATGCAAGAAGCTCACCAGTGTACACAGCAGCCTGGGCGGGGCTCAGGCTGGCCAGCAGGGCTGCCAGGATGACAGCAGCGGCAGCAAAGCGAGCCATGGTGCGCACCAACAGGTCTGGGCGTAGGCTACTGTAGACAATAAGAGGTGGAAATACGAGTTTTCGCACACTCGCAGCGCTTTTATATGGGCCAAAAATCACATAACGCGTCTGCAGCTGGCTCGGGAGCTGGCAGGACAGCAGATTCTCGTGGCCCCGCCACTTGCCGGTACACCACACAACCGGCCGCTTGCCACTGGCGAGCGCCCCAGGCCGCCAGATGTCACTCATCGTGAGCCTGAACAGCCTTAGATGGCATGGAAATCATTCCTTTGATGCGCAGAGGGTGTGGACCTGGGCGCACGGCTTGCAGGGGTCAGGCAGGGGGCAGCTCCTCTGGCACGTCACGCCGACGCCGGGTGCCGCCATAGCGTGCACAGCAGGTTGTGCTCACGCCGGGTTTGCTGCCCTATCGCGTAGTTCTTCTGTCAATTGTTCTTGATGGCGAGCACCGACCTCGGATCGAGGCTCGCACCCGCGCATTATGGACATTGCTAAGGACAGTCGTGAAGTGCGGACAACGACAGGAGCCCTGCCGACCTGCCGAAGCCTCAGTGCGTTGAAAAGTCGCAAACTGAGCTCGGGAGGCTGACACGGGAAAGGAAAAGGGAACCCAAGCTGCAGGTTGCAACAATCAGGGAGGCGCGGCAGGCGCTTGCTTGCCAAGGCAGCGGCAGTCACTGCCAATGGGTTGTCCCAAGTTTGAGTTCCCTCAGCATGGTTGACAGCAACCGTAACTCTTCTGCAGCAGCTGTTCCCTTAGTTCTGCAGGACGCACACGGCGCTGTGCACAGGGGGGGGGGGCAGGCGTGGTGAGCAGCATTCCTGCGGGAGTGGGATTTGAATATCAGGAGTACAGGGTTCGAAGAGTGCTCATGTAACACATGCATCATCATGAATTCCGAGGCGGCTGCAAACTGTGAAGCCCCACCGCCAATTGAGCAGTAACGCAGCTGCTCAAGGCACCGCTGCGCTGCTGCCGCTGCCGCCACCCCAGCAGGCACAGCATCTCTTTGTTTGAGCGCGAAACTGTCGAATCTGGGCTCTGCACTCGGGCAGATCGCTCACATGTCCGAGCTGTTGACTGGGAGCGCTCTACCCGCTTGGGTGGACGCCTCCCTGTTTCTTGGGCTGCTCTGCATCGCCGTCTCGGCACTGTTTCTCACCCTAGGGCGCACGGAAGACTTCTGCAAGGCAGGGGATGCCGCGGCAGGCTGCGGCCAGGCACCGCTGCCGCCTCCGCTGGTGCCCGGGCTTCCGCTGCTGGGCTCGGCCCTCGCCCTGGGCGCTGGTGGAGCGGCCTTTCTCACCCGCTGCCGCGAGCAGGTGGGGTCTGAAACTGCAGACACTGCGCCTGTGCATTGGCTGCCTGGCGCGCCGCGCCACAAGGGCTTTGCAGGGTGCTGTGGATGTCGAGCATTTTCGGTTGCTTGAAGTGGCCTGGTCGCTGCTGCCCTGCGCGGCCCCCCTGCCCTAAGAAACATACACACACGCACACACACACACCATTCCGGCTGGCGCGCAGCATGGCGACGCCTTCACGCTGCGCCTGCTTTCCCAGCGCATGACGTTCGTGTTCTCTCCCCCCGCCCTGGAGCGCTACTTCACAGCCCCCGACAGCGAGCTGACCTTTGGGCCGGCGGTGCAGCAGGCAAGGTGGCGTCTGCAGCAGGGCGGGCGCCCAGCCTTCAGCATGTGGATTCCATGGCTGGCATGCAGCAGGCAGCCACCCGGCTGACCTGCAGAGGCTCGTGTGTGCGGCATGGGGCCTGTCCGAGGCGCAGTTATTGTCGCCGCTGGTCTGTGCCGCCTGCATCCCCTGCAGCGTGTGTCGCCCGCCCCCACCCCCACCCGCACCCTCCCCCCACGGCTGCCCTGCTGGCTGCAGTTCACGCACCGGGTGTTTGGCCTGCCCCCCCGGCACTTCTTCAGCAGGCACACCACAATGCTGCAGGCGAGGCGAAGCAAGAGGGGGTTGGTCAAGGGTGAACACGTGGGGCACAGGAGCTGCACTGCAGCCTGTGCTGCAGCGCTGCCTCCGCCTCGCTACCACAGCCCCTGCTGCGCAGAACACCTCAGCACAGCAGCCGCCTCCCTCGGGGGTACGCCCGGCGTCCGTGCTGAGCGAGTGCCGCTCGCGACCTCCCCAGAGCCGAAAGCCAGATGCCGAAAGCTTTGCTCGTGCCGCTGCAGGCGCTGCGCCACCTGCTGGTGCCTGCGACGCTGCCGCAGCACACGGCGCGCCTGCTGCGCCTGCTGTTGGCCCGCCTCCAGCGCTGGCCGGCCCCTGGTCAGCTAGAGCTGGTGGGGGAGCTAAGGAGCCTGGTGTTCGAGGCCTCTGTGGGCGCCCTGTTTGGCGAGCGTTTCCTGTGGGGAGACGGGCCCGAGGGAAGCGCCAGCGGCAGCAACGGCAGCAGCGACGCTGGCCCGGCATCCGCTGCAGCAGCGGCCGCGGCGGCGCGGCTGCAGCAGGCCTTCTTTGCCTTTGAGGAGGGCTTTGAGCTGGCGGCCTCCCCGGTGCCGCACCTGTTCCAGCCAGCATTCCTGGCGGCGCGGCGCCGCCTCGTGGCAGCCCTCAGGTGGGGCGCTCCCGCATTCGCTCCTCGACAGCCCCCCTCCCTGGCTGTCCCTGCTGCACCGCGTCTGCCCCGCTGGCAGCCCACGCCAAGCCTCCTGCCACGGCCTGCTGCACATGCTGCCGCCTGGCCCGCGCCTGTTGTGCTGCTGCAGGCGGTCCTTCCAAGCAGGGCACTTCAAGGGAACAGTGGCAGGGGGCCTCATCGAGGTGAGGCGGGTGCCAGAGCATACCCTGGGATCTGCCTGCCTCAAGGAACTGGCAGCAGCGCGGCTGGCGCCGCTCGCTCTGGCGTGCGGCGACCATGCTGTGCGCTGCCGCACCCGTGTGCCTCGCCACCGCTGCCGCAGAGAGCTGGCACCCAGCGCTGGCTCGGCCTGCACCGCTGGCAGCCTGCCTGCGCCCACACCCTCTGACCCTCTCCTGCCCGGCCCCCCTTCCCCCCTGCAGGCCTGCGGCCTGCCCGACCGCTTCGTGCCCAACATGCTGCTGGCGGTGCTGTGGGCCTCACAGGCCAACGCGGTGCCCACTGCCTTCTGGTCGTTGGGATTCCTGCTGCTCCCGGAGAACAGGGAGCACATGCAGGCGGTTAGCGACGAAGCCGCAGCAGCAGTGCGGGCAGCCGGAGCGCAGCAGCAGGAGCAGCAGCAGCAGCAGGGGCCTGGGGCAGGGCCTCTGCTCACCGAGTCGCAGCAGCAGGCGCTGGTGGCGCTGGCGTGTGACCGGCGGTCGCAGGCGGCTGCTGCTGTGGCAGAGGCCATGCGGCTTAGGAGCTTCAGGTGCGTGCGGTGCCGGCTGAGCCGTTGGGTTCTGTCTTTCAGGCCTTGAAAAAGGTATAGGTGCTGTTCAGTTGGTGGGTTGCTCCTCCCGACCAGCCTGCCGTGATCGCTGAGGCTGGAACTTCCTCCCTGCACAACAATGTGGCTGGCCCTGTGCAGCATCGACGTCCGCATTGCAGCAGCCGACTGCGTGCTGCCTTGCGGCGGTGGCCCCGAGCCGGACAGCGCGGGGGCGGGCGTGTTGGTGCGCAAGGTGAGGCCATGCCCATTGTGACCGGCCTGGTGTCCAGCTTTACCTTTTGCTTTTGCTGGATGTGTGCCGAGTGTGGATCACCATGCCGCCAGCACAGTGGTGGGAGCGTGCTGTCCCTGCTCACGAGCAACTTCAGGTACCCTCTGCCTCTGCTTTGCCTTGCCTGCCGGGACCGCAGGCCTGCGCAACGGGAAGGCCATGCTGCAAGCCGCTCCGGCTCAGCCCTCTGCCCCCCTCCCTGCCCTGCCCCCTGTTGGCATGTAGGGCGATGTCGTAGCGATCTCTCCCTACGCGTCGCACCTGGACCCTCGGCTGTACCCCCAGCAGCCTGCCGCCTTCAACCCCCGCCGGGAGGGCATGCAGCTGGGCGGCAGCGCCGCGCCGCACGCGGCTGTTGTTGGCGTGGGCGGTGTGCCGGGGCTGTCGTTCGGCGGCGGAAAGTACAGGTGGGCCGGGAGCCAGGCCCTGCTGCAGCCCCCGACAGTCTTCTGCTGCGCTGCGATGGCATGACGACCAGACTGAAGGGCGGAGCTGTCCCTCGGTGTCTGTCCCTGTGCTCGTGGCGTTGGACAGCTGGCCCTGGATTCGCCCAAGGCGCCCGCTCCAACCCCTGCCCGCAGGTGCCCGGGGCGCTACTTTGCCGAAGCAGAGCTCTCCCTCGTCACCTCCCTGCTCCTGCTGCTCTTCGACTGGCAGCTGCTGCCGGGCACGGGGGGTCCGGCAGCAGGCAGCGGCGCAGCAGGCACAGCTGGCACAGCGGGCACAGCATCAGGGCTGCGCACAGCCCCGCCTGGCGACCCAGCCGGCCTGCTGCCGCCACCAAACCTGCGAAAGCTCGTGGGCATCAAGGTGCCCGCAGGGCCTTGCTGGGTGCAGTGCAGCCGGCGAGCTTTGTAGCCTGCAGAGCTGCAGCGAGCGACGCTGAGCCCAAGCCTGCGTGCCCTCAGCTGCTCCTGCTTCCACGTTGGCTGTGCGGTGCCTGAGCTCGGGGCAATGCTGCCCGCGGGTCACCTGCAGCAACACCACTGCAGCATTGCAACCACCATCAATCCATGCCGCAAGGGATCCCTTCTCCTAATCCATGTGCACAAGGCACTGGGGGCATGCCTGGTGCGCAGTGGTTGGGAGCCCACTGCGTTGGAAGCACGGCAGTGAGGAAGCAAGCTTGTTGGTGTGCGGATTGCAGCAGAGCCATGCTAGCATAAGGCCAGCAGAGAAGCCGTTCGAAAGCGAACGGAGTCCTATGCCTCTCAGGAGGTGTCGGAAGAACCTTGCGATGAAACACACAGTCAATGCAGGGCGATCGGTATGATCAGCAAGCTGAGACTGGGCAAAGACTTTGAGGGCAGCCCTCGCAGCACGGCGAGCAGGAAGTGGGCGAGGCTTTGCCGCAGCAGCAATCAAGCAGTGCGATCGCATCAGCATTCATAACAGCTGCTATACGTCGCAGAAGCCCTCTCATAGCGGTCTCCGGCGATCTCCAAGCTTCTGCAGCTCCAACGCAACTGAGCGACTGGCAGGAAGCAAGGGACAGGGGGCTGCGATCGTGAGGCGGGCGCGATGTTTCGCAACCAGGCAAGAGGGCTCGCGGGGGCTGATCAGCTTGTGGCAGAGGCTTTCAGCGGCGCTGGGCTCCCTCTGGCACGTTTCTATGAGCCATGCGTGCATGTCATTCCGGACGTAGCGCTGCTCAGCCTTATTTGATGCGGCCTTCCGCCTCCGCCACCCGCCGCCACCCTCCGCCACCCTCGACACTCCTGCTTTCGCTGCCTCGCTGGACCCCCGCCCTGCAGTATGACCAGGATGTGACGACCTGGAGCCCGCAGGGCCGCATCTTCCAGATCGAGTATGCCATGGAGGCGGTCAAGCAGGGCAGCGCCGCGGTGGGGCTCAAGGTGGGTGCACTGCTGCTGCCGCCCTCCCTCGCCTCTACTGCCAACCTGCATCCGACCAAATGTCGCGCTGCTGCGCCTGGCGAGCAGGCAACGGGCGGCAGGGTGACCATGCACGTTGGCTGTCGCCAGAGGCGACGCAGCCGGTTGGCCTCCATCCATGTCGTGCAGAGCGGGGAGCACGCTGTGCTGGCCACCATCAAGCGAGCACCCAGCGACCTGTCCTCTTACCAGCGCAAGGTGCGACCGGCTGGCTTGCCGCCTTGCCTTTCCCTGCTTCGCGCCCTGCTGTCGCCACTGGAACCGCACAAGACCCCTGCCGTCTCCAGTCGCATGCGTCTGCACGCATGCTGCCCTGCACCACAGCCGCCGCTGCCCAGCGCCAGCCCCCCGCGTGCCCCACCCGGGAATCATGCGAGGCACGCAGCGTCCGCCCCGACCGGTGCCGCGCCCCCGCACGCCTGGCCCATCGTGCATGCACCCAATACATCCTGTTCTGGCCTGGCAGATCTTCAAGATTGACGACCACATGGGGATCGCCATCTCCGGCCTCACCGCCGACGGCCGCATCCTGTGCCGCTACATGCGCAACGAGTGCCTGAACCACAGGTGTGTACGGCGCAGCCTGCGCGGGCGCGGCGAAGGGGAGCCCTGCTCAGCTCGGTCATGCCGGCAAGGTGCCCCCCGCCGCCTAATGAATGCGCGCGGGCACCGCCGCCGGTGCCATAAGGCCCGCGGGCGTCTCCTGCCAAACCCCCTTGCCCCCCTCCCCCTGCCTTTCTTCCAGGTTTGTGTACGACTCGCCCATGCCGCTGGGCCGGCTGGTGCGCCAGGTGGCCGATAAGGCGCAGCTGGGCACGCAGCGCAGCTGGAAGCGGCCCTACGGGGTGGGGCTCATCGTGGCTGGGCACGACGAGTCGGGTGAGCCGCGGCGCGCCAGCGGTTCGTTGCAGGGTGCCAGGGTGTGAGCCTCGGGGTTGCCAGGTGCACGTCGGCAGGGCCCCAGGGGGTGTGAGCCACGGCGTGCAAGCTGCGCGCTGGCAGGGTGCCCGGGGTGTGAGTCACGGTGTGCCAGCTTTGCGTCGGCGGGAGTGGGCGTGGTCGAGGCTTGCCAGTGGTGCGCCGGCAGGGGTGGGGCCTGGCTGTCGCATGCAGCTGGGGCCGGCCCTGGGGCCTTTACGTCGCATGGCCAGGTGGACGCGCTGGGGCAGCCCTGCAGAGGCTGGAGCCGGCAAGCTTGCCCCCTTGAGGCGGCTGGGCGGCTGCCCCAACCGGCCGACGGCACCCCGCAGGCCGGCACACCCGGCCCCCAACCCGGCGCCCCTTGCTCAGCGCACCCGCGCCTGCCCCGACTCGCCCGCCCCTGTCCCCCCCCTCGCGGTCTTACCAAAATAAAGTAAAATAAAATTAAAAAAACAGAGGTAAAATCCTTTGCAATCAACAATTCACTGAATCACTCCTCTGCAGGCCCCCATGTGTTCTACAACTGCCCCAGCGGCAACTACTATGATTACAAGGCGTTTGCCATGGGGGCGCGCTCGCAGGTGGGCGGGTGGCGCCGGGATTGGGCAGACATGCATCAGCAGTGCGGGGCACGCTGGCAGGCAGGCGCCGCCGGGGTGGGGCAGGCATGCAGCAGCTGCGGTGGGGGCGCCGTGCTGCGGTGGCGCAACGTTCTGTCCTGTGGCACAACAATCTGTTGCGCTCGGCTGTCAGGGCCATGCAGCGAAAGGCGCGCCCTGCCTCCCTGTCTGGGTGTGGCACTGGCGGGCTGCCTGCCGGCCCAGCGTTGGGCCCCGGGCAGCCCGCCGTTGCGGCACCCGGCTGGGATGCAGGGCGTGCTTTTCGCTGCGTCTGTGGCCTCCCCTGCGAATGGCCCTCCCCCCGCATCGCCAGCAGCGGCGCCTGCCTGCCAGCAGCGGCTGCCGCATGCGCCTCCTTGGCCCTGCTTTCCACCAGCAGTCCCTCCTCGGCCCTTCTTCTCCCCCGCTTTCCACACCAGCCCCTCCCTGCCGCTAATCACCACACTGGCTGCCTTCCCTGCAGCTGCTTACCACACCGGCTGCCTTCCCTGCAGCTGCTTACCACACCGGCTGTCGTCCCTGCCGCTGCTTACCACACCGGCTGCCTGCCCTGCTGCCCTGCAGGCTGCCAAGACGTACCTGGAGCGCCAGTTTGAGGGCTTTGCCGGCGCCTCGCTGGACGACCTCGTGAAGCACGCCCTGCACGCCCTGCAGGCCTCGCTGCAGGCAAGCCGGGAAAGCGGGTGGAGGCTGGCTCACTAACGCTGTGCTTGCTGGCGCGGCCGTGCCTGCCTTGCCTGGGGTTCGCCTGTCAGGATGTGGGTGCCGGCAGGCGTGCCCAGCATCTGGGCGGGCAAGGGTGCCCGCCTGGCGGCGGGGGACACGACCCCATCGGGTGCACAGCGGCAGGGCCTCGCGTCACTGGCTGCTCGCCAGAGCCGCCCGCGCCCCACCCCAAAGCCCCCGCCCCAGAAAGTTTGATTTATTCTTTATATTATTATTTTTTGAGGAAGATTTCTTGCTAATTCAACCACGTGGTGGCTGCAGGACGGCGAGCTGACGGACAAGAACTGCAGCGTGGCGGTGGTGGGCCAGGGCATGCCCTTCACGCTGCTGGAGGACGAGGCGCTGGCGCCCTACATCGCAGGTGGGCCCGGGCCCCACCCGCGATGCGCAGCGCTTCCCTGCTTTCCCAAGGGGCTTGCCTGGGCATGGGCTCTCTAGTGGCATGGTCGGCTGCGCGCGGGGCTGTGCAGCCCGGAGCAGCCCCGGCGGCGCGTGTTTACAGTCTGCCTTGTCCAGCTGCCACGGCTGGGGGAACTGCATCGGCAGGCGGTGCAGCGGGTTTGTGGGGTGGCCTCCTGCTGTGTGCTCTGCTCCCCCTGCCTCCCCCTCCCGGAGGCGTAGTCGAGGCAGAGCCTGCTGCAGCTGGCCTGGCCCTACCCGGCCGCCCACTCGCCCACCGCTGCTCTCCCAACGTCTTGCACGCTCTCCCCGTGCTCTCTCCCTGCTGCTGCAGCCATCAAGGAGGAAGAGCCTGCCGCTGCTGCGGGCATGGAGGCAGAGGGTGTGGACGCCGAGGGCGGCGCGGCAGCGGGCGAGGGCGGCGCGGCCGGCGAGGGGGAGCAGCAGCAGGAACAGCAGGGTGGCGGCGGCGGCGATGATGGCGGCGAGGCTCCCATGGAGCAGTGATAGGGCTTCCAGCCAGGCTCTAGCCTGAAGGGCAGCAGCTTGAGGGTGTCGCCACCTGGCGTCGCCAACACACAACACCCAAGTTGGGCGCCCACCCGTTTAGCACTCGGCCAGCTTTGCTGCGCGGGCACGTCACTATCCCAGCTGCACGTTCCTTGGGGTGTAAGACAGGCTACCATTGCTGGTGGCAAGAGGGCATGGCACGTGCTTGGTGTTGGGCAGCATGCATAGCGGTGGCGGCAGCAGACTGCTTAGGAGATCCCACCGTAATTCATATTTTGCGCTCAGGATTAAACCCATCTATTTTCGACATTTTTGAAGCTCAGTGGCTGGCAGTGCTCTCGTAGTGCGTGTGGCCACTGGCCGTCGGAGTAGCAAGGCACTTCTTCTTCCCCTATCTTAAACCAACATTCGAAAGAGGCCCTGAGATCGGTCCAGCCGGGCGAAACAAAGAGGATGGCCGGCCGGGGGGGAACCCCCAAGGCTGGAGGGCCCAACTTCAAGTTGCTGACGGCCTTGGGATTGCTGTATGGGGCTCTGGTGAGCGACGATCGTGAGGGCAACGAGCGGGCGGCAGGGTGCTGCAGAACCGCCGCCAGAACCGTCGTCCCGCTCTGCCGCGCTCTCGGCAGTGCTCGTCGCCTAAGCCGGCGACTTGCACATGCTCTGTGCGTTGGCAACTCTGCGATGCAACCCAACAAGGGTTGGCGATGGCAGCCGACAGGGCCAACCTCCCAGGCGTGCCTCTTGCATTCCGGTGTGCATGCCGGAGTCACCTGTGCCCCTGCGGCACTGACGGCGTGCATGGCCTGCTCCTCACCCCCCACCCCCCACCCCACCACCACCACCACCACCACCACCGACCCTGCAGTTCTGGGCCACCATGCACTTCTTCACCCAAGTGCCCGCCCCACTGCCTGCTGACGCCGACCCCCGAGAGTTTGCCGAGGGCCGCGCCATGCAGCACTTGGACGTTCTTGTGAACAGCATTGGCCACCGGCAGGTGGGTGCACGCGGCTCAGGGCCTCTGCTGCTGTGCGGATGTGCCCATATGCCCTGCCCACCGAAGCGCGCCGCCATCGTGTGCGCCTAGGGGCGCGTGCCCGCCCAGCGTCAGTTCCACTGCAGGCACGGCGTCCCCTCCAGGCACGGATGCCGCCGGTTCGGCATGCAGCCCTGGGCGCGGCCGCATGCCGGCGTGCACGCCTGCCGCCGGGCTCTCTGGAGAGCCGTCCAGCTGCTGGAGCGGACAACGCTGGCTGGCTGACATGTTGACATCAGCATGAGCCTCCCCCGCTGCCCCGCTCGCGCCGCCCCCCCCCCCCCTGCCGCAGGTGGGGTCCCCCGGCGAGGAGCTGTCAGCTCAATACATCCTGGGCGAGGTGGAGCGACTGGTGGCGCAGGCGGTGGCGGAGCGACCAGACCTTGCTGCGGAGGCCACCCGCGAGTCGGTGGGCCCCTCTCCCCACCCCACCCCCACACACACTTGGGCCGCCCTGTGGCGGTCGAGGCGCGGAGGGCTGGCCATGCGGCCAGGCAGCCAGGCACAGAATCATGCACCTCACACGGACACGGCCTCGTCGTCGTTGTGCAGTCGGCTCCACAGCGCGCGTGGCGCTTGCGCCCGCACAGCCCTGCCACACAACCGCCGGGGCCCCACCCCCCGCCGGCCCCGCCACAGGTGTCGGGCGGCGTCACCATGCATGCCTTCAGGTTTGAGATCGCCAACGTGTACCAGAACCTGAGCAACGTGGTGCTGCGCCTGGCGCCCGCCGACCCTGCGGCAGCTGCCCGGAAGGCGGTACTGCTCAATGCCCACTACGACTCCACGCTGGGCACCAAGGGTGAGGCTGTGGTATGCTTGTGGCTCCGTTTGGGGCCGCCAGGGTCAAGGCGGCGGCGCTGCTGAGTACCCTGCAGCATGCTGGGCGTCAGGCGTGTGGCGGGGCGTGCTTTGAAGCTGTCGTGGCAGCAGCTGAGGCTGTCGGGGCCGGGGCGGCCCTGCCTCGCAGCCAGCCCGGTGAGCTGCTGCCGCCGCCAAAGCTGTGGAGAATGTGCGCGTTTGCAACACCTGCGGCTGGGTTGCTGCAAGCTCTGCCGGGCCTGCCCCCTGGCGTGGCTGCCCCTGCAGGCGCGTCAGACTGCGGCTCCTGCGTGGCCATCCTGCTGGAGGTGGCACGCACGATCGTTGCCAACCGCGACATCCAGCTGGCAGCGCCCATCCACTTCCTGTTCAACGGCGGCGAGGAGACGCTGAGCCAGGCGGCGCACGGCTTCTTCGCCTCCAGCAAGTGAGCGGGGTACTGCAGGGTACTGCAGCCCTGCCCCGCCCTGCCGCCGCGGCTTGCATGCCTGCCCCACGGCGGCCTACCCTGCTGGGCGGAGGCGGCCTGGGGCCAGCATCGCTTGAGCCACGGCGAGAGATGGGCAGCGCCATCTCTCAACACACCCCACGCCTGCCCGCCGGCCGACCTCATGAGCCGGCTGCTCCCAGCCCTTGTGCCAAGCCGCCAAGCCGAGTTCCCCCGCGGTACTGCTGCGGTACCGCAGGTACGCCCGCCAGCTGGGCGCCTTCATCAATCTTGAGTCCACGGGGCCCTGGGGCCCAGACGTCCTGTTCCAGCACACCGGCGACTGGACCCTGCAGGTGTGGCCGCAGGGCCGGCCTGATCGCAGCCCCCCAGCTCGCCGCCTGGGCGTGGTCGCGCCTGTCACCCGCCCGCGCCCAGGCCGACGGGGGGGAGGCGCCTGACAGTGTGCCGCACACCATGCCCTGGCCGACTCAGCTGGTCGCTGCTTGAGGGACTTAGGCCTGCTGGGGTCGCCGCCCAACTGCCCTCCTTCCCTGCCGCAGGCGTATGCTCGCAGCGCCCCCAGCCCAAGGGGCACCACGATGGCTCAGGACTTTTTCGACCTTGGTGAGACCGCCTGCTGCTCGCTTGCATGCAAGATTAGGTCAGTTCAGGTGCCCCCGCTTCGCGCCCCGCCAGCTGCCCTGCAGCCTGCGGGCCTGGGGGAGGGCGCCTCGCGCCTTCTGCGCAGCGCAGGCAGCGGGCCTTGGTTTCTTGCAACATGGAGCTGGGGGGCGGGGGCCAGCGCCGGCGCCGACCAGCCTGTCTGCACTGTCCCCTTGCGCGTCCCTCCCTCGCCGCAGGCCTGATCCCCGCCGACACAGATTATCGCATGTTCAGCTACCGCCATTACGGCTCGCTGCCGGGTGGGTGGGCCCTCCCATTTTATGAGCAGACATGGGGCGAAACGGGATTGAAACAAAATTGGGAGGGCCCCGGCAGCGGGGGCGGGCCGGCAGCAGGCCGAACGAGAGCCGGCATGTGCCTGCAGGAGCCCGGGGTGGCGGGTGTGGGCCGTCCCTGGGGTGTACCCCCGCGGCCACAGTGGACCCCCGCAAGGGAGGCGTGCACCTGCCTGGATTCCTGGCTGCCTGGCGCTTCCGTGCGTGCACCTCGGCGCAGCCACGTGCCCGTTCCCAGCTGCCTGCCCGTTCTCCTGGTCGTGCGGGCAGGCTGACGGACAAGCCTTGCAGCTCGTGCACACCCTGGCAGGTCCTGCCATCTTTGATGCTTTTCATGTGAACGAAGAGGTTTTCCCATCCACCTTGGCTGCAGGCATTGACATCGCCTTCATCTTTGATGGCACGGCATACCACACGAGCCGCGACGACATCGACCGCATCCGTCCAGGCACCCTGCAGGCAAGGCGGGGGCCCCCGCGTCCCTCCTGGCCGCTCGTCGGCTGTTCCCTTCTGGAACACTGCCAAGGGGTTTCTCCCGACACAAGCAACCAGGCAAAGCGTGCACCGCTGCTGCACGCGGCGGGCGGCCGGCTGCGACACGCCTGCTCTGGCTCCAGGCGCCTGACTGGTGCAACGAGAGCCCAGGGCGGCGCTTTTCGTCGCGCCGACGTGACGTGGCAGCCTCAGAGGCGCAGGCGGTTGTGCGCGTTGTGTTCTTCTTTCCTTAAAAGAAGTCGAAAACTCTGATGGAAAATTTTTAATGCCCCCCCACCCCCCACCCCCACCCCCACCCGCGCAGGCCATGGGGCAGAATGTGCTGGCAGCCGCGCTGGAGTTTGCGCGGGTGCTGGCCACAGACCCCGCGGCGCCCCAGGCCGGCGACGACAGCGGCTCTGTCTACTTCGACCTGTGGGGCAGGGCCATGGTGCGTCCCGCCTGCCGCCGGCTGGCATTCCCAGGCGTGTAGTAATCCTGCCTGCTGCTGTCTGGCATTCACAGGCGTGCCCTACTCCCGCCGGCTGCTGTCTGGCACTTACGAGTGCGTGCATGCGCTGGCAAGCATCGGTATGCTGCATAGAAGGTGGCTAGCAGCAGCGATCGAGGGAGCTGTCGAGGCTGGGCAGTGCAGCCGCGACCGCCGCGGTTGCCGCCGCCGCGCCCAACCCTTGTTGCGCCTACCGCGCCTGCCGCCGCCCGCCCCCCCCCCCCCCGGCCCGCAGGTCATCTACTCGCATGCCCAGGCCAGGGCGCTGCATCACGCGCCGCTCTTCATTGTGCTGCTGCTGCCGCTGCTTGCCTCGGCTGGCGGCGACCCCACGCGGCAGCTGGGCTGGGGCAGCCTGCTGGGAAGCACGCTTCTGGCGCTGTGCTCCGTGCTGTGCGCGCTGGGGCTGCCGGCCGCGCTGGGCGCTGCCCGCGCCGTCGCGTCGGGTGCGGCCCCTGGGCCGGCGTGGTGAAGGGGGCGCGGCATGCAGAGGCACAGGGGGCAAGGTCGCACCACCCCGCGCGGGCCCCCCGCACCGAGGTGCAAGACAAGCCGCCACCTGCCAGTTGTGTGGTGTGAAATGGCCGATGGTCCGTGGCCTCAAACCCAAGTCAGGAATCAAATTGCGCCCCCCCACCCCACCCCACCCCACACACACACCTTGCAGGCATTCCGATGGCTTGGTACGGCCGGCCTGCCGTGGCCTACGCAATCTACCTGCCCGCCGCAGCCGCCGGCCTGCTGCTCCCCCACCTGCTGGCGCCCCCCCGGCCCGGCGGCGCCACCCCGCTGGGCCGCAGCCTGGGCACCGCCCTGCTGTTTGCCCTCATCTGCTCAGGCCTCACCTCAGTGGGCATGCACTCCTCCTTCTTCTATGCTATCTGGGCTGCCGGCGCGGCCGCCTCGGCCGCGCTGCTGGGCGTCGGAGCCTCTGCCGCGGC
>KQ481961.1:110041-125560 GCA_001430745.1 Auxenochlorella pyrenoidosa
ACACACCGCATTGCAGCAGTCGTCCACCCCCACCCACCCACCCACCCACCCACACACACACACACACACCGGCGTTGCAGCAGTCGTCCACATCCACGATGCCCCAGTTGCCCGACAGGCGCTGCCTGAAGGCGCGGCCGTAGCCGGTGGACCCGCCATAGTTGATGTCGGCGACGGCAAAGCCTGCAGGGAGGGGTGGCAGCGGGCGGGCCAGGCAGCCTGGAGCATCTCCGGAAGCAACCACCGCCGCCCGCTATGGTTCTGGCGGCGCCTCACGCGCTGCGCACGAAGGGGCTGCTCGTCGCCTGCTGCGGCGCCCGGCAAGACGTGCAGCCGCAGCGCCACCGCAGAGAAGGGGGGAAAGCAGCAGGGTGAAGCGTGCGCGGCAGGGCATGCCAGGGCACGCCAGGGCACGGCAGGGGCACGGCAGCGTGCTGCATAGGAATGACAGGGCTCGGCGGGGCGTGGCAGCCCCCACCCCGGCTGGTCCAGTACTGCAGGCCCAGGTAGAAGGCAGTGGATGCCTGGGAGGTGGGCCCGCCGTGGATCTTGACCAGCAGGGGTGGCAGGGCGCCCGGTGGCGCGGCAAAGTCCTGCAGGCGGCGGCGACGGCGACGGCGGGCGCGCGTCTCTCGAGGGCCCAGGGCAGGGGGTCGCAGGGTAACACCAGTGGCGTGCTCGTGGGCGGCAAGGGCGAGGCCACGCGTGCGCCTGACGGCCTGTCCTGCGCCCCAGAAAGCCCCGCAGCGTGGCGAACTGGGCAGGCTGACAACAACCCAGACGGTACTTCTGGCTGCCACCCCCACTCCCACCCCCACCCCCAACGCCAACCCCCAACCCCCTGCCTTGTTGCGCGGCCGGTAGAAGTTCATGTAGGCGGTGAGGCCGCCCTCGGTCTCAAACTCCACCACCGTGGGCTCAGACAGGTAGCCCGGGTCCACCTGGGGGGGCAGGGACACATGTAGGTGCCGTGCACTGGGTGGCTGGCTCGCCTGGCACCAAGGGGCCGTGCCGATCGAGTGGGGCAGGGCGGGATCGAGTGGGACAGGCCGGGGTGCAAGGGTGCGGAGTGTGCGCAGCAGCGCGCGTCCCCGGCGTTCAGCAGGGAGGTGTTGCATTCAGTCGTGGGGATGTTGCATTCCGCCCGCACCTGCGTTGTGGCAGAGGTCTGGACGACCTGCCAGTCCTCGGGCCTGCTGGCCGCCAGCGCCTCCAGGTTGGCCGCCTCCAGCAGCACCACGGCAGAGGGCTGCAGCGTCCAGCGCGCCGCCGCCGCCACCTTGATCGCGCCGCCGGGGCCCTGCATGGAGTGTCAGCGGGGTGCGGCGCACTCAGGTGCATGCACGCGGAAGGGTGGGATACGGGCGGGGGGCATCCGGCGTGGCGCTGCGGGCGCATCAGACTGGGCCATGGTGCAGTACAGCACTAAGGGCCTTGCACACCAGGGCGCAGCGGGCCGGGGCAGGGCACGGCGGCAGGGGACGGGAGGCAGTCTGCTGGGAAAGGCGGCTGTGACGCACTATGAAAGCGGACAGGGCAGCAGGCTGCACGAACGCCACGCTCCGATTGCCGCCCGTCGCCTTGCACAGCATGCACTGCCTGCGCCTGCACAAACCGCTGCAGCGCTGTCTGCTTTCGACCCGCGCGGCACGCACAGCCGCGCCCTGCCCACCAGCGCCAGCGCGCACCTCGTGCACGGCCAGGGAGGGCCCGGCAAAGGAGGTGAAGGGCGTGGACAGCTCTGTGACTGCCCCGGTGGCAGGGTCGATGAGGGCCAGGGTGGCGTCTGCATGGCAGGCAGGGCAGGCTTGCAGCATGCTCGAAAGGCGGGTGCATCAATCAAAGCCGGAGCAGGTGCGGCAGGGTGGGCAGGGGGGCACCCTTGGGGAGAGCGAACCGGCCGGTGCGCCACGGCGCAGCTGACGAAACCCTCTGCGCCAGGAGCAGGCGGCTGAGCAGCCTGTGAGGGCTGAGCGGCCTGGAAGCGCTGAGCGGCCTGTGAGGGTTGAGCAGCCTAGGAGCGCACCCGTCTTTTTGGGGTCGGCAAACACCGCCAGCACCTGGCCGCTGGACAGCACGACGTAGGGCCTGCAGGCAGGTGAAGGGGATGACAAAGCAGGGCGTGGGTGTGCCCAGTTGGATTAGGCTCACGCAGGCAGGCACAGCTCCCTGCTGCCTTCAGCCTGGGACATACTGATTTATCAGAGGTATCAACCAGTTGTCATCCAAAGATATGAACTTATTTATACTCATTGATTGAATAAGGTACCGACTCACTGCTGGCCAAAGCGCCACATGGGGGCCGCAAACTCCGCAGCCATGGGCAGCACCGGCTCCACCTGCATTGTGGAAAGGCCGGAAGACATGATGAGGAAACAGCCGGAAGCAGCAGGAGTGGCAGCCACAGGAGCACCGGCTCCACCCGCAGTGGGCTGGGCAAGGCTGGGCAGCATGGTTAGAGAAGCTCCGCCTCGGCCGGCGGCAGGAGGCCAGGGCTTGCTCAAGGGCGGGGGATTGGGGTCAGCCCTGCCAGTGAGCCCCAGTGCAAAACTTGGCGCACAGCGGTGACTGCTCACAGTACGGGGCGCCCTAGGGCCCGAGGGTCCCCCCATCTTTCAAGGTAACCGCCGTGGGGGCGTGGGTGGGTGGGGGTCTGCGCTGCAGAGCCCCGGTTGTGTGCAGACACCAGCCTCACCTGGCCGCCTGGCTTCTGCACCTTCAGATTCCACCAGCCATCGGGGGCGTCTGCAGGGCAGGCAGGGTGGGCAGGCGCGCCTGTCAGGAAGCCACCCGCCCGAAGTGCTGCCCTCAAGGGCTGCCGCAAACGCACGTGCAAGGGCTGTGCCCCATACGATGCAGTTCCCGGCATAGGCGGGACAGGGTGCAGGCCGCTGCGGCGCAGAGGCAGGCCGGGAGGAGCAGCGCGCACAGTATGCCGGCCGGGCAGACCTGAGACAAAGAAGAGCGAGCCGTCGGGGCCCCACTGAGGCAGCACGACAGACTCGCCCTCGGCGCCCGCCACCTGCGCGGCGATGCCATGCACATGAAGAGCGGCGGTTGGACACTGTAGGAACTTAAGGGTAGCCTTAGAAGCCGGCACCATGCATCGCCATGCATTGGCTGATGCATCGAGCACCGGCGCGCCACAAACCAGCCCGCCGCAGCCTGCCGGCCATGGCAGGCGCCCCGCCAACCTTGCGGTGGTTGCTCAGCGTGCCATCCGCCGCCACATCAGCGACCCACAGCCTGAGCAGCAAGCAGAGGCAGGCGAGACAACAGCTGGGCACTGCTGGTACAGTACAGGGGGCCGATAGCTTTGCAGCGCAGTGGCGGCACGAGCGCTTGGAAAGGGGGAAAGTGGCGGCACCGAGGCATTGCCCGACTGGGCGGCTGGCGCTGCACTGCACCGCGGCAGCAGCGCTCGCAGGTTGGCCCCCTGGCCCCACCCACCCACACGCCCCACCACCCCGACCCCCTCACTGTGTGTCATCCCATGGCATGTTGGGGTGCTGCCAGGTCACCCAGGCCAGCCTGCGCGGCAGGGGATGAGAGCGTGCGTGTGCCGGTTGGTTCGAAGGTTTCAAACCTGGGGGCCAACGACGCGCCCTTCCTTCAGTCCCAGCGCAGCGCATGGAACAGGTGCAACCGCAGATCAGTACACAAAAATGCGGAACAGAGAGGCAAGGCGGGAGGGGCCTGAAGAGCGCGCTGACTTGGAGCCGTCAGGGCTGAGCCGAGGAGAGGCGTAAAAGTCGGCGCCAGACACGAGGGTGGTCACTGTGCCGCTGGCCAGGTCTGCACTGGGCCGGGGAGGGAAGCGAGGCAAGGGTTCGCCAGCAGGGAGGAAACGGAGCACAGGGCAAGGAAAGGATGTTCAAGGACAAGTGCCTGGGGCACTGAGCTGGCTAGACGGCGGGCAGGGCGCTGACGCGGGTCGTATTGCAGCACGAGGCACGTGGCAGGCCCGGGGCAGAACCCCCGTTCCAAAGCAGGGCGGCATGCATCGCGCGCGGGCGGGCCGCAGCGCGGCGCGAGCGGGCGTGCGCAACAGGCGGCAGAGGGTCGGGGCGACGCACCGACGGCCCCCACGGTGGTCACTGCCTCGCCCTCCCCAGAGTGGTCCTCGACAACACAGACCAGCCTGCAGCAGGCCGGGGGCGTGCCAGGGCTTGGCGCCTCGGTGTGTGCCTAAGTGGCTTCAAGGTTGGCTTGGTGGCCTTGATTGGTGGCCAGTGCAGCCTCGCTGCTTATGGCGGCTGCCGGCAGCACTGCCGCAGGCTCCCTCTGTCTCAAAAAAGCACATGCATGCTCCAGATGGCATGGCGGGGGCGGGCTCCGTGCCGCGGAAGCGGGCGCAGCAGCCTGCACCGCCTCCCAGCCCGCAGCAACCACACCTGTTGCGCGCGGCGTCGATGTCGGCGTCTGCGAAGCGCAGCCCGCTGTCGGCGGCGGTGAGCGGGCGCGGCGCGGAGGGTGGGCCGCCCGCGGGCAGGTCCTGCACGTACAGCCGCTGGTCCCTGCAGGGGCGCAGGGGAGAGCCAAGTATTACTGTTAAACAGTTAACAAGGTGCACGCAGCACACTGGCATGCTGCGAAGCACTTCACAGGGCGCGGGCAGCTCGCCAGCAGGCGCAGCGCCTGATGGGAAGCTGCGGGCTGGCCCCAGGTGCTGCCGTTGTGCCCTCTCAGAGCAGCTGTTCAAGGCATGCCCGGAAACACTACTTCTGACTTCAAGCCTTCGATTCGAAGCCTTCGATTGGAAGCCTCACCCAAAGTTGGAGAAGTATGCGGCCCCCTGGCCCAGCACATAGTCGCCGCCGCCATACTCCTGCAGGATTGGGGAACAATTAGAAAGAACGAGTTACTGGTTATTAGAGGTAGATTTATTATAAAGGGGATGGGGGGGAGGCACAGCCTGTGAGAGGGCGCGCGCGCAGGTGATGGGAGCGCATGCACGCGGCTGCTGTGAGACCCATGGCATGGAGGGTAGTGCCAGCGCGCTGCTTACTCAAGGAACAGCCATGCAAACTGGCACACACGCCTCGCCAGCGCCAGCTGTGCTGCCACACAGGGCCAGGTCCAGCCCCTCGCCCACCTGCACACGCGTCCGCACGTTCAGCCCGCTGTCGGGCCCGGGCGACACGTCGGCGGCTTCCCCGCCGCCGGCCGGCCTGCGGGGCAGCAGGCACAGCGCGGTTGAGCAGCGCTGCCAGCACCCCCCCCAGTCGGTTGGAGCAAGTCCAGCTGTCAATGTCAGGCGCAGCATGGTTTGAAGTTGCTGAGCAGCAGGGTGGTGGGGCCCGCGTGGCTACAGCACCGCCCAGCGTGGCCCCACCTGCGGACCAGGACCACCCGCCCCTTCTCTGTGGGCCTCCCCTCCAGCCAGAGCAGGTCGCCGTTAGCAGTAAAGCTGACAGCGCCCAGTGCCTTGGTCTGCGGGGAGGACGCTCAGGAGGCGAGGAAGAGAGCTGGGCAACCAAGCGGCATGCAGAGGCTCAATGGCCCACGCAAGCAGCCATGGCATTGTGCTTCAGGCAACGAGCAGCCAGGGCAAAGGCCTGTTGATCCAATTTACTCACAGCCGAGGTGATGAGGTCGCTGGTGATGGGGCTCTCCCACTCGCCATACGGGCGCTCTGTGGGCGCCATGGCTGGTTCGCTGGCAGCGGCGGCAGGTGCAGCGGCGACAGTGGTAGGCCGGCGGCGGGCGTGCTGGATGGCGCGGCTCGCCGTTAGATCGCCCGATCGCAGACCAAGGCTCGCTGGTGATGATCGGTTAAAAAGGCGCACCCAGCGGCAGACGGTGGAGGAGGCTCCACTAGCAGCCACGCCGCAAGCGCGAGCCGCGGCGTACATTCGACAGCAATCTTCTCCCTTGTCAAAGATCTCTGGCCGGATTGGTCCGATTGGTCCAGAGAGGGCAGCAGCGGTGCCAGCGCAGCGCACGCTGGCAGCAGCTCTGGCGGCAGTGGGCCGTGGCGTGCTCATGCATTGCATGTCTGCCCTCCCCATGCATCACACCAAGCAACCATTCCAACCATTGAGCGACCAGGCTGTCGGAGTGCGCATAAGGAGATGAGAAGCCTGAATCAAGTCGACGAGCTTTGGTTGCAGTGCTAGAACTGGGCTGTCACTGCGACGCCGCCTGCCTGCTCTGTTGACTCAGTGTTCTGAATTCCAAAAATGCTGCTGTCAAGGTGAATGGCGGCTCATGCACGGTTTGATTGCAGCGCACTGCGCAAAACAGAAGCCCCCCCGTGGTGCCGCCTACGCGCCGCTGTGCGCCACGGGCTCCGTCACCCACCGCCCGCCGCGGAATCGAGTCACAAACTGCTCCGGAATGGCGCTTTCCACAGGCTCCGCATCCTCTGCGGCAGAGCGGAGCGCATCCAGGGAAAGGATGTGGCGGCCAGGGGGCGCAGGCACAGGCGTGCAGCAACGAGGCAGCAGAGCGCCGACTCACTGCAGCAGCCCAAGCCTCTCTGCATCGGCACTTTGCACATTATGAATCAACAGGTCCAGGGGCCCCCCCACACCCCCCAACCCCACACCCACTCCCCCAACCCCCACCCACCGACCCTTCCCACCCCACACCATCCATACCCACCTGTGGCTCCCGGCACCACCACATTGACCTCTGAAGACTTGGCAGTGGTGATGTCGGTGCTCTCAAGCGAGCCCCGCGGCAGGTAGAGCTGCAGGGAAAGTGAGAGACATGGGTGTTTCCACACACATGCTCGCACACAGCATATCAAGTGGGGGGCGGTGTGGGCAGGAAGACGTGCCTCCTCCAGCCAGGGGTGTGACGCGTGCGTGTGCGTGCGTCAGAAAGCGGAAGCAGGGCAGCGTCGTACCCCACAATAAAGAAGCAAAGCCCATGCTGGGGCGCAGCCCACTGCTGCTGCTCCTGCATCCGCCCCAGCCTGCTGCTGCACACCTGGCAGCCGTCGCACTTGTCCACCGCCACAGTCGGCACCGCCCCCGTGCACTGCACCTCCACCCCAGCACAGTTGACCAGCTCACAGGTGGCCACCACTGCAGCACAGGGAGGCGCAGACCATCGCATGAGGACTTGGCTGCTGGAGCTGGGATGCTCACTGGCAGTCAATTGTCTCGCTCAGAAGTGCTGGCTGCTGATGCATGCGTCAGGAGATTTGGCCAGCCGGTGGCCGCGGGTGCGCAGTGAAGGGCGAGCGTGCGCAGCGCGGCGCAGCGCGCGAGCATGTACACGGGGCCCTGCTGCAGGCGGCTTGCCTTGGTCGAAGAGCAGGCCCGTGCGGGTGCACTTATCCATCGTGATTGCGTTGACTTTGCCACGCACCTGCACACTCAGCCACAGCCAGAGCACGGATGCGCGCACGCATGCGCAGTCAGCAGCAGAGAAAGATTTCCGGCAAGGTGCACAAAGGCAGACGAGCGCTGCTGCGCTTTCGCGCTGCCCATCCCCTGCATAACGTGGCATGCAACAACACGCTGGCTGTTCCCGGTCAAGGCTTCCCGACCCTGCACCGACTTGGTGGGCAGCCCCGCGCAGCCCACACCTGGATGGTGCTGCCGCTGCAGTTGAAGATGTATACCGTCTGCTTGGGCTCCGTCTGCTCAATGACAATCTCGCGGTTGCCAACCTGCAGAAAGGGCCGGAACGAGGGGCGGGACACATCGCGTCCGCTGCTGACGCACAAACGCTGCTACGGCTTCTATATGGTCAGTCCAGCCTGCCCCGCGCGTCAGCGATGCAGCCTTCCAACGTGTGCAGGGAGGCGGCTGGCGGCAAGCATGCTGGGCCAGGGGCAGGCCAGCGAGCATGCGCAGAGCATGCTCACGTGGTTTTCCACCACCCACTTGCGCCCCTGCTCGCACTCGAGCCGGGGCGGCGCTGCAGGCTTGGCCCTTGCTGCTGCTGCTGCTGCGCTGCCAGCTGCCGCTGCCGGCGCCGCCGGGGAGGGCCCGGCGGGCACTGCGCCGCTGCGGTCACCGCGATTCTTTGTCTTCATGTCGTCTTCAGAGCGCCAGGCAAAGGGAGCATGCCAGGGAGCGCCAGGCAAAGGGAGCATGCCAGGCAAAACGTAACTGTCAAAATAGATGCCACCAAGCCAGGGCTGCCACCAAGCCAGGGCTCTCTGCACCCAGCTTCAGCACAAGCCCCCATGGTTGTTGCTGTGCCTTGCGCCGGCACCTGATATGACGCAGCCGCCCTGGGCACCCCCTCACCGGTGACCTTTCGCAGGCCAGACGTGACGGATGTACCCTTGTTAATGTCGGCAAACAGGGCTGCCATAGGGTTGCCCCCTCCGCTGCTGCCGCTGTTGGCCGCTGCCGCTGCTGGCTTGCGTTCGGCAAGCAGCGCGCCAGGTGGCGGGGGCGGCGGCGGGGGCGGCGGGCCGCCGGGCGCCTTGGGAGGCGGCGCCGGTGCTGCTGCTGGCTTTGCTGCTGCCGGCGCAGCGGGCCCCGCCCCTGGCTTGAAGTCAGAGGCCGGGATGCCGCCAGCGTTCCAGGCAGGCCCAGCAGGGAAGTGCCGCGCACAGAAGGCCTGCAGGCAGAGGGCACTTGGCCGCGTTGAACGCTGTGCGCTGGCAACACAAAACAGGAGCCACATTCTCTGCGGTTCCGCGTCCTCGCCTTGTCCGGCCCCATCTGCTGCGCCCGCCGCTGCTCGTTCAGTGCTGCCCCAGGCCCAGCCCCAGGCCGGGCCCAGGGCATGCCCAGCCACAGGCCCCGGCCCGGTGCGCACCTTGAGCCCTGCAAGCAGGTCCTTGAGGGCCTGCACCCAGGTGACGTGATTGGGGTCCTTGGCCCGCCACTCCATCAGGACCTGCTTGGGGCGGGACAGCAGGCGCAGCACGCGGGCACCCTGTCAGGCGCAGTGCTGTCGCCGGAGGAGCCCGTGCCGCTGGCCCGCCCCTCTTTTCGGGCCTTGCTGGAACGGGCGGGTGCGCGCAGTGTTGGGACAGCAGCGCGTACATAGGCCGGGTGCTGGCTGATCAGCCTGGGCTGTGCCTCATGCGTGAACCACCCCCCTGCGGCACACAAGCAGGACGCAGCCCCTGGGGCACACAAGCGGGAGGCAGCCCCTGGGGCACACAAGCAGGAGGCAGCCTTACGGCGCGCCTTGGTGGCGTAAAAGTCGGCCGCCGAGGCAGCGTCCTCGACATGCTGAGCCGGCAAGCGGATGCCTGCGGGCCAGGCACACGGGCAGGGAGGGCAGCGTCGTCGGCGATATGGCCCTTCAAACACGTGGCGCGGAAGGGCGTGGCCGCATGCATGGCGACGGGGCCAGCCTGCGGCCCCCCCAGCGGCACGCGACGCGGCAGCTGCGCGCGGCGCACCCCGCCGCCGCTCACCGCAGTTTGGCCCGGTATAGACCACCCAGCTCAGCGCCTGCATGGCCTCCGACACAAACTTGAAGTGGTGCTGGTAGGGGCTGCTTAGAGAGGAAGCGGCCGGCAGAGGAGCAGGAGGGCGTTAGCATTGGGTCGGCGCAACACGAGTTGAGGCGCAGCATGGCAAGCGCGCGCACGCCCGGGGCATGCAGGGCCGGAACAGCTGCAGCGGCGCTGTCTGATGAACAGAGCAAGCGCGGCTCCGGAGCGCGGCGGGCTGCAGGCTGCCCCTCCATGCTGCCCCGCTCTGTCGCCCCACACGCCTGCCCTCCCACCTGCGTGGCCCGCTGGCCAGGTCTCCTGCCGCCACCATCTGCTCCCCAACGGGCGCCACCAGCGCCTGCAGCTCGGCGTCAGACGGCTTGCGGCAGGCGCCTATGGCCTCGATCACGCCCGCCTCCTTTTCAAAGCCCGCCGCCAGCACCCGCGTCGCCGCCAGCACCTGGCCGCCCACCGCCTCGGCGGCGTCCAGCGCTTTGACCAGCTGGCCGGTCAGCAGCGCGCGGTAGGCTGCCAGCGCATCGGCGCCGCTGCCACCGGCAGGGGCAGCAGAGGCCGCGGGCGGTGCCGCAGCGGCAGGCCTGGCCGGAGCAGGAGCGGCGCTGGGGGCGGTACGAGACGAGGGTGCAAGGGATGACAGGCGGGCCTGCATCGGGCGGTCTCGGTGCCGATTGCGTGAGCGAGTGGCCTGAAGCGACGGGACAGCTTGCACGGCAGCTTGGGAGCAGGACAGACGCACCTCGAAGGCCTCCAAGCGCTGGGTCACGGCCTCGAGCCTCGAGACCGCAGCCTCCATCATGATGGCGAAGCTCGCGTGCAGCAGGCCACTGGAGACAAAGCTGGCTGTCGGCTGTCGACTGTCGCGCTCTGAAACTTTCGCAAAGTGTTCTTTCGGTAGTCTTGGAAGTGATCGGGAACGATCTGATTTATGCAGCAATGCCCAAGCCCTCCTGTACCCTCTGCTGGGCTACTGCCGCTGCTACCGCCGCTGCGCTGGCGGTAGCTGGCGGGCGGGCCGCCAGAGCGGCCCATCCGCCGAGCCATGTTGCGTGCAATGCTTTTTTCGTATATCCAGTGACTATTACATCAGTAGTTGCCCAACAGCAGACGCGATGGCGCCGCTCAGGGTGGTGTCTCTGCTTCCCAGCGCTACAGAGATCATTCAGCTGGTTTCAGCCCACTGCGAGAGTGGAGCTCAGTTTCAGCTAGTGGGGCGCAGCCACGAGTGCGACTTTCCGCCGGGGCTGGAGCACCTGCCGATGCTCACCGCCGCAAAGACGCAGGTGCAACTCTGCCAGGGATTGCCCTGTGACAGCTGTGTATGTGGGCTGCTAGACAGCTGGTTTAATGCCAAATTTGCAACATGAGCCATGGAGGAGCAAGGAGCAGGGAGCGGGAACACCCATGCATGCCATGCACACCGCCACCACTCCTCGGCTCCGCCTGCAGTGGACCAACAGCGAGGATGTTGATCGTCAGGTGAGCGCAGCGTTGCAGGCTGCCATTCCTGCAAAGGCCGAAGCAGAAGGCAGGAGATTAGTGTCAACAGCTATTCTGCTGAAGGGAACGCTTCCGGGCATTGCTGGCGTCGCCCGCGCAGGCCTCTCTGCATGGCCCGCTGCCTCTGCAGCATCGCGCTTACGTCTGGGCCTCCCCTGCCTGCTGTCTGTAAAGTTTGTTGTGATATCACTGCATCCATCACTCCATCCTGGCGGCAAGCCGCAGGTGCGCGAGGCGCTCTCCTCCGGCAACGGCCTGTACAGCGTGGACCAAGAGCAGCTGCAGCAGCTGGCCCCCGATGTCATTGTCACGCAGGCGAGGCGCGGCACGCTGCAGTACCTGTGCTGCAGTACCTGCGCTGCACTGCGCGCTGCCCGACGCTGCAGCAGCGCATCAGTGGACGCACTCGATCGCCATGGACAGTTGCTGCTGTCGAGCCAACACCAGATTGCTGGCAAATAAGGTCACGGCGGCATCTATGCCACCATGTGTCTGCCCGTCATTGCAGCGCCCGCCTGTGCAGCCCTGCTCGTCCCGCGCGAGCGGCCCCCGGCTGTGACCGCTGATCCCCAACTGCCTTCCCCCATTCCGCGCCATGCAGTCCCTGTGCAGCGTCTGCAGCGTGGACTTCTGCTACGTGAGCAGGCTGAGGTGCCAGGGCATGCAACTCTGTCTGTCGCTGGCTCTTACGTGCTGCGCTCTGGTCATGGATGCGTCGGCTGCGCCGCACATGTGCACGCTAGCCGCCGCTTGCCAGCGCTCGTTCTTGCTCAGCAGGCGGGCGCGGCCTCGCTTGCGCTGCGCCCCGCTGGGCACTACTCTTGCCCTGCCCCCCCAACCCTGCTGGTGGCTGGACAGGTGCAAGACATCGCGGCAGGAATCGAGCCGCGGCCACAAGTGGTGGACCTGAACCCTCAGAACCTGGAAGAGGTGGCGCCCGGGGGCTGAGCAGCAGCTGTGCACCTCCTTATGTGGTCTCCGTCCCGCCAGTGGTTGTGCAGCCTGTTTGCCAAGGGGCTGTGCGGCTGGCTGGCCATGCTGCTGATGTACCAACCATGCGGGCCCCTCATGAGGTTCGGCCTCCTGCATGCTGCGCTGCTTGCGCTGATGGTCAGGCTGCCGCGCAACCTCTCTGCCTGCACTGATGGTCAGGTTGCCGCAACCTCACTGCCTGCACTGGCCGGCGCTGCAGGTGCTTGCCGATGTGCGCAGGGTGGGGCAGCTGCTGGGCCAGCCGGCAGCGGGCGAGGCGGCCGCGGCGGCGCTGCAGCGGCGCGTGGATGCCTCCCTGGCGGCCGTGCCCCCCGCCGCCGCAGGGGCGGGGGCAAACGGCTCTTGCAGCAGCAACGGCAGCGCGGATAGCGGCAGCGAAGCGGGGCCCAGCGTGGCCTTCCTGGAGTGGGTTGCCCCCATCTTTGTGGGAGGGCACTGGACGCCCCAGCTGATTGAGATGGCGGGAGGGCGGCACCCGCTGAACCCGTGCAAGTGAGCCGGCGGGGCTCGGGTCCCGCCAGCACGTGGCCCATGCATTCTTAACTGCCCTGGCCGGTCGCGACTCTGGATTGGCCTGGCCATGCGGCAGCTGGCTGCGCCCGCGCGCCCGGCCGCTGCCGCCCAACCGTACCCGCACTGCCCGCCACACCCTGCGCAGGGCTGGCGGCGGCGCGGGCAAGTCGTCTGTCGCCGCGCCGGAGCAGGTGGCAGCGAGCCGGCCCGACTGGGTGGTGGTGGCGCCCTGCGGGCTGGACCTGCCCACCGCCAGGAAGGAGGCGCAGGCGTCGCTTGCCACTCAGGCCTGGTGGTGAGGCGGCTGTGTGGCAGTGTTTTGCTGGCTTGTACCCACGCAGCGACTGCCCTGTTATCGTTTGCCTGCGCTGCAGCAGAGGTCCCAAGCAGTAGCCAGACTGGACTTTTTGCCTCGTCCCAGTGCCAGCTCTGCGATGCGCTGGAGCTGCATGAGGCTCTGCCTCAAGCCTGCGCCTCCCGCGTGGACGCGCGCCCTGCCCGCCCTGCCCGCAGGCAGGAGCTGCCGGCGGTCAAGGCTGGGCGGGTGGTGCTCGTAGACGGCAATCAGATGTTCAACCGCCCGGTGAGCGCAACTTTCCTTGCCTTCCAAGGTTTCTGTTCTTTTCCCGGGGCGTGTGCCTCCTCGTTATCGGCTGTTGCGTTCTAGACAAAGCCAGGAGCAACCGGCTGTTCAACCACCCGGGAACCACCCGCATGCGTGGCTGCCACGTGGCCGCTGGTAGCAGGCCGCGCATCGGCGGCAGCGGCCTGGGGATTTGAGCGGTGAAGGAGAAACAAGGCTACATTGCGCTGCAGCCGATTGCCTGCCGACCATGCACTTTTGAATGCTGGCTCCTCCTGCTTCCGTCCATTCATGCAAGGCCCGGCCGCTTGGCGCCCTATGCCAGCCGGTGTGTCAACCGCAAAATGTCGCCCTCCGCTGCCACACCCCACTGCAGGGGCCCCGGCTGGTGGATGCCCTAGAGTTTTTGGTTGGGCTGCTGCACGACAAGCCGGAGCTCATCCCGGCTGGCTTCCCCTTTGAGCGGCTGCCAGCAGCGCAGTGAGACAGCAGCGATGCTCTCCGCGAGATTGCTGGCCTGCTTGAGCACCCCATGGGCGACGTGACTCTCCTGCTGCACCTTGAACTATGTATTCTTGCTGAGGTGCTTCAGCCGCCGTGATGCTTTGGTCTGATCTATTGGATGGCCAGGCCTGTATTCACTCAGCACCGGCGGCAGGTGGCAGAGCTTGATCGGGTTTGGGTCCTGCTGGCAGCACTTTCACAACAACAGATGGCTCCATGGCTGGATGTTGGTGCCGCACCTTCGGCGCCGCTTACGTGCAGGCGGCAGCAGGCGGCAGCATGCAGGAGAGCAGATGGGCATGTCGAAAGCGCTCAGCAGAACTCGTGTACTACTTGCGTGGCAATCGAAACCTGCGTTGATGCTCTGCTGTCCGCTTCGAGCCCCGAGCTCTCCCGCTGGCGTCGCTCTTCCACCCTCGGCGCCGCAGCCCGCACGCTTTATGAGCTTTTGATCACCTTGTCAATTGCAGACGCTCTGCACACCAGTGCCTTTGCCTCTGGCAGCGGCCGCCTGCGGGACTCGCAAGCCAGAGGCGTTGCTGGCGCTCTTTTACTTTCCGATCACTGCTGCTGGCGTTATCGAGCGCAAGGGCCGAGCAAGTCAGCTCGCCGTCCACCCAGTTTTCAACACCGCCGCTGGCGGTGGCACTGCCGCCGCCGCCACTTCCCAGCACGGCAGGAGTTCCCACGTGTGGCAGCTCGTCACACCTTGAACTGCCATGGGTGGCCACGGCGGCCTGAACATCCTCCCGCAAAAGCGCTGGAATGGTGAGCCGCCGCCAGCCACCTCCTGCTGAGAACCGTGCCTTGGGAGCGCCCGTTGCCTGCCGCCCTGCATGCCTCGATCCTCCGCCCCCAGGCCTCAAGCCGGAGGCCCCCCCTTCCTGCCATGCAGTCTACAACCGAGACAACCGGCTGAAGGTGGCCCGGGATGAGGCAAAGTATGAGGCAGAGCAGGCAGAGGTCCGGGCGAGGGCCGAGGCCGCCGACAGGGAGCGGCGGCGCCAGCTGCTGCTGGAGCGAGCGCGGCAGCGCTTCGGGGTGCGTCGCACCTTGCTTTTTGGCCCTTCCATCTGCTGCGGGGTGCCCTGCCGCCCCTGCGTGGCTGCGCCGGGGTCGCATCACAGGCCGCAGGGTGTGTTACAGCTTGTGCCCAGCCTGCATGCCATTCCCTGCTGCCGCGCAACTGCTGTTGGGCCCCTGATTTCCTCGTGATGTCCTCTGCTGCCTGCAGGAGCAGCAGGCCCTTCCCGGAGGCCAGGCTCCTGCTGGGGCTCTGGGTTACGCTGCCGCCACCGAGCAGCAGGAACCGCGGCAGGATGCTGCCTGGCAGCCCGACACGGCCGCCATGCAGGGGCTGGCGGCAGGGCAGGCCGACCACTTTGCTGCCCTGGAGCGACAGCTGGAGCAGCAACACGGCCAGCCGCCGCCGCCGCCGCAGCAGCAGGGGTATCGGGAGGAGGCGGCGCAGCCGGCCCGCAAGCGCCAGCGGCGGCTCGAGCAGCAGCAGGGCGCAGCAGAGCCGACGCCGCGGCCGGTGGCGCCTCGGGAGCGCGCCAGCGCCGGGCCGGCACCCACCCTGGCGCAGCTGGCAGCCCAGCTGGACGCGGCTGGGGCGCCCGCGGCCGCCTTGCAGGCACAGCAGCAGCAGCAGGGGAGCCAGGAGGGTCAGCACGCCCTGGCAATGCAGCAGGCTGCTCCGGCCAAGCTGCAGCGCTTCAACCTGTTTGCAGAGGAGGAGGAGGCGGCTGCGGCCGCCAAGCGCGCCAACCCGGAAAACGAGGTGGGGAGGGCGGGGGTGCCTGCTCACTATTGCCGTCTGCAAACCAGCTTGCCGCGCCGTGCAGGCCTTGGCAACCTGGATGCTGAACTGACGAGCACAGGCCCTGTTTGGGCTGCTGCGTCCTGCCCCTCCGCGCACCCTCTGGTGCTGCGCCACCCACACAGCCCCTGCCGTCGCTCTGTCTGGCCGGGTCACCCCCTCTGCCGAAATGCAAGCATGACGGCGCGCTGACAGCGCCTTCAGCGGCCCCACGGCCCCCCCGAC
>KQ481962.1:0-13963 GCA_001430745.1 Auxenochlorella pyrenoidosa
GCCTTGCCCGCAGCCCTCCACCGCTGTGCGCCGCGCCGCTGTGGCGGGGGCTCGCGGCTGGCCGCTTTGGAGGGGCTTTCGGGCTTGCTGCTCGCTGTCAGTGCTCATTTGGCTTGGGCAGGGCCTTCTGTGCCAAACAATGCCTTCTCCGTCAACTCTAGCAGGTACATGGCCTATGGCATTAACCTAGGTTGCAGTCCAGACGCTTGTTGCTTGGCCAGCTGTGCCATGTCCAAGGTGACGATCCTTCAATACCCTGGCCAAGGCTGCTGAATTTCGCTTGCGGCAGCCGGCCCCTGCCCTTCGGTTGCACCACACCAGGGTGCAGGGCTGGCAAGGCATGGGGACAGTGGTGGCAGCCCAAGCATGCTTGCAACCATGGCCCTTACTGTATTCCTGTACCTTCCTTGCTAATTTCCTTGTCTTGATTCATTTCATGTCATATGGGATGAAAAGAGCTAGGTGGAGACAGAATCAAGACTGTTTGGCTGCTTGCTGTTGCTGACAGCGCTTATCCCGTCATCTCTGCAGAGGGTACTGTGTGCCAGATGCACTGCGTGCGTGGCTGGCAAAGCGGACCACCGACGTCTGCCGCGTCGCCAGTCCCTCCCAGCCGCGCGGCGGCAGCGGAGGCAGGTCGGTTGCTAGGTTGCTGCCGCCGCTGCCACGGCCCTCCAGGCTGTCTGCTTCGCCATTGGGCCAGTGTTGCATGGAGGTGCTGCCATACTGCGCGCGCAGCGGCGGCACCTCGCCCGAGGACAGCTCGTCCTCGCCCAGCTCGCCACCGCGCTCGGGGTCGGCTGCCGCACTCTTGCTGTTGCTGCGCTGGCGCACCGTGCCAAGCTCGGTGAGGCGTTTGCGGGTAGGGCCGCTCATGTCCTTCATCAGGCCATCCTTGCGCTCCTGCAGGTGAGCTTGAGGAGGGAAGGAGGAAAGTGAGCGAGCCGGCCAACAACATACTGCTACCGGGGGAGCACAGCCAGAAAGAACGCAAAACCTTCATCGCAACAAACTTTCAGCAGCCGTTGAGGTTGTAAACTCCCATGGCATGCACCTGCCTGTCCTCTGCCCAGACTTGCACCCCACTCAACCTGCCCTTACCTTCTCCGACAGGATGTTGGAGTCCTGTGGCTTGAAGGCCCAGTTGGCGGTGCGCTCGGCAAAGCGCATGCCAAAGGTGATGATGTAGCAGACCAGGATGACAAACCAAAAGGTGGCGCTGGCCAGCACCTCATCCGACACGCCGATGTTGGAGGGGTCGTAGAATCCCACGCCCAGCTCTGCGGAGGATCCAGCAACCACATGGGCAGCTTGGTGGCAGCCACAGCTGCACAGCCGGCTGCCTCAAGGAACTGTCAACACTGTCAAAGCTGCGTGGCTGCTTGGTCACCTTTTCACATGGCCTCAGAGCCAACCCAGCTTGCCAATCAACCAGGGGCAGTCACGTCAGCAGGCTCAACAGCGACTGAGCCATCAGATCCCCTGCAGCTGACCCAAAACCTGCCCAACCCGACTGCTGGCAAGTCCGGCCAGCGTCTGCCATGCTCCACACCCGCCCAGCGCTGACGGCGGCTCACCCGCCAGCGGGAAGATGACGAGGTAGGGGTACACCAGCGCATAGGACAGCACGGTGAAGGCGCCAAAGAGCCAGGTCCAGTAGCGCGCCACCAGCGCCACCTCCAGCGTCACCGTGCCCAGCAGCGCCACAAACGCGATCTTGCCCAGCGAGTACACGTCGGTCACGTTGTGCACGCCCGAGGTGGCCAGCGAGTAGTAGGGGATGAAGTAGCAGACGGCGCCGTGCACCACGCCCAGCAGCACGCCCGTCTTCCAGAAGGACAGCGTGGTCAGTGAGTGGGAGGTGCGCTTGTCGTACAGCTGCATGGGAGCAGGACGGGGGGGCAGGGGGCACGGCTCAGGGGATGGCTGCGACTACGTGCGGCTTTTAGCAAGCACAATCTAGCACAGCTCACTGACCTGTCTTACCACCCCTGAGCTCTCATTTGCTGCCATGCCTCTGGCTGGCCCATGCAGGCACTCGCCTGGGGGTAGCGCACAAGTGCGCGCAGGTTTTTCACGGGGCGGTCCAGGATGGAGAAGAGCAGGATGGGCAGGGAGGTGAAGACGACGTTGAAAACAGCAGCCGTGATTGAGTCAACCAGCGCCTGGCCCGAGAAGCCATTGTAGAACTGCGGGAGGGAAGCACGCGCGCAAGAGGCAGGGAGGCCTATGTGGGGCGGCGAGCATGTCTTGTCGCGACATCACCGCCGCACACGGGTGCGGCTCCAAGATCACAACGCTGGGAGTGCAGCGCTCACAGCATCGAGAGTTTCTCATGCAGCAAGCACAAGGGGGCTGTAGGGCAAGCACAGCGGGCCTGAATCAACAAAGTCTGCGCAGTTCCTCACCTGGTAGTAGAAGAGCACAAAGGCAAAGGTGATGTTCTTGTAGAAGGAGTACTTGATGAGGCGGGCCAGGCGGTAGTACGAAAGGTTGCCGTGCACCAGCAGCAGCGGCACCAGGAACCTGCAGGGCGGGAGGGCAGCAGAATGGCGGGGTACAACAAGGTCAGAGCTGTGGGGTGGGTGTGTGTGTGTGTGGGGGGGGGTGACTGATCGTCTCATCTGCTTTTTGCACCCACGGCCGATTGCGCTCCTGGCAGCACTCAGACGGCCGAATACGCTGCCACCTTTGGGTGCGTGCCCCGCCCCCTGTCCCTGCGCACCTGAACTGTGCGATGGCGTAGTCGGAGTTATTCACCGCCTGGCGGCCCTCCTTGCCCATGATGCCAACGCCCACATCTGCCGTCTGCAGCATGGCAACATCGTTGGCGCCATCGCCGATGGACAGCATCTTGCCCTGCATGGCAGAGCACGTGAGAGAGGATGCAAAGCGTTTGCTCGCGGGGCGGCTTGGGCGCTTGCTTGGCGCGCTTGTAGGCCGGCGCCTCCCTAGCCGGTCAGCCCCCCCCCCCCCCCGTCCTTGGCCCCGCCCAGCTCGCCCACCTGCAGCCTGCGCTTGTGCATGGCGTACCAGCGGCGGAGCCCGCGCCGGCTGCCCGCTGCCTTCCACTGCTCGTAGCGCTTCATCATCTTCACGATGGCCGCCTTCTGCGAGGGCGAGGAGCGGGAGACCACCACCCCGCTGCAGTGCGCTGCCAGCACCGCCAGCTTGTGGGTCATCGCCGCGTCTTGCAGCACCACCGTCAGGCTGGGGCCATCAACCGCCAGCTCAGCACGCTGCCACTCGGCCGGGATGGTGGCGACCACATCCACGGGTGCCCGCTGCTTGCCGCCGCCCAGCTGCAGCGGGAGGGCCTGGGAGCAGGGCTCAGAGAGATGTGTCGGGCAAGGGCCGATGCTGCTGTGCGCACCAAAACACTGCAGCCATGCAGGCTGAGCAGGAGCAGCCAGGCAGGCCCGCATGCATGTGCACGCATGCCTCTTCTGAGGACTGTGACGCGTCTCACTTCTGCGCCTGTGTCTGCTTCGTACATCTTGATGACGTGGCGCAGGAAGGCGTCCAGCTTGGCATGCGCATCGGCCGCAGCAGCTGCAGGGTTGCACAGAGCAGTGGACGCAGGGCAGCTGGTCAAGGCACACTGAACAGGCCGACAGCAGCAGTCATGTCCGTCTGAGCAGCCTGAAGCAAGGTGGGGGGTCTGCCAGCACATAAGCTGTCAGCCCAGGCGCACTCCTGCCCCTGGCCCGCTCACTCTCCGCCTTGTCGTCCACGTTCAGCATCATGACGTCGTCAGGGTTGGCCACCAGGCGGCACGACACCGCGATGTTCACTGCCGTCTCCTGCTCCAGGGAGAACAGGCATGGGCAAACCCAAAGCTCAGTGGCTGCTGTGATGAGGATGGCTTGCACCAGTCATCCCGGCAAGGGCAGGCAGTAAGGCCCTGTTTCTGTCACCTGCTTATCGCCGGTGATCATCCACACACGGATGGAGGCGTCCAGCAGCGTCTGGATGGCGGCTGGCACGCCGTCCTGTAGACATCAAAGATGGAATGAGGAGCAGAGGTCAGCACAGGCTTGGCGCTGTGGTGAATAGCCAGCTGCTGGCTGCCAGGTTCAACACGGCAGCAGCCTGGACACAGCTCTAGCACACAGCGCCTTCCGCAGATCAAGCTGCGCTACCATGTACACCCGCATGCGACCGCCACTGTCACTCGGCTGCACCCTCCAGATCCGCGCCTGCAGCTTGTCCTCAATGGCGGTCACGCCGATCAGCTCAAGGCCGTCCTCGATCTCGCGGCCCAGCGCATCCAGTTTTTCGTCGCGATCCACAAAGGATGCAGCCGCCTCCTGGTAGCGCCGGTCCCAGGACTGGTAGGTGGCGTCGTCGATGATCTTGGTGCCCACAACCAGGGTGCGCAGGCCCTGAGCCAGGGGGACAGCGCGAAGCAGGCCAGCGGCGGCTTGGTGGGTGAGCGTAGACCCGGGGGTTGGTACGAGGGGGAGGGTAACAGCTACGCTGCCTGCTGCCTAGCCGTCGGCAGCCCTGGTTGCATGACTGCCCGCCTTCTTGGCTGCCTGCCAATGCCTGACCAACCGACCCCTGCTGCGGCCCCACTCATGCCTGCCCAGCCGGCTCGTGCTGCAGCCCACCCACGCCTGCACAGCAGGCCCCTGCTGCAGCCCGCCTGTGTCTGCCCAGCCGGCCCCGGCTGCCTATGCTGCTGCGCCTCCCCACATTTGCCCACCTGCTTGGCAAAGTAGTGCAGGTTGGCGTTGGTGTTGTCCAGCAGCTCGGCGGGGGTGTCGGCACGGACCTTCTTCAGCACCTTGGTGTCGGAGCCCTTGCAGTAGAGGCGGATGGTGCCATCCGGGGCGCGCACGACCACGCTCATGCAGCCCCTGCTCAATGGAAAGGACAGGGGCCACTGCAGAGTGCTTAGCCAGAGTATGAGGTGGGGCAACGCGGCTGAGGCATGCGCCTGTGCAGGCAGCGCGGTGCGCAGCCATGGCCTGGCTCGTGGCAGGTCAAGTGCAGCCCTCCGCCGTGTCCTGTGTGCATGCGCAAGCGGTCTCCGCAGCCTGCCTTTCCCCATCTGCCCCTACTCCTGCCCACCTGTCCGAGCTGTACTCCATCACGTTGAGCACTTCGTACGTCACCTCCTGCCCCAGCATGTCCAGGACCACGCTGGACTGCAGCCGCTCCTTGAAAACGAAGCCCACCTGGCGGGCAGCATCCACCAGCGCAACCTCATCGGGAGAGGGGCCCTGCGCATGGCAGGATGCAGAGCGGGTGAGATGGCGAGGGGAGAGACGAGGGCTCCCCCGCACAAGCAGCAGGCGGACGCTTGGGTGGCACATGCCTGCATTCCTACACTACAAGTGCCCTGGCATCATCTTGCCTCAAACGCTGCACTCAGGCTGAGCAGGCAGACTACAGGGGGCAGCACCAACTCAGGCGTGCGCACCTGGTACAGCTTGGGTCCTCCCTCTGGGTTGTCCTCCAGGATGAGCGAGTGGCACAGGCAAATGTTGGTCCAGAAGTCCACCACATGGTGGCCAAGCGCAGTGCTGCCCTCCTCCCAGTCGTGACGGTGCCCTGCAGGGCGGAGAGTGGCTGGAGAGGCTTGCTGCACAAAGCTCGCGGGGCGCGCGCCTTGTCAGCACGTGTGGAAGCATAGCAGCTGGCCTTATTGCAGCTGTGACCACAGCGCTTCCTGGCCGTCCCCACCACTGCCAGCTCCCCCGCACACGCACCGGGGTTGCTCCCACCGCCGGCGCCGCCGCTGGGCGGCGTGTCGTCTGCAATGCCCAGCGAGCCTGCCGAGTCAAGATTGGGGTAGCTGGTGGGGTGCGCCATGACAGCTGAGGTGCTGCCCCCTGCGGTGATCAGGCCTGACCAGGAGGTCGAGTGCTGCACCTTGGCGGCCGCCTTGTACAGGCGGGCGTCAAAGAGGCGCAGCGCTCCCAGGCCGGTGCGGTCCGGGTTCTCCTCCAGCCGCACCTGCGTGAAGGCAGAGGCCAGAGCTTGGACAAAACCCGGTCGGCCGGTGCACAGAGCGCTTTGCAGGTGTCTGCTGCTCATCTGATCACCTTGGCTTGTTTTTTCCCCAACCCAACCAACCTCAATGAAAGCATGCAACCTGAAGATGATTGCACACCTCGGTGCTGCCATAGGCCACGCCCTTGACCGCAATCTGGCGCAGCTGCATCTCGTTGGAGGTGAGCGTGCCCGTCTTATCGCTGAAGATATACTCCACCTGAGGAGGCGCCCGGGAGGGAGGGGGTCGGGTTGGCAAGGGCGCCTGAGCAGAGCTGGGCAGGGCAGAGCAGGCAAGGCACAGCAAAGGAATGCTCACGGAACAGGCGTCAACTGGGCATGCCAGGCGCCATGCTGAAGCATCACTGCGCTCTCTGCTGGTCCTTGGCCACACCTTGCCCAGGTCCTCGTTCAGGTTGGAGTTGCGGCAGCGCGCCCACTCCCGCGACTTGGGCTCGCGCATGTCCCGGTCAAAGTTGATGAAGATGAAGCCCTGCAAGCAGCCAGAGGAAGGCCCAACTTCAACTCAAATAGCTTCCAAGCACATGCGTGGATGAGCCATCATGCGCACCTGCACGCCTTATGTGTGTCAAAACAGATGCGCACAGCCTGTGCCAGGCCACAGGCCCGACAGAAACAAGAGAGGCGCATCCACCTGCCAGAACTTCACAATCTCCAGTGTCACAAACAGCGAGATGGGGACCAGGTAGGAGAGCAGGATCCAGAAGGTGAGGAAGGTGAGCCCAATCTGCGACGGGCGAGCGGTGCAGGGCTCAAGGTTGCTTGGGCAGGGTTGCGAAGGCAGGGCCTGAGGCGCCAGCGGTGGATGTTGCATTTCGCCAGCTGGATGCCCATGGCCCCGCCTGTGGCGCCACAACCCAAAGCACCCACCTGCGCGCCGGCGTTGGACCAGTTGCCCTCAACGTAGTCGGTGAGTGCCAGGTAGTAGTGCTTCTTGCCCTCCTGCTGGATCCAGATGTAGTTGGCGATGGCGCAGAACAGGCACATGGCCAGCTGCATCGCAATCACCAGCGCAATCTGCAGGTTCATGAATCGGTCAAAGGAGCCTGCAGGGGGTGCAGGCAGGAGAGGGGGGGGCCCCGGGGGGGGTCGGGGGGGGACGCTGGAGATTGCTGTCATGGCACCCACACACTACTGTGATGGCGCCTGCAAAGCAGCAGCGTGCCCCACGCGCTTGAGCCTGCACAGCCGCCAGAGCCTTTGAGCCCTGACACGCCTGTGGCACTCACCGACTTTGAGGGGCGTCTTGGCGGCGTTCATCTGGATGCGCGTCTCCTTGCCGGTGTAGACCACCAGGCCGGCGATGGCCTTGGAGTTCTTGAGCATGCAGCCGCGCAGCAGCATCTCGTTCATGGTCACTGGGATGTCCACAGAGGCGGGGCCACCTGCAACACGGAAGGCAGAGGCAGCAGGCATGTGGGCAGGCAGGTTGAAGAGGGAAGAGGGCGTGAGGAGCAGCTCTGCAAGGTGAAGAGGCAAGTGCACGCTGCCGGCTGCAGCAGCCCTGGTCCCGCAGTCCAGCAGGCAAGCTCGCTTGCCAACTGGCCAAGGCGCGGACGAGCGCGAGGAACACCACAGGCCGGGGTGTGAATGGAGACCTGCAGAGCGCCCGACCAGCCCAGATACTGCACTCACCCAGGTCGCGCTCCTGCTGCGCCGCGCCGGCAGCGCCAGGGCTGAGCGGCATGTCTCGCAGCCGCTCGTCCACGATCTGCACCTTGCCCTTGAACTTGCTCAGGTTCTTGTTGGCCTCCTCCGCGGTCAGTGTCAGGTGCAGCGCCATGACCTCCTTCAGGGTGTTTGCCTGCATGCGCAGTGAGGGTAGGCCAAAGGCAGGGGCTGGCATGAGAATGGCGGCCCCAGCGGTGAGGCAGCACACAGCAGCTCTGCACGCCACGAAATTTTAGCGTTTGCAACAGCGGGGGCAGCAGGGCGGCTGCTCTGCCGCCGCGTTTGTGCAAGCAAAGCCTGCTTTGCAATGCCTATCCCCAATGACCATCCTGGCCCTGCCCCCATTGGCACCCACCGGCAGGCCCTTCATGTCCAGCGGCTTCTTGATCTTCAGGTTGGTCTCGCCATCAAGGTTGGTGGTCTTGATGTAGCACACGTTCTCTGGCAGCTCCGAGTGGAGGCACATGAGGTCGGCAGGGAACAGCTCCTCATCCCGCACCTACACGGAGGGCGAGCAGGGCCGCAGAGGGTGAGGTGGTGCCTCCAGCTGTGCAACCACAACTGATGGGCAGCTGCTTGCAGCCAGCTGGTGCCCAGAAACCACTGCAGGCACCTGCAGATATCTGAACAAGCACACCTGAATGACGTCGCCCACACGCACTTCTGTCCAGGGGATATCCACCACGCTGCCTGCAGGCACGCCAGGATGGAACAAGCCAGGATGGATGCTACGCGCACCACTGTCCAGCAACTCAAATCCCACGAAGTCAAAACTGGTGGCCAACCCGACACCCCCATATTCCTGGCCCAGTGCTGCAAGCACAGGCAACTGGCCGTGCCGCCAGCACCAAAGCGGCAAGCGGCATCCATCTGTTGCCCTGCCAAGCAGCGCCCCTGTTAGCAGCCCGCTGGGGCTCACCATCAGGCTCCACCCTGTGTGTGATGCTGGTGTTCATGCGGTTGTCCTCGTGGTGGCGCTTCACGTCTTCCCAGATCGCCTTCACCGCCGCCACAGCCAGCACAAACACCAGGGCAGCCGTGGAGCCGTAGCCAGAGAAGGGCGAGATGACGCTCCACCACGACAGGCCGGCCTGGCCCAGTGGGAGGGATGCGACCCAGAGTGGAGGATGCAAATGGATGCGGAGCTCTATGCATACAAGAGGGCAGCGCTGGCGTGAGGCAACAGCTTTGGCCTGCAGCGCACTCAGCACCCAGCAGCAGTACACACTGTGGTCTGCTGCCTGCGCTGGCCCCACCTGAAGCAGGAAGTACAGGTAGGCCACGCGGGAGAACATCTCGAAGAGGAAGATGGGCAAAAAGGTGACGATGTTGTACTTGGAGGTGACCACCCTGTTGGAGACGAACTCGTGCCCGCCCGCCGCCCTCCGCTGGCGGTCGCTGTAGATGATGCGCGTGCGCTCACCCGCGCCCAGCTCCTGCGGTACCCCCCCAGGGTCCAGGAAGAACACGTGTCAGAGGCAGCGAGAGTTTGCATGAGGGGCTCGCTGGCCAGGCTCAGCAAACCCTCTTGGTGCACGCCAGAGGCACTTGCGCCAGAGGCACTTGCAAACTGTGATCATCACGTGTCAGTGAGTGCAACCACAGGCTGCAGGCCAGCAGCAAGGCGCAGACAGGCAGAGGTGTTGCTGCACCCAGCATTGAAACGTAGCCACACATCCAGCACGCACCTGAGCGGACAACACGCACACGGGCCTGTGGCAGGGCGGGTTGAGTGCAGCCCATGGCACTCCCCTGGCTACCAGGCCTGCACCCACCTTGCCCGAGTCGCCCCGGTCCACGGTGGTGGCATACTTGGCATCCGCGGCAGCGCGTGCCAGCGGGTTGACACTCATGCGCCCACTGCCAGGACGCGCAGCGGCTGCAGCGGGCAGCGAGCCAGCTGACTGCTGGCGGGGCGTGCGGGTGAGGCCGATCCAGCTCGCGGCCTCCCGAATGATGGTGCCCGGGCTCTTCCGCCGGGAGGTTGATGATCCATTCTCAGACGGTGGCGGCTCCTGCTGCACCCCAAACTGCAGGGCCTCCTCCTCCGGGATCTGTTGCAGGGTGCAGGGAGGGGAAGGGAGTTTGCTAGGAGGGTGGCACGGCACGCACAGCAACGCAGAGGGCTGCAAACAGCAGCTGCCAAGCAGAGCTACCCTCGGCAGGGGTGACACAAAGTCGGCAAGCGAATTGGATGCTAGGAGTGCAGCAGCCATGGCTGCAGCCTGCGTTCCCCTCAGCAGCGGGCAGTCGCCACTGCAGCTGCAGCGGCAGGACGCGGCACCAACAGCGCCAGCAGCACTTGCAGGGCGCTGAGCTCGTTGCGCCGTCCACCCTGCTGTCCAGAGTCTCACCTCGACGCGCAAGCCAACAGCCCCAGCTCGGGAGTTTTGGGCTGGCGAGGCCATCTCGCCGCTCGGCTCACGTCAACGGCCGGCGCTCTCCGTCCCTGCCGCACAGATCAGGCTGCGATCATTCCCGAAGCCCAGAACCGGAGGTTGGCAGCGGGGCGCAGTTGACTCTCCTGGAGCGGGCGGCGGTCTGGGCAGCTGCGGGCGGATCTGGCGCCAGAAACGGACGAGCAGTGTCAAGCGGGCCAGCGCAGGCTGCCTTGGTGCCGCCACGCTGCCGCCGCTGCCACCAGCCGCCAGCACACTGGCCATGCCCAATTTTCCATCCACACTCTCCTCCCTTCCGTACCGGTGAAGCAAATCTGGAGGGAATGAGGGCCAAGTCCAGGGACTGGAGAACTGCAAGCTCTGGTCCCTTCTGCCGTGCGCAGGAACCCTGTTGACAGAGGGGAGGCAGGCCAAGCAACCGCACTGCTGCCCTGGGAGGAATATGCTCGAAGGCAGTGCGCACCTGGCCCCTCCCTTCACGTGGCAGAAAGACGAATGGTAGGGCATAGCTTGAGCATAATCCGGTTCGACGCAGTTGCACTTGTAACCGCTGCTGCGCAGTTGACAGCACGGGTGGGCTGCCCCGCATTCAGCCAGCCCTGCTCAACACGATGTGTGCTGCTGGCCCCAACTTCACCCAGCGGCTGACCAATGCAGGGCATACCGCAACATAACTCATGACAGCGGTTTGTCAAAGAACTCCCATCCAGCACTTCTTTTTGTTGACATCAGCTTGCCCGCACGTGTTGCTCACTGCGCGGAAGAATCTCGCACGCCGGTCTGTCTTTGGGCACAGCTGCTCTTCACAAAGAAAGTGTGATGTTTGGATCAGCATTCACCACAGAAAACGACACTACGAGGAGGGACGGAGCGGCCTGTGCTGCAAAATTCATGCTCACGCAGCACAGTGGCGGGAGCTGAGCATAATGACCTGTACTAGTTCAAGGGCTCTATTTCAACCCCTCTTTACTGCTCGAGACATCTGTTCATTCTGTCCAGCGCTTTGAGAAGCCCCCAGTTGCGCGAAGCCGCGCGGCGCTGGCCGCAGCAAAGTAATGAAGCGCCCGGCACCCGCGGACACCGAGAGTCTGGAGAATGTGGTGCAGGTGCGATACGAGGCCTCCCGCCGCGCTGCCGACCCTGCAAAGTCGAGGCTGGGGCAGGCAGGCCCCGTCCTGCAGCGGCGGCGCGGCACTGCAGGCACTGCAGGATGCGGCCTGCTCGCGCTGCCCTGCCACACAACATCCTCCCCTCTCCTCCACAAACCCGGGTGTAGGTGCTGCCGCTGGGCGCGGGTCAGGAGGTGGGGCGCTCCTGCATCATCGTGCGCTACGGCGGCAAGACGGTGATGCTGGACTGCGGCGTGCACCCTGGCTTCTACGGCCTCGCCTCGCTGCCCTTCTTCGACGAGGTAGACCTGTCGGAGGTGGACGTCATGCTGGTGACGCACTTCCATCTGGACCACTGCGCGGCGGTGCCATACGTGACGGGCCACACGCCCTTCCGCGGGCGCGTGCTCATGACACACGCCACCAAGGCCATCGTGCACACGCTGCTCAAGGACTTTGTCAAGGTGTCGCGGGGCGGCGGCTCTGGTGGGTGGCTTCTGGGGGCTGGGAGAGGATGGACGCTGCTGCCCCGCTGCCGCTGCTGCTGCTGTTGGCCCCACTGCGCCACCTCTGCCACACTTCTGCTGCCTGTGCTGGGAGGGTTGACTGCCTTTGCTGTAGCCCTCGACAATCCGCGACAGCCTCTCTTTGTGGTCTGTGTGCCCGTGAATATAAACGACCATCTTGTTTGCATCCACTGCTTTGTCGGTTGCAGGTTGTTTGCCCAATGCTGACCCCCTCGCCGTCCCCCTGCTGCAGGCGAGGGCCTGTATTCTGAGCGCGATCTGGAGGCCGCCATCGAGCGCACCGAGGTGGTGGACTTTCACCAGACAGTGGATGTGGACGGCATCCGCGTAACTGCCTATCGGGCGGGGCATGTGCTGGGCGCCGCCATGTTCCAGGTGGGGCGCCTGGGCGGCTGGGTACTTCTGTGTGCCTTCACCTCCCTGCCATCTTTGCTGCTACTCAACAAGAGTTCAGAGACCACCTGTCCACTGATCATTGCTCCGTTTGCCAGCTTTGCTGCTGTATCCTGCTGATTTGCCCTGCGCGCGCAACCCTGCCTCTGCCTCTACTTGGTCTCACGCTTTGCACGGTTGGTCGAGGCACCTCCCTCAACTTGCCTGGTGCACCCATCCCCTGCCCTTGCGCCCGGCCTGGGCGGCCGCCCCCCCTGCAGGTGGAGATTGCGGGCATGCGGCTGCTGTACACGGGCGACTACTCGCGCATCCCTGACCGCCACATGCCGCCCGCCGACCTGCCTGAGCAGCGCCCCCACATCGTCATCGTGGAGTCCACCTACGGCGTGTCGCGCCACCTGCCCCGCGAGGAGCGGGAGCAGCGCTTTGTGGAGCGCATCCACACGGCGGTGGCGCGGGGCGGCCGCGTGCTGCTGCCCGTCGTGGCCCTGGGCCGTGCGCAGGTGTAGGACGCAGCCTCTGGGCGGTGAACAGCGCGAGGAGTGGTGGTGCAGCGCACTGCAGAGGAAACATGGGTCTGTGAAGGACCGCATAAAACATGCGGTCGTGAAACCCAGCCAGCAGCAAAGGCAACACACCGCGGCGTGGCTGCCCTGCCCCTGCAGGAGCTGCTGCTCATTCTTGAAGAGTACTGGGAGCGGCATCCCGAGCTGCACGGCGTGCCCATCTACCAGGTGGGCAAGGGCACCTGAGTGCTGATGGTCCGTGCGGTGCCAGGTTGCATTCGCAGCAGCAGGCGTGATTGCTGCTGTGTGCGTCACCAATGTGTGCCCCCGGGGAGGAGCAGGATGCTGGGAGGCAGCCCAGGCCGGCGTGCGCTTGCACACGCCCCGTGCCTCTGTGCCGCATGCTCCACAGGCCAGCGGTCTGGCGCGGCGCGCCATGGGCGTGTACCAGGCGTACATTGAGATGATGAACGACGACATCAAGGCCGCCTTCACCGTGGCCAACCCCTTCAACTTCCGCCACATCTCGCACCTCAAGTCGGCGGCGCAGTTTGACGACGTGGGGCCCTGCGTGGTCATGGCCACGCCCTCAATGCTGCAGGTGGGGCCAGCCGGGGACCCTTTGTTTCTTTAGGACGGTAGTGGTGGCTGGCTTGCCATCAGGGTGGCAGGTGCAAGCAAATAGTGAGCCAGTGTTGCCTGGTACTAGTTGCGGCGTGTCCCCCCGCTTCCTGCACCGCTGCTCTACTTTTGTACAAAGGAGAGGAAGGGACACCTGCCATGCGGTTCCGTTCTGCTGCAGAGCGGCGTGTCCCGGGAGCTGTTTGAAGCCTGGTGCGAGGACCCGCGCAATTGCGTGATCATCGCTGACTTTGCAGTGCAGGTACGCCCGCTGCGCCTCTCCCGGGGCTGCCGGGCCTGCGTGACGCCTTGCCAAGCCGTCTCCTCTTTGGAGACTTGTGTGCAAGCAGGGGGAAGCTGAGCAGGCGCACTTGTAGCAGGCGTGCGGCACAGTGCGAAAGGAGGCCATGCACAGCTCACGCCATCGAGCCGCCCCTGCCTCGTGTGCTGCACAGGGCACCTTGGCACGCGAGGTCCTGGGCAATCCCGCGGAAGTGATGACGCGCAACGGCGTCAAGGTGAGTGCCGGCTGGGGCGTGCGAGGGAGGGGCAGCACCAGGCTGCCATTGCGGAGCGGTGGGGACGGCTTCATCAGGCAGGCTTCGTGCGTCCGCAATGCCGGCGCGCCACGCAGCCGTTGCAGCTATGCAGCGGCCTACGCACGCGGCCCACCTGTGGCATGCACATGCACCCAGCCTGCCCTGCAAGCCATCCCC
>KQ481962.1:22915-33803 GCA_001430745.1 Auxenochlorella pyrenoidosa
GCAGGCGCCACGTACCGCGCCATGGAGTTTGTGGGCGACGCTGTGAGCGCCATGAACATGGAGGAGCGCATGACGGTGTGCAACATGGTGGTGGAGGCGGGCGGCAAGAACGGCGTGTGCCCCGCCGACCAGACCACCTTTGACTACGTGGAGGCGCGCACCAGCGAGCCCTACGAGCCCGTGTACTCGGACGACACTGCCTCCTTCTTCGCAGGTGCGCGCTGCAGCAGCCAGGTGGGCCGTTCTGCAGGGGGCGGGCCTGGAAGGCGGCCGTCACTGCTTCGGTGCCTGCGCACACCTGCTTAGTCGTCACGCCCTGGCTGCCCGGGCCCTTACCGGCCTCCTGCCTCGCTGCAGACTACCGGTTTGATGTGAGCAAGCTGGAGCCGGTGGTGGCGGCGCCGCACTCGCCCGACAACCGCAAGCTGGCGCGCGAGTGCCACGACGTCAAGATTGACCGGGGTGCGTGGCCCCCGGCTGACCTGCCACGCTGCTGGCAGCGCAGCTGCGCCAGGGAGCTGTCGCAGAATGCAGTTGTTGTTGGGACCTCAGCACTTGGAGGCTGAGACACTCCAGCTAGCCCACAGCTTTCGAGGCATGCAGGCAGCCGAAGCTGGTGCCCGCACTGCAACCCCCCCCCCCCTGCACCGCCTGCAGTGTACATCGGCTCCTGCACCGGCGGCAAGACCGAGGACTTCATGGCGGCGGCCAAGCTGCTGCACAAGGCGGGCGGCGAGGTCAAGGTGCCCACCTACCTGGTGCCCGCCACGCAAAAGGTGGGCTGGGAGGACGGGAGGGAGGCCTGGCGCGAGCATCTCGCCACGGAAGGCAGCGTGTGCAGGGCTGGGCCAGTGCACCGCGTGGCCCTTGCCAGCGCTGTCTGCATGCCACCATGCCTGCGCCACCTGCGCCCCAACCTGCGCCTTGCCCCGCCGCCGCGCAGGTGTGGGGCGACGTGTACACGCTGCCCGTGCCCGGCTGCGACGGCAAGACGGCGGCAGAGATTTTCGAGGCGGCAGGCTGCGTCACGCCTGCAGCACCCAGCTGCGCGGCCTGCCTGGGTGGCCCGCGCGACACCTTTGCACGCATGAATGAGCCGGAGGTGTGCGTGTCCACCACCAACCGGTGCGTGCCGGGCTCATGGCGGGGAGGGGGCATTGGTGGCGACGTGGGCGCCCGTGGCAGGGCAGGCTCGTCCTAACGTGTCGGCTTGACCGTTTCTTGACGAGCAGGCTCCGCGAAGGTGGCCATGCCCTGCTTAGCATCCGTCACCACAGCAATGCTGCCAGTGCCTCACGCCTCTCCCAACAACATGCATATCCCCCCCTTGCAGCAACTTCCCGGGCCGCATGGGCCACAAGGAGGGCCAGATCTACCTGGCGTCCCCCTACACCGCAGCCGCCTCTGCCCTCGCCGGCCACGTGTGCGACCCGCGCGAGTACATGTGAGCGCGCGCCCGCCACGCCGCAGCAGCCCTAGGCAGCGGGCGGCCCCCATGACCCGGCGTGCTGGCAGGGCCATGGACCGCCTCATGCAGCAGCCTCTCTCAGTGTGGTCAGTTATCCGTCCCCTTGTGCTCGCCCTTGCCTTGCTTTCTTTTTCCACTCTCGTGCCATTTGGCACACTCAGGCCATTACTGATGTTCAATGTGACGTAACCGCAGCAAACAACCGCTGGCAGCAGGAATGGGGGCAGCCGATAATGGGGCGCCTGAAGGAAGCTGGTATTGGCATTCGCACCCAGTAGAGTACACACAAGGGGCCAGGAAGGGTCAAGGCCAGAGGTGGGGCGGCAGAAGGTACAAGTGGCAGGCAGGCAGGGGGCCCACTGCATGCTCGGCAAACAAGGCGCGTGGGTGGGGCACGGCAGCAAGCTAGAAGGAGTTCCACTCGCCCGAGCGGCCCCCCGAGGTGTCCACATCCAGTGGGATCGAGATGGCCCGTGCATTGCCGCCACCCGTGTACCCTGCACAAGCGCCCAGCACAGCAGGCAGTGGAGGTGCCAGCCCAGCCACCTGGGCTGCACGTGCAGCAGAGCCCAGCAGTTTGCTGCACACGCGCCGGTGCCGCAACAGGGTCTGGCAGTGCAGCAGCAAGCAGGCCATTAACCCCTCCGCCCCTACCCTCTGCCATCCCGCGCACCCGGGCCCCGCTTGTTTGCGTTCTTGATGCCTGCCCGCACCCGTTCTTGCACCTCCCACAGGTTGAGGTAGTCGGCCACTGCCTGCAGCTGCGCCTCGTACTCCTCCTCGCTCAGCGGGAAGCTCTGCGGCGGCAGGCGGGGGGGCAGACCAGTACACCCCGGTGGCCGGCGCCTGCCGCGCATGAGCCTCGTGTGTGCGGGCACCTGCTGTGTGCCCACGCCTCCCCCTCAAAGCAGCTTGCAAAGCCCGCCCACCCACCTTCTGCTCGAGGTAGCGCCACATGATCTGCAGGGGGCCGGGAGCAGCGCCAGCGGTGGGCGCAAGCCAATGGATGCTGCTACCTGAGGGCGTTCTGCAACCCGGAGCCTACCGCCCACTCAGCCAGGGCCTGCATTGTTATGGCAGCAGCCGCCCCCCCCCCTACCACACACACACTGCAGGTTGACCTCCCCGCCCCCCTCACGTGCAGGTAGATGCGGCTGCCACGCTTCTGCAGGCGCACGTCGTAGCTGACGCCCCACTTGTCCAGCACCAGCTGCCGCAGCTCCTCCCCGGTGATGGGTTGCACCGGCGCCAGCAGCCGGTTGAGCCGCGCCGCCTCGTCCCTGCTGCTCAGCGGGCCTGCTCACCAGGCCAAGGCAGGCAGGCCAGCTCATGGCAATACGAAGCCAACTCAGTGCGCAGCACTAGCCTTGCATGGCTTTGCCGATGCATATCTGTCCTGCATAAAAGCCCCAGCCCTCACCTGATTCGTCATCGCTGCTGCTGGCCGTGGCGCACGGCGGTGGGAAGCGCTGGCGGTGTGGCCCTCGTGGGCCGGCACCCGCCGCCACTGCTGCCAACGCGCAAGGCAGCGCCCATCGTCCTGCTGCTGCAGGCGCATGCGCCCCTGCTGAAGCGAGCAGCTGGCCAGGCCTGCAAGTGCTCGCTAGTGCCGCCATGGTGCAAAGCCGTCAGGCTGGCTGCCTGCGCCCTCACAGCACTCTTGAGCAAGCTCCCAGCACCGACCCGATCCTGTCGATTGGGCTCGGCAGTCTGGTAGTGAAGATCTGTATGCTCGGATGATCACAGGCCTCTGCTGGGTGCCGATGTTTTGCGTGCTGCGCTTTGCACTGCTGTGTGAATTTGCCTCGGTCGATGCTGTCCGGGATATGGTTCCGAGGTGTCTAATTGCGTTTGCAGCGCCGCTGCAGGGCGCTTGAGCCAGAAACCCCTGTTGAAAGCCCATGGGAGCCCAGGAGCAGCCCGTTGTTCTCTTAAATTTTCAACGGTGAGCAACAAATGTAAAAGTACGAAAAATGACATCACCTGGCTCCCTCGCGCTCGTCCAGCACCCAACTCCCGCCGCCGCCGCTGCTACCGTCCTAGCCCCGCTGCTTTTGCGTTTCTTCGGCTCTGGTGCTGCCCATGCAGGTGTTGGGGCACCTTTGGGCAGCTTCCGACCGCTGATCGGCTGCGTGTGCAGTTTGCACCCAAGGAGCTGCAGCTTGTGGACGATGACGCCGGGCGGACAGTGTTTGTGCTGCCGCTCGGCAGGCGGGGCCTGCCTGCCGCCTTAGCAGCGCTTTGGACTGCAGAGGCGGTGGAGTGCCAAGTGCACAGCGTACACCTGGTAGAGGCGACGGAGGAGGGTGTCAGCAGCAGCGGCGAGGAGCGGCTCGACGTGCTGCTGACGGTTGCCCTGCTGCCGCCCTGCTTTGAGCTCGAGCAAGGCGACGAGGTGCGGGCCAGTAGCCCCTGGCAGAGGCCGCAGGGTGGCTTACAATGCACAGGGAGGAGGGTGCAGGATGGTTTACGGTTGCCCCTGGCAGTGTCTCTCTCTGTGTGTGCCTCCTCGCCTCGTTGCCTGTGGGAGTGCACGCCTGCTGTTTGCCTGCGTGCATGCTGCACTGTGCGTAGTTGCTGCTGCACTTCTAGCCAGTTGGCCCTTACCTGGATTCCATTCTTGCGCTGGCAAGCCTGCAGGCTGGGCCCGCCCTGGCCGCACTGGTGGCACACTGGGATGAGCTGCAGGGGGAGCTGGCAGAGGCGGCAGCCAGCGAGGACGAGGGCAGCGGGCAGGCGCAGCATGGCGGCATCGCCTGCGGCCCTTTTGCCACACAGCTGCAGGCGGGGTGGTGGCAGGCACACAGCAGCTCCGCAGAGGCTGCCGTGGCGGATGGCGGTGCAGGCGGTGAGGAGGCGGCGGTGGGCGGCAACCCGCGCGACCACATCTTCCAGCTGGTGCTGCCCTCCGACTGGAGGCTGGAGGCCCCTGAGCCTGCCGGCCTCTGCTGTACGCTGTTCCGCTACCAACGGCGCTGCTTGGCCTGGCTCAAGTGGCGGGAGTCTCTGGGCGACAGCGCCGGCAGCGCGGGCCTGGGGGTGGGCGCTGCAGCAGACGTAGTGGGGGACCCTGGTAGCCGCAAGGTGGCGCTGCCCTCCACCGACCTGAGCTGGCAGCCGCTGTCGCTGCCCTCTGGGCTGCGCGGCTGGTACGACCCGGTCCGCAGGCGCCTGCGCCGCGCCCCCGCCACGCCCGCGCTGGCCGAGGTGTCGGGCGGGCTGCTGTGCGACGAGATGGGCCTGGGTGAGCGACTGGCCTGAATGCGGCCACGGCTGCCCTCTCACGCAGCCCTTGTTGGCAGCGCTGGAAGTCCGGGTTGGACTGGTCGGCACACTCAAACAGGGCGCTCCCTCCCTCTGCCCTCGATGCCCTCTGCACTCCTGCAAGGCCTGCGCTCTTGCGCAACCAGCTGGCGGCCGCCTCCCCTGCGCCGCAGGCAAGACTGTGGAGATGATGGCCTTGTTCCTGGCCAACCCGCCGCCTCAGGGCCTGCGAGCGCAGGCGCTGCAGCACCAGCCAAGCAGCCAAGCAGCTGATGCCATGGCTGGACGCAGCGGCAGCCCTGAGCAGCATTCAGCAGGGAGCAGTGGCAGGGACGGCGGGGCAGCGGGTACGAGTGGCGGCGGTGATGGGTCGCCCCACGCCAACAAACGCGGCAGGAGGCAGTGCGGCCCTAGCTCAACGGTCGTGCCCGATGCTGGCACGCTCGTCGTCTGCCCGCCTGCGCTGCTGCAGCAGTGGCAGTCGGAGCTGGCAAACCACGCGCACGGCGCGCTGGTTGTCGAGGTGTACGATGGCCTGCGGGGCCTGGTGAGGACGCTCTCCAGGGCTGGGGGCTTGGGGGCTGCGCTGAATGATGAACGAATCGAAAGAATGGCGCCACCCGTGGTGGCATGCGCCCTGAGTGCTGCCTGCCTCCCCATGCCTTCCGGCGTGCAGGAGCGTGCTGCAGAGACAGAGAAAGGAGGGCGCGGCAAGCGGCTCAAGCCGGCGCAGCGCGAGATGGAGCTGTTCAACCGCCTGCTGCAGGTTGCCCCCTGATCCTTCTCCTTGCATGGCCACACAGCAAGTGGAGAGCAGCTGGTGTTCACTGTTCGGAGATGCTGCCCGAGCGCAAGCCCTGACTGCAGAAGCCCTGGCGGGGCCCACCCTCCGCAGGGCGAGGAGGCGGAGGCCGACTTTGATGCGGCGGCCGAGGCGGAGGCTGCTGCGCGCCGCCTGCGTGAGGCCGACGTCGTGCTGACCAGCTTCGATGTGCTGCGTGCAGAGGTGGGCAGGGCTGGGGGCGCGGCAGCAGGTCATTTTGACCATCAGCCGCTCAGCTCAACTGGTGTGCTGCAGGTTGTGAGGCCGTTGCCAGGCCTTGCCGCTAAGCCTGCGCACAGTTTGCCCGTGCCGGCAGCCCTCACGTTGCCACCCCTACCCACCGCTCTCCAACCGCCCGCCTGCCCCCGCCCCGCCCCCCAACCCGGTCAGGTCTACTTTGTGCCCAGCGCCCGCAGCCTCCGGCGGCCCAAGAAGTATGCGGTGCCCCACTGCCCGCTGCTGCAGGTGGGGCAGTGTGCCAGAGTGGCCAGCCTGGGATGCCTCTGTGTTGCCTGCTGTCGAGGTGCATGCTGCCGGTTGATTGCACCCGTCTCAATGGCAGCAACACACTGCTGCTGCTTGTCTCCCGTCCTCGGCCACTTCCCTCCAGCTGCAGCCAGTATTGGTTAATGCATCACTCTATCGTATACGCTTCTCACGCCTTCCTGCTGCACCCTTGCAGCTGCACTGGTGGCGGCTTGTCATCGACGAGGCGCAGATGGTGGGCCCCCTGTCTGCCGCTGGCACCATGGCCGAGCGCATGCAGGCTGTGCACCGGTGGTGTGTCACAGGTGGGCAGCCCTGGCCCACGTGCATGCTGGAGGGAAGTTTGTGCGTGGAAGGGAGTCTGGCGTGATAACCCCCTTAGCCTGTGCCCCAAGCCTGTGCAGTTTTGTGGCTCGTTCTGCAAAGCTGTGACAGGCGCTCGGGTGCCCCCTGCCCTGCAGGTACGCCCATGGGCGCCCACAAGAACGAGCTGACCGACATCCACGCCCTGCTCAGCACACTGCAGCACCGGCCCTTTGCAGGTGGGCAGGGGTGATGGCCCATATGCAGGCTGCGGAGGGGCGGCCGTGGCTGCAACTGCCACTGCTGGCCCATGCCGACACACATTCTGACTGCTGCTTGCTTGGGGCTCGCCACGCCGTCGCTTGAGCACCTGCGCGATCTGCATCCCCTTCAGACATGGCAACCTGGCGGCAACTGGTGGCGGAGCCGATGGCGGCAGGCGGCGGCCCCGCGGCACGCCAGGCTTGGTCGCTGCTGCAGACGGTGCTGGCCCCGTTGATGTGGAGGAACACCAAGGGTGCGCCCGCACACAAGCGCCTGCAGCTGTTTTCCCTGCCTGGGTGCCGGTTTCATGCCCTGCATGCTGTATCCTCCAGCGCACAAAGGGGACCATGCTCCCCTCCCCTCCCCCCGCAGGCGTGGTTGCCCAGGAGTTCCACCTCCCACCCCGCTCCCTGCACCCCGTGTGGCTGGCCTTCCAGCCAGGGGAGCGCGCCTTTTATGAGCAGGTGCGCTGCCGAGGATGCTCAAACAGCATGCACATGCGATCGCTGGCAAGGGGAGCGGTGGCGAGACACACCTTGAAGTGTCAACCTGCGCTGCAGGCGCACGCCTGCGTGGTCTCCTTGGCATTCATTGGGCACTTTAGGGAAGGCCCAAAGTTTATCATGAATCTTTGATCTGCCGTTGGCACACAAAGTCACATTGTCATTGGCGCCCTTGCGCCGCCCTCGCCCCCGCCGCAGGTGGTGGAAAGGATGCGGGAGGCGCGGCAGCAGCTGGAGGAGTTCCGCCAGCGGCAGGGGGCGGGGTCGGACGAGGACGAGGAGCTGGGCGGCAGCGGCAAGCGGTCCACCCCCGCCGCACTGCGCACGCGCAAGCGGCGGCAGGCCAAGCAGGGCGAGCGGCTGGAGAGCGCAGCGGTGGACAACATTTCGCAGCTGCGCCTGGCTTGCATTCACCCGCAGGTGGGGTGCCCTGGCAGCGAAGCAAAGCGGCTGCACATCCATGAGCTGCCTGAGCCCAGCGCTCAAGTTTGTTACCTCCAGGTTGCTCGCCCAACTTTCTGCTGCCTTTTTCGTGCTCTCATGACAAATCATGCCTCTGTCATTTTGCAGCCCCAGCCCTCCTCCACCTCCCCTGCTGTTACTATTCTTGGGCCCGCACAAGTCTCCCAAAGACGCAGGCCGCTCACCATCCTGCGGTGGCTCCCCTTTCGCCGGCCCTGCGCAGCTCACACGCATGTGGCGGGAGATGCAGGCGGACGCGCAGCTGGGCGTCGGCGCCACCCTGTCCATGGAGGAAATCATGCAGCGCCTGGTGGAGAACGCGCAGAACGACCTGCAGGTGCGCCGCGGGCGGCACGAGCGCCGCACCCGGGTGCCGCCCGAGTGCCTGGGCTGCACGCGAATCGGCTGTGGTTTGGGCTCGCACCATCGGCGCGGCCTGCCCTCACCATTCGCTCGGCAACCCGCCGCAGGAGGCGGAGCGCAACCTGTGCGCCCACCTGAACACCCTCGCCATGCGCCTGCTGGCCAAGGCAGACGCTGCGCCGGCTGGCGGGGGCGGCGGCCAGGCGCGGCTGATGCAGGGCAGCGATGCAGCAGCGGCTGATGAGCTGGCGCCCGCCCCCTCGGCTGGGCTGGGCGAGGGCGAGCCGGGAAGCCCGCCCCCCGCCAAGCGCCCACGCAAGAGCAGGGGCGGCTTTGATGGGCTGGGGGGCGAGGCGCTGAGGGCACAGGCGCTGGTGTGCCTGGAGCAGAGCTTTCGGGTGGCGGAGAAGGGCATTGCCGGTGAGAACGGGGGAGTTGAGGAAAGGGGTTCTGAGGTGCAGTCGAGGCTGGCATGCATGCTGCCCCGCTGGTCTTTGCAGGAAACACCACCTGCCAGCGCGCTTGTTATGAACCTTACATCGTCCCCTTCTACCCCCAATGTTCTGCCAATGCCATTGCAGCCATGGACGTGAGCATGGATAAGCTAAAGGGCATGCCGGACATCGAGGCCGCCTCCACCTCGACAGTGAATGGTGGGCAGGCTGAAGCGCGTGTCCGGATGCGAGAACACAAATGGGATAATGCGAGGAAAAGAGGCGATGTGGAAGAGAGCACCAAGCATCGAGGGTGGTGCTTGGCATCGGCCAAGAAGCCTCGCCCCTACTGAACTACTCTCTATCCCTGGTTCTGCCTAATCTTTGTAGCCTGGAAGCGGCTGCAGATCAACACCGCCACGCAACTTGGCAAGCTGCACGCGGCGGCGGGGCGGGCAGAGGAGGCGCGCAGGATGGACCAGGATGCGCAGGTGCGGCGTGCCTGGGGGTGTGCTGGCTTTAACGGGGAGCCCAGGCTCCTCCAGCGTGCCTGCAGCTGTGTAGCTGCAGCGTGTTTTATTATGGATGGACCGCAGTTGTGTCACTAGGGTGGGTCCGCACTGCCCTGCAGGAGAAGGTCAGCTACCTGCGATCCCAGGCCGAGATGGAACTCACCTCGGCGCAGCAGCGCCTGGAGCAGGTGCAGGTGGCGGCGGAGGAGGCGCGGCGTGCCTTCCGCCTGCACTTCGCAGAGGCTGCAGAGTGAGGGACCGCGGCAGGAGAGGGGTGGGAGCCACCAAATCACCACATCACCCTTCTGCTGTGCTGTGCTGTGCTGTGCTGTGCTGTGCTGGGCTGCACGCAGCGCATCACGGCCTGCATGGGGTCAAGTGTGGTGCGCACCACTTAGCAGACTGCTGCGCCGGATCAGGCATGCGTCGAGCTCATGCCCGCCCGCCCCGGGGCGCGCGTCCTCACTCCCCCTGGGCAGGCGCGGGTTTGGGCGCTGGGGCATCACCTCGGACGCCTCGCGCTGGCTGTCTGGGCTGGAGGCGTCGTACCTGGAGGCGCGCGAGCTGGAGGAGCGGGAGCTGGAGGCGCAGGAGGGCAGGAGTGAGCACAGCAGCGGCCCCTGAGGCCCAGGGCGACGTTGCAAAGCCGGAGAGGGTGGACGGGGGGTGGGGCCAAGTGCAGCAAGGCAGCTGCCGCACCCTGCCCCCGCATGCCTGCCTGGCCGCCCGTGCATGCTCTGCTCGGCTCCACCTGCGTCCCACCCGCCCATGTGCGTGTCCAGGCAGCCCCTGCTCCCGCCCCCCCTTGGCCCTGCAGCCCAGGCGCTGCTGGGCAGGCGCGTGCAGGCCGCCCTGGACGACGTGGAGAAGCAGCTGCACGGCGAGCTGACGCAGCTGGACCGGTACGTGGGGGAGCAGCACGCGGCGGCGGGGTGCCGCCAGCTGGTGCGCGAGCAGCACAGCTGGGAGCGTGCGCAAGTGGCGGCAGGCGGCAATGACGACGCCGGGGGCAGCGCCAGCGGCAGCGTCTCTGCCGCCGACGCGGCGGTGGTGGCGGGGGGCGTCAGGGCGCTGTGGGAGCTGCTCAAGCTGCTGCCAGACTTTCGGCGGAAGACGCTGCTTGCGCAGGTGGGCTGGGGCAGGGTGCAGCAGGGCTCCTGCAGGTGCAGCGCCCTGATGTATTGTCGCGCCCAGTCCGCCACTGGCTGGGTCGCCTCGACCCTGCCGTTTTGATCGCCTGTTCCTCGCCCTCTGCCCATTGTGTCTCTGCGCACTCTGCCCTCTTCCTGCTGCAGCATGTGGTGGTGTTCAGCAAGCTCATGGTGGAGGAGGGAGAGAAAAAGGCGGCAGAGGCGGCGCGGCGCAAGGCAGAGGCTGAGGCGCAGAGGGCAGCGGCGGGGTTGGGGCCAGAACTGGTGGTGGTGGAGGAGGAGGGGCTGGCAGCAGCGGCGGCAGGCGCGCAGCAGCAGCACCCGCCTCGAGATGGCTCGCTCCCCAATCAGAAACAGCCTGATGCACAGCGCAACGGCAGCCAGGAGCGGCAGGTTGGCGCGGCAGTGTCGTCAGCTCCCCAGGAGTTGGCGGCGGTGCTTGCTGCGGTGGATGCAGGCCAGGAGTTTGCCCCCGCCAGTGGCTGGCTGGGGCGCATCAAGGGCCGCGTGTTCAAGCTGGGGCCCTCTGGCCTGGGCTACTACTTGGATAAGCAGCCGGTGGTGGAGGCCACGCTGGCGCAGGTAGGGGGCCGAGGGCGGAGAGGCTGGGGACCGGAACACTGCAGCGCCGCAGTCCTGCCCTGGTATGGCAGTGCCCAGCCCCTGGTGCTCGCACACCACGCACCCCTGCCCTCCTGCCCCTGCAGCTGCACATTGTGGCGGCAGCGGTGGGTCGCGCGCTGCAGGAGCACCAGCGGCGGCTGTCCAAGGCTGCTGGGCCAGAGGCGCAGCTCTTTGCGGCGCTGAGCCTGGATGCTGTGGAGGCCAAGCTGGAGAGCGTGAAGCAGCAGGTGG
>KQ481962.1:35168-51048 GCA_001430745.1 Auxenochlorella pyrenoidosa
ACACCCCACCCCCCCCCCCCTCCCCCCTCCTGCGCTGCCCCTCCCAGCCCGACACGCATGCACGACGTTATGCCTCCTCCCCGCCCCACCCCCGCAGATCCAGCCCCAGGGCGAGTGGAGTGCCAAGGTGGAGGCGCTGCTGCGCCGCCTCGTACACCTGCAGACCACCGCGCCCGCGGAGAAGGGTGCGGTGGCCGCGAGGGGCGCGTGCACGGGCAGGCAGCCGGCGCTGTCCTGCTCCCGCACAGCGGGAGTGCCTGCCCACGCCTGCGCCTCCCCGCTCCGCCCTCCCCCCGGCAGCTCTGATCTTCTCCCAGTTCCCCGAGGCTCTGAAGCTGGTGGCGCTGGCGCTGCAGACCAACGGCATCCGCTTTGTGCAGCTGCTGGGCGGTCGCGCAGCGGTGAGCCGCGCAGTGCCGAGCGCTGCAGGCGCGTGTGCCGTGCGGCCCTCGTCCTTGCAGCACCCTGTACACTGCCCCTCCCTCTGGACCCGCCTCCCCGCAGGCCCGCAAGGCAGTGGCCTCGTTCCGCGACGACGAGGAGGTGCGCCTGTGCCTGCGGCTGGCGCTGGCTGCCCTCCTCCCTGGAGTGCTGGCGTGGGAGACACATGCAGCACTCGGGTTGGGCTGCCTGGTGGCCGCCCTGCGCTCCGCTCTCCCAGCGACATTTATGCCACCCGCCACACCTCATCCCCCCGCTTCTTCTTTCCAACATGCCCCCCCCCCCTCCTCCCCAGGTGCGCGTCTTCCTGCTGTCCCACCGCGCCGGCGCCGCGGGGCTGACCCTGGTGCGCGCCAGCCGCGTCTTCCTGCTGGAGCCGGCGCTGGACCCGTCCATCGAGCAGCAGGCGGTGGCGCGCGTGCACCGCATCGGGCAGCAGAGGTGGGGCCGTGGGCGGGGGCGCATGCGATGCGGCTGATGCGGGCTCCTGCGGAGCAGCCTGGCCTGCGCCTGCCCTGGCGGCTCGCTCTCACACGCCCCAGCGCACTTCCCCCCGGGTATGCAGGCCGGTGGTGGTGACCCGCCTGCTGGTGCAGGACAGCATCGAAGCGCGCGTGCTGGCGGTGCAGGAGGCCAAGCACTCGCTCTTCTCGGGGGCAGACGGCGGGGCGGAGGACACCGCAGGCAGGACGGCGGGGTGCTGCTGCTCCAGCTGTTGAAACATCAGCTGGCTAGGAGTTGGCTGACTGCTCTTGCAACCGCCCTCCATAGCTGCGCTTTGCCGCTGCGAAATGCGTCCACCCCCTGTCGTTCCCACCTGCAGAGCTGGCCACCACTGTGGAGGCGCCGGTGCGGCCCGAAACGCTTGGGGAAGAGGACCTGCGAGGGCTGCTGGAGGGCATGTGAGCCGCCGGGCAGCCATTGAAGGTTGCACCCAGGACAGGGCATCAGCATCAGTTGGCTGCAGTCTGACAACAGTCCGCTACCCTTTCTTTATTATTTTATTTATTTTGCATAGCAACGTGTATCCTCGGCCACCATTCTTGCGCAACTGCAGCATGCTCCTGTAATCACTGCCCTCCTGTACAGCTCCCCAGCACAATATAGAGAGGACTGGTTTACAGAGCGTTCAGGCGCATGCTTACAACATGCTGAGCAGCTGTCATGGCTTGCAGAGTCATGGTGGCAGTAGTCAGCATGCCTAATTATGACACCATGCCATCTGCTGCTGCCTCCTCGGCTGCTGCTGCCAGTGGATCTGGCGCATACAGCTTGATGGTTCTATCGTACCCTGCGTACCATCAACAGGAAGGAACAGAAGTTTGTTTCGGTTGTTTGGCTCACAGAGGACGCGGCACAAAGCAGGCGAGCACCGGTTCCCTGCTGCAGCCAGGCAGTGTGTGCGCCGGGCAGCAAGCCCATGCTGCAGCTGGCAGGCCGGCATGCTGGTTCACAAGCGCCTGGGCACCAGCGCTGGCGCGCCCACCTGTGGAGGCGACTGTGAATGTGCCGTCGGGGCTGACATCGGCGCCCATGACCTTGCCCTCGTGGCCCGCGAGCGTGCGCAGCAGGCGGAAGCGGGGCCCACCCCACACCCGCGTCGTGTTGTCAAACCCGGCGGTGAGCAGGTAGTGCCCATCGTTGGGCTCAAACCGCACCGCGCTGACCAGGGAGGTGTGGCCTGGGGGCGGGGGGGGGGGGGGGGGGGGGCGGGGAGGGAAGGGGGGGTTGAATGGCAGGTTTCCCCCGACCCATTCAGAGAGTGGAACCCATGGGCTGGCCCGACAGGGCATGGCCATATAGGGCGGACAATGAGGGGCCGTCTGCTCCCGCTGTATGACTGCAGCGGGCAACGCGCGTGCACGCTGCCCTTCCTGCTGGACCCTACCCTCCCTCCAACCCGCGCCGCGGGCCACTCTAGGGCCACCGCTGCACCCCTCCTGCTCACCGGGCAGCGTGACCAGTACCTGCCGCTTCCGCAGGTCCCACACACGCGCCGTGTTGTCCTCGCTGCCGGTGGCCAGCAGGTAGCCGCAGGGCGAGAAGTCCAGGGACAGCACCGCCTTGACGTGGCCTGCAGCGCAGGGGAGGCGGGGGGTGAGCCTGAGCGCCACAAGTGGTCTCCTTTGCACCGCCAGCAACAGCCAGGCAGCAGGTCACACCCAAGCGCAGCCTGCTGCTACCAGTGCCCATGGAGAATAGTCAGAATGCCGTGCAGTCGGTAGAAGCAGGACATTCGCGTGCAGACAATTGGAGCCGACCTTGGCAGGTGAAGATATTGCGCCCCGTGCGCACATCCCACAGCCGTGCAATTGCGTCCATGCCGCCGGATGCCGCCAGCGCTCCATCGCCCTGCCGAGAGGACGCAGCCAAGCACAGGGGCCCTTATGGGATGAGGTTGCCAGGCTTGACTAGGACAAAGATGCTGGTGGTCCCCATGCCGAGTTGACAGGGGCGCCTGCCAGCCTGCCTTGCATGCCCGCCCGCCCGCCACCTGCCCTCCTGCCGGCCCGCCTGCCTGCCTGCCTGCCTGCCTGCCCGCCTCCATACTGCTCGACCCCGTTTGTCGACCATCCAGTGCAGTCCTCCCTCGGGCCCCCAGCAGCACCCACCTGGAAGGCCACGGCATACACCGACCGGCTGTGCCCCTCCTGCTCGAGCAGGCACTCCCCCGTCTCGATGTCCCACAGCCGCCACGTCTGGTCATAGCTGGCTGTGCCTGCGGGGGGCGGCATGGGATGGCAGGGAGGGCCTCAGCGGGGCGCAGGATGGGGGGCCCAGGAGCCAGGACAGCAGGGGTGGGAGAGAGGGCCACCACATCTGCGCATATGCGCGGTCTGCGTCCACTCCTGCCATGCACGCAGGCGGCGCGCCCCCCTCACCCAGGTGTCGGCCCATTGGGTGGAAGGCGATGCGACCCAGCCGGTCAGTGTGGCCCTCAAGCGTGCGCAGCAGCTTGCCCTCTGCCGACCACAGCCGGGCAGTGGAGTCGGTGGCGCCAGAGGCCAGCGCAACCGCAGACTCCATGCGGCCTGCACGCTCGTGGCGGCATGGCAGAGACGTGGGGAAGGAGTGCTGGGAGTGTCTGCAGAGCGGCCGGCAGCCGCAGCAAGGGAAGGCGCATTCACTGTCCACGGCTTGCAGTCTGGCTCCGTGCCTTGCTGGCCCTCCCCAGCCCGCCCAGCGCACCAGTGGTGGAGGCCTCTGGGTGCCAGGCAACGCCCGTCACCCGCTCCGCGTGCGCCTTGATGGTCAGCTGCTTGGCCAGCGAGGGCATGGCCCAGACCTTGACGGTGCCGCTCCACGCCCCGGTGGCCAGCTGGCTGCCGTCTGGCGAAAAGGCGCAGCCCACAATGGGCCGCTCATCCCCCAGCTCAGAGGCCTGGTTGGCCAGGGTGCGCAGCTGGCGCTCCGCCTCTGATGCCGCTGCGGAGGGGCTTTCGTCGGGGTCGGACCGAGCGCGGCGTGCCGCCGCCAGCCGCAGCGCAGCGCGGCGTAGCGAAAATTGCGCCAGCTCGTCGCGTGCGGCACGCAGCGCGGCGCTGCCCTCTGTGTAGAAAATTTCGCTGGCGGGCACGGCAACAGCTGCCTCGGCCTCCGCCATCTCTTCCTCGGTGGGAGGGCCAAGCGCCGCCACCGCCGCCTCTTCGCCCATGTGTGCCAACAGCTGCCGCAGGCGGTCGCGCCGCTCCATCTGAGGGGCGGCGAGCAGAAGAGCAGGCAAAGCTTGGGTTGGGAGGACTGGTGCAGCATGCGGAGACGTGAAAGCCTGCTTTTGTTGCAGCTGAAAGGGGGCGCCCACACCCCGTACATTGCAGGCCACAGCTGCACTGCCTAGCTACGCGGTGGCCCTCACCCTCCCTCCTGCAGGCACACACGCCAGCCCAAGTGCCACCCGTGCGCTGCACCTTGGGCACCCCCCCTGCGCACCTCCCGCTCGCCAAACAGCGTGATGGGCTCGCCCAGCTGGCGCAGCATGCGCCGCACTTCGCCGTCGGCTGTGGGCACCACCGTGGCCTTCATCTTGCGCCGCAGCTCTATCTCCCGCATCAGCTCCTGCTGCTTGCGGGCATGCTCGGCGCTGGCCTGCCAGGTGGGGAAGCCGAGACACATATTGCAGCCAGTGGAAGTGTGGATGCTGAGCACGTGGCTGCCTTGCTGCTGCACCATCTGACGGCAAGCTCAGGGGGCGCGAGCAGACCCGTGGCACGGAAGTCACGGCTGTCGCCTGGACCCTATCATCACCAGAGCAACCAAAGCGTGCTTTCAGAGACAATGCTGCTTAAGAACGCACCTCTGGCAACTCAAGCACCTCAGCATCAGCCGTCTGGCGGAAAATGTTGCCGGCCGCCTCGCCGGCGGCCACCGCTGCCGCTGCATCGCCCCGCTGGATTGTGCCAAACACCAGAGGCCCCCCCTCGCGGTTGGGAATCTTGATGTCCACATCGTCATCCATGTCTGTCGGCTCCATGGTGGCTGGCTTGGCTGCAGGGCAGACGCAAACGGGCAGTGAGCACCAGGCGACGAGTGGCAGCGGCAACGGCGGCAAGACAGCAGGCTGGGACAGGCCTGCAAGCGGCCGAGCTGTCATCGAATGCAGAACTCCTGGACACTCCTTACGTGGGCCGAGCGTCTGCAAGTCGAGCTGCACAAGGGGTGATGAGCGGCGTTGTTCGGAGCCCTGCTGCCGCACTGTCTAACCTGGCTCTGTGTGCAGATCGTCCGTTCAAGAGTCGCGATGCGGGCGCACCTGAGCAAGGCATGTCTCATGAAGGCCCTGCCAGCTCATTGCGTCCCATGTGCTCGCAGCGTTGTCGAGGGGCGCGCTCTGTGTTGTTTCGATCGCCCCTGTGATCCTTCCGAGCAGCCCCCTTGTCCACAGAACGGGCCCTCCCCGCTGTGATCGTCTTCTTGGTGCACCAGCCGCGCTTACTGCGTTGAAAGGACGGGATCCAGGCCTTGGCAGTCATGGTGAGCTAGTGTGGCGAGCCGCCCGGCCCAGAAGCCAGGCACCGTGGGCCCCGCCGCTCGCCGCTCGCCGCCTGTTGCGGCTGCACCACGCTGGTGCTGTCGAGCCTAGCTAACTGCACACGCTGCCTCTCTTTCAACTGCACCCTGCAGGAGGCCACCAGCCTGCCCTTCCAGGTGCAGCCGCATGATGCGCTGCGCCAGGGCTTGGTGACGCTCAAGGACGGTGCCGCGGCGGTGCACCCTGTGGAGACCATCCAGAAGATGGCGGGCCCGGCAGCAGAGGCGGCGCGGTACGACATGCTGCGCAACCTGTATGGCACCGCGCTGCCAGCGCGCATGCAGATAGAGCGCCAGATCTTGGACAGGCAAGCGGGGTGGCTGACGGGCTCACAGATAGTGCGCTGGATGGTGCAGTTCTGCATGCCAATTGAGCTGCCTGCCAGATGTGCTTATCAGGACTGGGGGCTTGCGTGCCCTGCACGCTTCCCTGCCCCTGCGGCCAAGCCTTCTGTGCCATCCTGCACGCGAGCCTGGCAGTGTTGCATCCTGGGTGCTTGACCTGCTGACAGGGCTGCTGGCTTTGCCCCTGTAACTTGAAGAAGAATTCCTGTGACATGCGCCTGCGCAACCCTGCCTCCATGCCTGCAGGGTGGAGCGCCTGCCGGGGCTGCCCTCCTCCAAGCTGGGCCTGGAGGCGCTGACGGGGACGCTGGAGGACTTTGGGTTCGACTCCTACCTGGGGCTGCCCGCCGACAGCGAGGTGGCGCCCCCGGACCTGCACTCGCAGATGGAGCAGCGACTGGGGCTGGCGCCGGGCACAAAGCCCATGGCACGCGGCCTCAACATGTAAATCAATCCATGCTGTGGTTTGCGCCTGACCCACCATTGCCCGTGTGCCTCACAGTTCCCCTCGTCCTCCTTTCGGCCCGCTGTCGCTCCATCTGTACCAATTGCTGCCAAGGATATACAAGCACGGGTTTCTGTTTAGCGTCGTGAGGAGGGAGAGTAGCCAGAAGCGGTCAACAGCCGAAAGCCGAGGAGGCTGCCAGCCACGCTGCCACGCTGCAGCTCAAAATTGCTGCGCTGACCGCTTTACGCTCGGCATTTGCGGATGTTTTTTGCATGTCGGGCATGTCCACAGGCAGCGCGTTTTTTCGCGCCTCGGGAGGGGAGTCGGCAAGCTGCCCTCAATCCCGCTGCACGTCTGTTGGCGCCAGCAGAAGCAGAAGCAGCATAAGAGCGGGCCAAGGCCAGGAGATGCGCCAGGGCTCTGCACCAGCAGCCCCGCCAGCGGCGGTGGAGGCCACTCAGGCACCACCATGGCCAGCTCCGGCGCTGCCACCGTTCCCCTCTCTGCGGGCACATTTGTGGGATAGAACTCCGGCTGGTGGCGTGACGGCTGTAGATTTGAAGGTGCACACGGAGTGGCCTGGCAAATAGGCATGCGGTGCAGCTTATGCAACCTTGTGTGCAAGCGGCTGTGCAGCACCCTTGTTGCCAACCTGTACCCCCTCCTATCCATCCTCGCAGAACCTGCAGCTGGAGGTGCGCCTTGCACCCAGTGTGTGGCCGCTGCTGCAGCAGCTGAGTAGGCAGCAGGCCAGTGGCACGGACACACGCGTTCCTCCAGGAGCGACGGGTGCGTCGCTGTTGGCACGGCTTGCGGCAGGCAGCAGCACAACACGGGGCACGCTTGTGCTGGAGCTGGCAGCAGATTCAGTTCCAGCAGTCGGCAGCGCAGCATCTGTGCCGCTGACAGTTGGGCCGCCGCCCTCAGATGCTGTGGCACCGCAGCTTGGCAGCGTGTTGGAGGTGGCGGCCAGCCGGGCGCCAGTCTCCGCAGGGCTGGCAAACCTGTTGGCTGCCCGCCTGTCGTGTGGGCCAGATGGCCGTGGCGGGCTGGCACTGCATGGCATAGCCGTCACCCCCGCCCCATCCTGGCCTTCAAGCCCCTGCTTTCGAAGCGGGTGGCGCCCTGCCCCCTGGCGCACCAGCTGCAGAGCGAGCTGCTTACGGGCTCAGCTGCAGCAACAGGGAGCGTAGATGTGGAGCTGCAGGCAAGCAGTAGCTGAAGGGGTGCACTCGACATGTGTCGCCAGGGCAGCAGTGCGTCTTGGCATATTGACACCTGCATGAGGACGGAATGTTCTCCTCGCAAGCCAAGCAACCGCCAAGGCTTGCTGCCCGCTCCATGCCTCTCGCTTGTTCTTGCAGGACGGTTTCCTCACCATGGACCGCGGCAGGTCTCCAGTGCCGCTGGCTGCCACTGACCCTTGTGCCTACAGCGTGCCCCTGGTTGGGTGCTGGGTGGCGGGCCGAGCGGACGAGCGGCACCCACTCGTGGCGGCAGCTTGCCTGCGCTTCCTCTGCAGGTTGGCGGAGAGTCGAGCACAGCGTGATGGATTCACAGGTTGCCAGGATGTTGCTTCAGGATATGCGGCGCTGGCTCCGCCGCTAACCCATGCACTTGCTCGTCTGCCCCTTGACCCCCGGCACAGTAAGGCGCTGCGCGACAAGGCCACCACCGAAGACGCCAGCTTCCTCCTGCTACTCTACTCCCACGGCACCGCTGCTGTGCCGCTGTGCTTCGAGGTGCACGTCAGCCTGGAGGGCGGCCTTCTGCCGCTGCAGGGTCACCGCTTGAGCACCTCCTGGCACGCGGAGCAGCACGCACAGGCAGCCTGCCACGGTTCAGCCTGCCCAGGGCTGGCTGTGCCCGGCTGCCCTGTGGCCCTCCATCAGCGCGCAGCCCATCGCCCGCGCAGTGCACATGGCATCCCCGGCAGCATCACTGCAGGCAGCTCCACATGGTTGCCTGCCGGGGCCACGCCAGCAGTTGGGTCGGTCCACCAGCCGCATGCGCCCCCGCTAGGAACGCTAGCCCTGGCCGGCTGCTGCGTGGCGGCAGAACCTGCGCTGCGAACCGGCTACTCGCCGCCTGCGCCCCTGCAGCCGGGTCCCACCCGCTTCGAGCAGCAGTCACCGCCGCCTGTGCTGTCTACAGCAGGAGGCCTGGTGGCTGCATGCATACCAGCCTGGGCAGCAGAGCGGGCACCCGATGCAGCGGCCATCATGCCTGCTGCTGGGCAGAATGAGCAGGTGGCAGCTCGCACAGCTGTGCGGGCCCACGCTGTTGCCGATGCCGTCAGGCAGGTAGCAAACTGCGGGCATGCAGAACCTGGATCTGCTGCCATGGCGTGCCAGCAGGGCGGCACATGCACTCAGCCAGGTGCACCGACTGGAGGCAGCCCAGCAGGCTCAGCGGTAGAAGCCATCCAGCAGGCGGACATGCCTCCAGCTGCTGCTGCCGTGGACGCGAGCCCTTACTCTCCTGTTGGAGCGTCTGCTTGCGCAGGCAGCCCTACTAACCCGAGCTTTCTGCCCTCTCACGACATCACAGATGGCGGGGATGGCAGCGTGACAAGGGGCGGTCCATCATCTGCTGCTCTGGCAGGGGGAGGGTCCCTTAATGCCAGCAGCCTTCCAAGCCCGGCAGCCTTGAGCTCAGCCAGCTGCAAGTGCACAGCGCCCACTGCACACGGCGGCCTGTCATTCTTCCGGACACACAGAGCTGAGCTGTCTGACAGCAGCACCATGAAATGTGTCGACGTGCAGCTGCTGGGGCCTGCCGGGGAGGGGCTGGCGTTCCCTGCCACGCTGCCGCTCGCCGCAGCCAGCTGGCCTGGAGGAGGGCAGCAGGGTGTGTGCGTCAGCGTTGCAGCACTGCAGCTGGAGGTCCAGCTCCTCCGTCAAGAGGTGGGTGCCAGGCACACTGCACTCTCCCTCCACCAACGCCGTGCAATGCAGCGAATTCATGGGTGGCCATGATGCCTACCAGCCTCCATGCTGTGTTGCCGCAGGTAGCCCTGCTGCGCGCCCAAGTGCAAGCCCTGCAGCTGACACCGGGCGCGGCAGCTGTCGCCATGCTGCCGCTGCTGCAGCAGCAGCTGCTGGGTGCGCAGTTCACCCAATCTGCCTCGCAAGCAGCACAGGAAACATTCGCAGCATCGACAGGTGGAGTGGCAGCCGTGGATGGCCAGCAGCAGCAGCAGCGCCGCCACAAGCAAGAAGAAGAGCAGCCAGGTGGACAGCAGGGGAGGAGGCAACACAGCACGCCACTCAGTCCCATGGCTCAGCATCTGGGCTGGTCACCTCGTGCGGAGCAGCCAGCAGGCGAGGCAGAGCCTGCGACAGAGGCAGGCTCAGCAAGCCAGCCTGCCCCCTCCAGCCCGTGCACCACCTTCGGCAGCCCTGGCGCGTCTCCCCGGGAGGCACAGCCCGTGGATGCAGCACCCGACTGCGGTGTTGCGGGCAGCCCTGGCATGCAGGGGCCAGACCTGGTCTCTGCAGACCAGCTGCCAGCCTGGCAGGATGCAGAGGCCGCAATCGATCAGCTGATTGCAGAGGCAGAGCGCGCCGCAAGTGTGGCAGGCTGCTGGGATGAGGGCCCTGGCTGTGGTGGCCATGAAGGTGGCAAGGTCACGAGCAGCTGCAAGCAGGCAGCACAGTGCTTTTCACCGCCGCTGCCTCCATGCTGGCAAGAGGCGCAGGAGGAGCAAGAACAGCAACTGCAGCGTGCACAGCATGCAGGGCAGCAGCCTCTTCAGGGCTGCCTGACTGGCTGCGATGCGGCGGAGACCTGGGCTGTCCAGGTTGGCACCAGCGGCTGCAGGCAAGCTCTGTCGCATTGCTCCATCTCTGTCGATGCTGAGGGGTTGGGGGACGAGGACGGCAGCGACTCTGAGGACGAGCAGCTGGAGCGCAAGTATGGACTGCGCCCGCTGTTGACGTGGCGCAGCGCCGCTGACTGGTGCCGGGGTGGCAACAGCAGGGGCCTGCATGACAGAACTTCCCCCTGCCTGTGAGGTGGTGATCCACGCGCCACATGTTCCCACAGCTCTCGGGGTTCCTACCGAGCATCTGCAATTTTGGTGTAAGATGCAACTTATGGTTTTTGCTTACAGGCTAACACAACAACAAGGCACAAGGGGTGTGCAAGGCGGGTGTGTGCCAGGCGGGGGCTGCTCTGCACTGCCAGGTCGTCAGCGCAGCGCCGGCGCCGTAAGCAAGGCCTACTAGCTGCCCATCCGGCGCTCGCACGCTGAAATCATCGCTCTGATCTCTTGCCCTTGAAGTTCCGCCTTGGCTGCTGGTCGCTATGCAGCTTTCTGCAGCGTTTGCCCAGGCAGCCCGGCTGGCACCGTGTGTGCACCGCTCTTCCCGAGCTGCAACTGGGCGCCAGGCTCGCTTGGCAGTCCAGGCCAGCGCACAGAAGCAGCCCCCGCCTCTGGGTGAGTGTCCCCTCGCCCAGCGCCCGCCCCCCGGGCCCCCCCTTGCTTCCGAGCAGCCTCTGCATACTAGCTGCACGAGATCGCGGCGCCGATGGGGTCTGCTCACCGACTGCTCGGGCTGCCGCCGCTGCCGCCGCGGCTGCCGGTGCTGCTGCGCTGCTCTTACGCCTCACCTGATCCTGGGCTTGCCACACCATGCAGCCAGCGTGGACGACAGCAACATCAATGCGTACTGCAGCCTGGACGATGCGGGCAAGCGCTTGGCGCCCCTGACGCTGGGCGAGAAGGAGCAGCTCTTCCTGGAGGCGCTCTCCGGCTACTACTTTGACGGGAAGCCCACCATCAACGACGAGGAGTTTGACCTGCTCAAGGACGAGCTGCTGTGGTCGGGCAGCAGGGTGGCGGCTCTCAGGTGGGCCGCGCCCTGCTGGCTCCGTGCTCGGCGGCCGAGCAGCGGCCGGTGCTCTGCTCAAGCTGCAGGGTTGGGGTGGGTGAGGGCCGCCACGGCCAACCATGCGGGGAGGCCAGCCTTCCCGCGGGGGTCCACCCGCCTGCTTACACTTGAGTGCCAACCCCTGGGTCTCACATGCAGCCCTGCCCCCCCCCCCCCTCGCAGCCCCGACGAGCTGCGCTTCCTCGAGGCGCAGAAGGCGGCCAACAAGGGCAAGCCAATCATGGTGGGTGGGCCGGGCCACGGTGCCGGGCCGCGCTCAGCTGCTGCTGCTGCCATTGGCCCTGGTCTGCACTTCTTGTAAGAGAAGACTCCCCCTCCCCCCCTTTGGCCCTCCACAGAGCGATGCCGACTTTGATGCCCTCAAGCTCAAGCTGCGCCGGAGCAACTCGATCGTTACGGCGGAGGGCCCCCGCTGCAGCCTGCGGTCTCGCAAGGTCTACTCCACCGCCAGGTGGGCGGCGTCACGGCTGGCGCGGGCGCACGCACGCCTCTTCAGCTGCTCTGCTGGCTCGCCCCCCTGGCTGGTCGATGCACCAGCGCCTTCTGAGCCTGCCCCCTGTCCTGCCCGCCTGCCTGCCGCCCGCCGCAGCGTCGACTACCTGAAGCTGGTGGCCATCAACGTCCCCGCGGCGCTGGTGGTGCGCAGGCCTGCACACAGGCAGCTGGGGCGCGCCGGTGCCCCATCCTGCACACAGCCAGCGGCCAAAGCTGGCAGCCGAAGTGAAGCAGAGAGACTGCGGGGGGTCGGGACCTGCTTTGAGCCGGCTCACGCCTTGCTTGCCCCCTTGCCAACGCAGGTGCTGGGCGGCGTGTTCAGCATCGACGACCTCACCGGCTTTGAGATCACCAAGGTGCGGGGACGGTCAGGGGTGGAAGCTGGCTGCCAGCCCGGGTGTGTCCAGCGGGCCATCAGTCGTGCCCAGAGCGCGGCGTCCCGTCCCCACCGCGAGCGCTGCGTGGCCCCTCCCGCCCCCGCCTGGCAGATCATTGAGCTGCCGCAGCCCATCGGCATCGTGGCGCTGTGGGGCTTCCTGCTGCCCACCGTGTACGTGCTGGCCTCCAGCCTGACCAACCTGGTGTTCAAGGACGCCGTCATCCTGAAGGTAAGTGTGTGTGTGGGGGGGTGGGGGGTGGGGGGCGGGCAGCGCACGGCAGGGGCCGCCAGTGCCTCGTCGCGGGGGGGGCGCTGGTTCCCCTGCGTACCCTGGGCGCTGCAGAGGCAGAGCATGGCATGAAGCGTCGCCTGTCGCCTCCAAGGGGGCTGGCTGCATGCTTTCCCGCCTGCAGGCGTCCTGCCCCAACTGCGGCACGGAAAACACAACATATTTCGGAGACATCCTGACCGTGGCTGGTGAGGGCCAGGGCTCTGTGCAGCCGCCCGCACAAACAGCCTCCTTGGGCGAGGTCGTGCTTTAGTCGATGTCACCGATGGCGCCTGCTGCCGCTGCTGTGCCAAGGCTGGCACCGGCCTGCGCACTCATGCTATGCCGCGCCGGCCCCACGCGCCCGCAGGCCCCCGCAAGAAGAGCGTGGTGCCCTGCAGCAACTGCAAGGCGCAGCTGGAGTTTGACGAGGAGCGGCGCGAGGTGGTGCAGCTGCCAGAGGAGGCCAAGGCCAAGGCCAAGGCCTAGGGAGTGCGCCCGCGCTGCTGGCGCTCGTTGGGCCCGCCGCCTGTTGCCCGCGCAGCCTGTTGAGCGATTGCTGCCCCCGCCATCCTCAGCGATCAGTATCTGTACAACTCTGTGCTGCCCTGCCCCCCAAATTGGCCGCATGCTTCCCAAGGTGCGGCAGTGTGTATTCCTGCATCACCGGGCCCGCAGCAGGGCCCGTCCTCCCCAGCTCCAATGCACTTGCCTCTCCTCTCAGCTCGCCCCCCTCCTGCTGCTCCCGCCGCCCCCCTCCCGCTCCCTCCTGCACACACCTTTCCCTCCATTTTGCAAGAATGGCATGGATGCAAGTGATCGCATGGCAACAGGCTGGGGCAACAGCGCATGCCATCGCGCCAGCCCCCGGTCACTTCCGCATGCGGTTGAGCTTCCGCCGCTTGCGGTGCTTGTGCTTGTTCATGGCCCGCTTGCGCTTGCGCCGCACACTGTCTGCCAGCCACTCCACCAGCCCGCCGTTTTGCGGGGCCCAGAGGCCGCTGGGTGCAGGCGCTGGGTGCTGCAGGAGTGCCGCCGCCAGCGGGCTGAGGCTCACCAGGTGCTGCTGCTGCGCCTGCTGTTGCTGCTGCTGCTGCTGCTGTTGCAGATGCTGCTGCGGATGCTGTAGCTGCTTCTGCACATTCCAAGATGCTGCAGTCGGCCAGGAAAAAGCTGCATGCCCAGGAAGAAGGGAGGCATGGGGGACGTTCAGTCAGCCTTGCAACGTCTGGGAGGGCGCTGGGTGGGCAACTCAGGGAGGGCACTCTCTCGCAAAGCCGACTTGAGCGGCTCTTACCTGCTGCTGCGGGCTTGGCAGCCTGCATGAAGCACGGCTCAGCGCCTAGGCGGGCCGCCGCTGGTGCTTCTCCAGCTGCTAGGGACACGAGGCCCCTCGCGCTGCCCAGCAAAGCTTTGCCTAGGGCTCGAGTCAGCATGACGCTTGTCCCGCCAGCCTGCAGCCGTCCAATTGTTCGGGTTGATCGCCAAACTTGGTTGTTTCGATAGAGAGTGCTCGTCGGCCGCCAGACTTATGTTTGGGGACTAGCCACCATCTGCCCTGAATGCAAATGAGCCCGTCCCCCTGCTGCTGCACTCCTGCTGGGCAGCACGCTCAGCAGAGATGGGATGCGTCCTTTGAGGCAGCCATCGCCCTTCAACGGCTTTGAACTCACAAAGGATGACAGATTGAACGCCAGTGGGCTGCTCGCGGTGCTCGCGCACTATGTTGCTCTCCACTCGCTGCACTCTGGGAGCTCTGCGGACTTTCAGACGGCCCTTGATGGCACTCCAATTGTTAAGACCGGCTGCGAGCGCGCTGCCGCTCTCGGCTGCTGCTGGCGCCACCTGCCGCCTGCACTACTGCCCACCCACCCGCACTGCTCGACCTTCGCCGCCCTGGCTATTGCCTGGAGCTGTTGTGCCGCTCAGCAGCAGATGGCGCACCTATGCGGCTTCCCAGCTGGAGGAGCAGGCAACAGCGGCCCCAGTAGCAGCTGCACCGCTGCCCAACGAGCAGCTCACATCATCTGCCACCGTTGATGACGGTGAGATGGCAATCGTCTGCAGCTTGGCTTGTCACCTGCTTACCCCTCACTGCTAGCATTGCTGCAATTGTGCTGGGAATCTGAGAACCCTTAATAGCTCGAGCGTCACCAGTTTTCATGTTGATTGCCAGGAAACCCAGGACGTGAAATGCTGTGCCGAGTTGTGCTGTTGCCATTTCCTATGCCTCTGGCCCCCACCCTGCAGCCGAGCCAGTGGTGCTGGACGTGCGCGGCATGAAGTGCGGTGGCTGCAGCGCCGCTGTCAAGCGCATCCTGCTGCAGCAGCCGGGCGTGCGTGGCGCGGCGGTCAACCTGCTTACCGAGACAGCGGTGGTGCAGGTGGCAGCCCCGCCCGGCGAGGAGGCCCGGCAGCTGGCCGAGGCCGCGGCAGCGGCGGTCAGCTCCAAGGGCTTCCCCACCAGCCTGCGCGGCACGGAGGAGGGGGGGCTGGCGGGCGACGCGGCGGCGCTGGCGGAGCGCAAGCAGGAGGAGCTGCGCAAGAGGTGGGCGGACCGGGCAGAGGCCCTACCCTGGTGGCGGGCTGCACGCCAGGCAGCGGCAGCCCCGTCGCCGTAGTTAGTTGCGCATGCGGCGGTGCATGTGCCAGGCACGAGGCTGGTTTCGAGGTATTCCTGCTCGTCAGCTCACATGCCGCCCCGCCTGCCGGGCATGTCCTGCCTGCAGCTCGCGCAACCTGGCGTTTGCGTGGGGCCTGGCGCTGGTGTGCTGCACCCACCACCTGGGCCACTTCCTGCACTTCCTGGGGCTGCACCAGTTTGCGCACACAGGTGGGGCACAAGGGGGGCCTGCTGCCGGTCTGGCGTGCGAGCGGGAGAAGGGCAGCCCTGCATGGCCACGACTGCTTCGAACCTCAGCAGGGGAACAACCAGCAGGATGAGACGCACCGCTGCTGGTTGGCGATCACCCCTGCCCCCGCCATGCAGAGTTCATGCATGCGCTGGGCAACCCCTGGGTGAGCGGCGTGCTGGGCGCTGCGGCGCTGCTGGGCCCCGGCCGCCCGCTCCTGGTGGACGGCGCCCTCTCCTTGTTCAAGTGAGGTCCTGAGTGCCAGGGCTGACCCTGGGACCGCGCTTGGCAGCATGCGAGTCGATCATTCCTGGCGGCTCCGTGCACTGCGCAGCGGGCCTGCTGCACTTCGTGGCCCTCGCCCTCAGCGTGCAGCTGCCCGAATGCCCCCACCCACCCCTGCAGCGGCGCCCCCAACATGAACTCGCTGATCGCGCTGGGCGCGTCCACCTCCTTTGCCGCCGGCGCCGCCTCCGCGCTGCTCCCCGGCTTCTCCCTGGACCCCTCCTTCCTGGAGGAGCCCGTCATGCTGCTGGCCTTTGTGCTGCTCGGGCGCAGCCTCGAGGCGCGCGCCCGGGCGGCGGCCTCGGCCGACCTCACCGCCCTGGCCCGCCTCATCCCCGACAGCGCCAGGCTGGTGCTGGACCCGGGCGCCGCGCCGCGCCCCAAAGCGGCGGCAGACGGCGGCGGGGCGGCAGCGGCGGCGCCCGCGGCCGAGGAGGTGATGGT
>KQ481962.1:52247-78149 GCA_001430745.1 Auxenochlorella pyrenoidosa
GGGTGCCGGTGGATGGACTGGTCATCAGCGGCACAGCCTCGGGTGAGCAACGTGCGCCGCAGCGCGCCTGGGCGGCGGGCTCGTGCAAAGGGGCAACGAGGGGTGCTAAGCAGCAGGGCTCGCTGCCATCACAGCAGGCGACGGGGCACGCGTGCATGCCTGCCTGCAGGTGTCTGGTCATCACTCGCGCCCGCCCATCTGTGTCTGGCTTTGCCCTCCGATGCCTGCTGGGCCCCTCACCTCCCTCCCCCACCCCCCCGCAGTGGACGAGTCCATGCTGACGGGCGAGTCGCGGCTGGTGCCCGTGAGCGAGGGAAGCGCGGTGACGGGGGGCACCCTGGCGTACGAGGCGCCCCTCACGCTGCGCGCCACCTCCACCGGCTCCGCGTCCACGCTGGCGGGCATTGGCAGGTGGGGCTGGCTTCGACAGCGGCACATGGCCCTGCGTGGCTTCCAGTGCTCTCTGCTGCAGGCCGTCGAGCTGCAGCCACTTGTCCAGGCTTCTGCAGTTTTGCACCTTTGCGCCGGTCCGGCCTGGCTGGTGTTTGGCTTGTTTCCGCTGTGTACCATCGTCTTTGGGTGTGTGACATCAGTTGCAGCAGCGCTTGGCTTGCTGCGTGACCTATGCACTCAGCCTGCCATCCTGGCTTGCCCCCCTGCTCCGCAGGCTGGTGGCTGACGCGCAGGCGCGCGAGGCGCCGGTGCAGCGGCTGGCGGACGTGGTGGCGGGGCGCTTCTGCTACGGCGTCATGGCCGCCTCGGCGGCCACCTTTGGCTTCTGGTCCCTGGCGGGGGCCAACTGGTTCCCGCAGGCGCTGGGTGAGCTGCCGGTGTGTGTCGGAGGGGGATCCCCGCTGGGCAGGCCAGGTCTGGGCGCACCGAGCACGCAGCCCCCCTTGCTTGGGGGCCCCCTCCTGCCGCGCGCTGCAGCGCTGCCCAGCGTGCACCCGGCCCCACCCGCCCGCAGACGTTGTGGACGCGGCGGGCGCGCAGGCGCCGCTGCTGCTGAGCCTGCGGCTGGCCATTGATGTGCTGGTGGTGGCCTGCCCCTGCGCCCTGGGCCTGGCCACCCCCACCGCGGTGCTGGTTGCCTCCTCGGCAGGTGAGGCCCGGGTGCCGGCAGCCTCTGTGTCCTGCGTGCCCGGGAACCTGCCTGGCCCGGGTGCGCGAACCTGCTCGCATACCAGGCACTCTATTCCCAAACGCTGCTTGGCCCTCTGGCTGCCTCTCCGCCCTGCGCAGGCGCCAGGCGCGGGCTGCTGCTGCGCGGCGGCGACGTGATCGAGGGCCTGGCCGAGGTGGACACGCTGGTGCTGGACAAGACGGGGACGCTGACGGGTGGGCCAGCGCGCCGCGCCCTGGCGCGAGCCATGCAAGCCGCCGGGCTGGCTTGGCCAGTCCCTCACGGCAGAGCACCAGGCTGCAGGCGCACGCTGGGGAGCGCTTGCAGGCCTGCTTGGCAGGGGCCTCACCTCTGGCACCTCGCCCCTCTGCTGCCACCTGCAGAGGGCCGGCTGCGGCTGGCGTCGGTGCAGGCCCAGCCCGGGTGCAGCGGCGACGAAGTGCTGGCGCTGGCGGCGGCTGCAGAGCGCAACACGCGGCACCCGCTGGCCGATGCGCTGGTGGCAGAGGCAGAGCGCAGAGGTGGGCGCGCCCGCGATGAGCAAGGGTGGCTGGGCTGGCGGTGCAGTGGACAGTCGAGGTCACAGCAGTGCTTGACCCTCCCTGCTCCTGAGCCCCGCCCGGCCTCACTCAGGCAGGCCGGGCATGCAGGCTCCAGTGCCCTGCCTCTCCGCACCTGCTTCCACTTCGCACCTGCTTCCAGTGTTGTGCTCTGAGACGGTTGAGAAAGCGTCCCTCCTTTGCAGGGCTGTCCATCCCCGTGGCCTCCAGCTCGCAGACACACCCCGGAGAGGGTGTGTGGGCGGCAGTGGGCGACCGGCACGTGGCGGTGGGCCGCCGCGAGTGGGTGGAGCAGCGCTGCGCGGCAGGCGGCAGTGCAGAGGGCAGCTGGAATGGCCCGCACAGCAGCAGCAGCAGCGGCGGCAGCAGCAGCAGCGGCAGCAGCGGCAGCCCCTCCTCTGACACAGAGGTCTGGGTGGGCTGGTCGGGGCAGGGCCTGGCGGGGCGGCTGCTGCTGAGCGACGCGCTGCGCCCCGACGCGCGCGCTGTGGTCTCCTCCCTGCGCTCCCGAGGCCTCCGCGTGCTGCTGCTGTCTGGCGACCGGCGCGAGGCGGTGGCGGCCATGGCGGCGGCAGCGGGCATCGACCCGGCAGACGCCTACGCCGAGGTGCGGCCCGAGGGCAAGGCAGCGCTGGTGCGGCAGCTGCGCGCCGAGGGGCGCAGGGTGGCCATGGTGGGTGACGGCGTGAACGACGCCCCCGCGCTGGCTTCTGCCCACGTGGGCGTGGCCATGGGCGGCGGCACCGCGGTGGCGGGCGACGCAGCGGGCGTGGTGCTGCTGGGCGACCGGCTGGGGCAGGTGGACGAGGCGCTGGCGCTGGGGAGGGCCACGCTGGCCAAGATCCGGCAGAACCTGGCCTGGGCGGGTGAGCGGGCGGGGCGGGGCACCCAGGGAGGGGCGCAGCCTGGGAGCCATGTGCGCATGAGAAGCCTGCGCACGTTCTTGTCACAAGGTTGCGTGCTGCCGGGACCGCGGGCTCGGCGTCACGCCTCTCCCGCCCCCCGCCTGCCCTGCAGTGGCCTACAACTTTGTGGGGGTGCCCATTGCCGCGGGCGCGCTGCTGCCGGCGTACGGGGTGGCGCTCAGCCCCTCCCTGGCTGGTGGCATGATGGCACTCAGCAGCATCGCGGTCGTGACAAACAGCCTCAGCCTGCGCTGGACGATGGATGCCGCAGCGAGCGCGGGCAGCAATGGCCCTGCCAACGGCAGCAGCAGTGCCGGCACAGCAAGCATGCAAAAGCAGCAGCAGCCGGTGGGCTCCAGCCCTGGCAGCTGACACATCCTTTGATTCTGCCATCACTCCTACATGACCCAACTGTTGTCTTCTCTCTCAGCATTGGCCACCAATTTTCTTGTTGGAGCCCCTCCTGGCTGTATCCTCCTGAACACATGACACCCTGGCGCATCCCCCTGTACCATCTGTAATCATGTGCGTGCGTCTTGCTGAACGCTGTTCGCAGTTACAATGGCAGAGAGAGCAGGGGCCAGGCGGGCTGTGCTCAGTCGTCGTCGTTAAAGACAACCTTCTTGCCCTGCGCCGGCAGGATCATCTGCTTCTGCTGCTCCTGCAGCCGCTTCTTGGCCTCCCAGGACGGGTGCAGCGGCTTCTCCGCCCTCTTGGGCTTTGCCGCCGGCTTGCCAGCAGTGGCACCCTTACTTCCGCTGCTTGTGGCGTGCGACTTCCTGCCAGCGCCCGAATTGTCGCTGTTGCTGCCCGCAGCTGCCGGCTTGGTGCTCCCGGTTGCAGGCTGTCGGCTGTTGCTGCCGCCAGTGGGCTTGGCCTCTCCATCATCATCAAAGACCACCTTCTTGGCAGCAGCAGCAGCAGCAGAGATGCTGATGGCCAGTTTCTGCTTCTGCGCCTGCTTGGCGGCCCAGGAGGGGTGCAAAGACTCGGGTGGCCCGTCGTCACCGCCGCGCCGCTTCTGCGGCGGCTGCGGCTGCGCGACTGCTGCCTGCTGCCGCTCCTGCTGCTCGCGCTCCTGCTGCAGGTGCCGCGCAGCCTGGCCGTACTGCTGGGCAGCCAGCAGCCGGCGCGCACGCTGGCCGAGCCGGTTCTTGGGCTTCTGGGGCTTCTTGGCCTTGGCCTGCTTGCCCTGCTTGCCCTCCTCGTGCTGCTTGCCTTGTTGCTGCTTGCCTTGCTGCCCTGGCTGCGCGCCCTGCTGCTGTGCTCTAGGCTCACGCTTCTCTGCAGCATTTGCGGCCGCCTGCTTGACTTGCTGCTTCCCAGCTGCCTCCTGCAGCGACGCCACTGCTGCAGAGCGATCCTCCTCCTCGCTGCCACTGCCGCTGCCTGCCTCAGCACTGTCGCTGCCTCCCTCGTCGTCGCTGCTGCCATCCAAGCCGTCGCCGACCCGCCGTTGCCATGCTGCCGTCGCTGCCTCTTTCCCATCCGACCCCAGCAGCAGCTGCTCGTCTTCGCTGCCAGACTGCCACACCCCCGAGTCGTCCTCGCTCTCAGACCCAGCCTCGCCGCCGCCGCCAGCTGCCGCACTGCCAGGCGCGCTGCGAGCACCCAGCAGCTTGGCCACCGCGCTGGCTGCCACGTCGTCGAGGTCCTCGTCCGCTGGCCGCTCCGCCTTGCGCCGCTGCCGCTGCCGCGCTCTCGCCGCCTCGTCATCCCCCTCCTCCTCCTCCTCACTGCCAGGCCCCTCTGGATCGTCCTCACTGCCAGCCTGCTGCCCTTCACCCTCTGCAGGCTCATCCTCCTGCCTCTGCTTGCGCTTCTTGCCCGCCTGCTCTTGAGCTGCAGCCGCAGCCACAGGCTGCTCAGCCGACGCCTCATTGCCAGCAGCAGCGGCTGGCTCTGCGCCAACCGCCTCGGCTGCTGCCCTGGCAGCGGCTGCAGCCTCGCGTCGTGCCGCCGCCTCTGCCACCTTTTGCATCTCAGCCTGCACCTCAGCCAGCCGCTCCCTCAGGGTCTTGGCCCCCAGGATGCGCGCCTCCACCACCGCAGCCAGCTGCGCCCGCGCCGCACCATCGCCCTGCTGAGCTGCACTGGCGCCGCTGCCTCTGCCGCCTGCTTCAGCTGCCGCTGATGCTGCTGCCGCCTCTGCGGGCTGCTCAGGGCTGGGCTCGCTCTGCGGCTGCGCTGCCCCGTCACCCTGCGGCTGCCCAGGCAGGTGGAGGCCGCAGAAGCGCGCGGCCTGCAGCGCGAGGCGCTCCACATCCGCCGCCTTTGCTGCTGCCAGCTGCGCCGCAAGCTTGTCCAGCTGGCCTGCTGAGGGGCCTGCAGGGCTTGGCGCAAGGAATGCGATCAGGCAACAGTGGCACGGCAGCCTTTAAATGCCGGTACAGGCAGGCAGGCTCAAGCAGGCCAGGCGGGCAGCAGCGACAGGCAGCGGCGCTGGCCTGCCTCACCCTTGCTGCCGCCGGCCTCCTGGTGCTCCTTGGCCTGCTTGATGCGGCGCAGGATCTTGCGCACCTCAAACTCCTTGGACTTTTTGATCTCCTGCAGGGGGGACCGGGGGCGGGACGGGGGCGCTCGAAGGGCGCCCCTGATGTTCCTGCAGATGGACACACCCTTCTTCACCTGCCACTGTGACTCGCACTCTGCAACTGGCAGCGGGCTGTAGCAAGGCCGGAAGCTTGAGCCTGGTGCATTGCTGGCCGTGCCACCCTTTTAGATTCACCTTGCGAATTGTCTTAAAGTGGTGGAATGACTTCTTGGCCAGCACTTGCTCCCTGAAACGAGTCCAGTATGAACATATCAAGGCACGTGTCAGGTTGCAGGCGGCAAGCAGCAGTGGCGGCGGCCCAGACGAGGGGCCATCGGCGGCACGGAGTCTGCATGCATGAACTCACTTGGGCACGACCTTTATCTTGACGGGCCGTCGCGGTTTGCCCTTGAACGGTCTGCCCTGCAACATGCAACGCAACATGGCAGCTCAGTAACCGGCTGCCCTAGCCTATATTAGTTCGACAACTCCTCTGGTATATTGAGCAGTTTGCAAGCGAGAGCTTCTTGCCTTTGGCTTGCCGCCGCTCCGCATCTCTCGCTGCCAAGCTCCTCCTGCTGGCCACGGGGCCCGATAATGTAAATCAGTGCCGGCGGCAATAGGACGTTTCAACCTCTAGCCAGCCGGAGCTGAGAGTTGGCTGCGCCATGACGCTGAGCGACCGCCGCTCTCCAGAAAGCATAGCATGGGGCGTGTCCATTGCCCCTCGCATGACAGCCTGCTCCACCAACTTCGCCTGCTCTTGACGCATGCGCTCTTCATGGGATGCTGGAGCACTCTGTGGCTGGCATCCCTTGGTGCTGATTGATGTCGCCTGGTCCCCATGCATGGCAGCCGAGTGTTGGCGACCCCTTCATGGGACCAACCACGGGGGCCCAAGTGGCAGGCACCCGAAGCTTTTACATCAGCATCTGTTCTGCCCCCAATTAATTGCTGAAGCGCTCCAGACTTTCCGCAATGCAGATGCGCCATTCATGGCGGCCCATCTCTTTGCTTGCTCCGGGCCCCAACTCGCAAGAGTGATTAATGTTTACTGCAAGCATATGATGCGAGACAGGAGAAGGAGAATACAGATAACTGCAGAAACGTAAGCCAGGGGAAAGAGCGGAGAGGGAGGCATCGTTTCTTTTAAACTAGCGCTGGGTTGTGCTATAGAGAGGGCAGCATGGAGGCCAAAAGGGGGCAAGGGTAACAAGCCAAGGAATTGTGAGGAAGAAAGGGATCAGAACAGATCAGGACTGGTGAACACAGTGAGGTGGGGACGCAGGCAATCACACCAGGCAGTCAGCGAAAAATTTTGCAGGTCAGTGTGCAGCATCAGTACAGCAAGGCAGGCAGTCATGGGGGCAGGGTGGAATGGCAGGCACGCGCAGGGCAAGCTGCAGCTCGACCGCACACAGCTCGACCGCCGCGGCCCTGCCACACGCAGCCAAGGAGGGGACACACACAAACGCCGCCTCGGCAGGCACGCGGGGCGCTCGCTCAGCCCAGGAAGGGCGCGCCGCAGGTGCAGGTCTTGCGGTTGCCCATGCACACGCCCTCAAACGAAGGGTTCTGCCGCGCAAAGCTGGGCGCGGGCGGCGTGGCCAGCAGCGCCGCCTGGGCTGCCGCCCACTGCGGCGGGCTGGCCTGCAGCTGCTGGTACAGCTTGAACAGGCGGATCGACTTGAGCGCGTCGCCCACTGCGGGACGACGGGTGGGGGGTGGGGGGGCGGGAGAGGCGGCGGGTGAAAGTGATGGGGCAGGGGGTGTAAGGGCTGACAACGCCCCCCTCCACAATGCCCAAACACGGGTTGTGTTTTGTGGGCTGCACGCGCTGCACAACCGGCGCTCCCGCCCTCCCACTCCCTCCCTTGCGCCGCACCCACCTGCATCGTGCCCCCCGACCGAGGTGTCCCAGTTGAGCAGCACCTTGGCCAGGTGGTCCTGCCCAAACACGCTGTAGCTCTTGTACTGCGGGTTCCACACCCGGAACAGCCCCGTCAGGTCCATCATCTGCGGGGGCGGGCGCAGGGGTCTGGGAGCTTTGGGGTCGCCTGTGCAGGCACGCCGGCTCTGGCTGGCAGGCAGGCGGCACAGCTGCGTGTTAGGGCCATCCCAGCAGGTGGCAGTGCTGAGGGTGCTGGGCGGATGCCCGGCAGCGAGGCCCCACGCGCTCGGCTTGCCTGCTCGAAGTGCTCGCCCTCCTTCAGCCCCAACCACTGCACGTCCTTAGCGATGTTCTGCCCCACCAGTATCGCCGACGGCGGCAGCAGCTGGCGCAGCATGCTCACCGCCTGCAGGGGAGGGCACAGAGCTGAGCACGACCTGAGCCGCACGCCCGCACCGGTTGGCAGGCACAATCCAGGCAGCGAGAAGCAGGCGCTCGCATTATACATGGACTTGAAGCTGCGATACGTGTTGGAAGACCACTTGCTGGCCACCCTCTTGCCTGGTGCAGGGGCATGCCGTGCTGCGCCAGCAGCGCCGCGGTCAGGCCCGTGAGCGGCGTCAGGTACGACACCACCGCCTGGTCAGGCCGCACGTACAGGTTGGCCAGCACGCGCTCATGCTCGTCGACCAGTGAGATCTGACCCACTGCGCGTGCATTGTGGTCTGTACGCCAGGGGAGAGGCAAGCAGGGTCAGCTCTTGCAAGAGCAACGGCGGTGCTGCGGAGGCGGCGCAGACGGTGCTGCCAGTCTGAGAGCAAAGACCTTGTGCTCTCCAAATTGGAAAATCCTTCGACAGGCATAAGAAAGCGTTGATAGAACGACCAAGGCGACGTGAGCGCTCCTCGGTGACTGAGAGTTCTTTTCGCGCCCGCTCCTTGCCTGTGCCAGTCGCTACGCATTCCACATCGATGCTATAGTAGCGGGCGGGCGTGGGGGCAACCGGAGGAGGCCCGTAAGCGTAGGGAAGGGGCGGTGCGATGAAGTGCGGCTGCATATCGCCTTGGCGTTGGTCGGCAGAGGCGGAGCAGCTGGATCGGCGCCGATGCAGGATTTGAAAAGTCTGGCGCCAGCAAGCATAGAGTCCTGCAGTGCGCGCACTCCCCGCCCTGCGCGCCGAGCACCGACTTGCCATCAGCGGGGAAGAACACATCCCCGTCTCTCTCTCTGTCTGTCAACCTTCCATGGTCCTGGGAATTGCACTTGAACAGCATGTTCTAAGCCTGCAGAACGTATCTTCAGGTGGCTCCAGCCTGCATGCCTCAGCGGGCAACCAGGTGCCAACACCGCCTCACTTGATGTGCTTGGCCTGCGCCAAGGCACCACATCACTCAACATGAACAGCACACGTGCCAGCCCTTTCGCCTTTTACTGCCTGAGCTTCTGTATTTCACACACGAGGTATACCAAGGAGACAACAGCCAGCGACTGACTTCAGAGGGCCGCGGCAGGATGGAAGGTATGAAACAAAACGAATGGAATGAAATGGCTTGATGTGGAGGGGGCCAAGGCAGGGCCAGGGTTATCAGGGGCGATCGATGGTCTGAGGCAGATCTGCATGCATTTGCTGGTGTGTTGCCAGGAGGGAGGTTCGTTACCGTGTGCATTTTATTGACCGGCAGAGGTCCTGCCAGTCATTTCAGTATGAGATTGCTGGGTAGGCCCAGCCTGCCAGGTGTTCAGGGAGCAGCCGTGTGCGCTTAGAAGAGGGCGACGTTGCCGCGGAAGAACTCGACAGCCAGCAGTGCCAGGAAGCCAACCATGGCGGCGCTGCACAGAGTTGGGAGGTGTTGGGCAACATCTCAGTTCGGCAATCGGCAACGACCGGGCCATCTTATCTTGGTTTCAGGCATGCGAAAAGGCAAGCATGGCCAGCGCAAGCCACCCACACCTGCTTGCCCGCACTCACCGGCCGTTGCTGAGCTCTGCCTTGGGGGTGAAAGGGCCGAATGAGCGGGCGTCGGGGCCCTCGCCCTTGTACACCTGGGGCGCGAAGGACGCCAGGGCGGTGGCCACCACGACGAAGCCGAAGAACAGCACTGAGGCGCCCAGGGGCTTCTCCACCAGGTCGCGGTCGACGTACTTGCCTGCAGCCGAGGGGTTGAAGGGGCAGGTGGGGTTAGGGGGCTGCGGCGTCGAGCTTGCCAGCATCAGGGAACAGAAAGGAGCAGCAAATGGTGCTGAACAGTGGCCAGGGGTTCATAGTAGAAACACAGCAGGCATTCAGGGGAGTCAGCTGGGCATCAGACCCAGCCGCGTCCAGCTGACCACCGGCTCACCAGCAATCTGGCTCCACACGCTCTGCTGAGTGGTCAGCTCAGTGGCGATGGCCACCAGGAAGCCCAGCATGGCTGCAGCAAGGACACAAGAGCAGAGGTTCGTGGGTGCGAAGAGGGTGAGTGCTGACGGTATGGCAGTAGGCGCTGACCCACTGCGGCAACACCGCAGTGTGCCACAGTACAAACTGTCCACCACACAGAATGTTTCACCCACAACCCCCAGCCATTCTCACCAGCACGACCGTTGATGGCCTCCTGCTGCGCCCCAAGCAGGGAGAAGGGCTGAGCGGCAGCGGCGGCAGCGGGCTTGGAGGAAGCCGGGAAGGAGAAGTTGGCGGCGGGCAGCTCCTCAGAGGTCTGCTGCTTGGGCGCCTCCTGCACCACCAGAAGGCCATTTCGACTGGTCAAGATGCAATGCATGTGGTTCAACAATGGAGTGTATGGCCGGCGGAGGCTGGTGCAGGCACCAGGCGCGGCGCGCGGCGGAGGCGCTCCCCACCTGTTGCTGGTCCACGGCAGGCTCGCCAGAGGCGCGCACGGCAATGCTGCGGCGCAGGGTCTGGCGCGGAGCGAAGGAGGCCCGCAGGGCGGGGCAGCGGACGGCGGCGGAGGCGATCATTGTGTCCGTTCGGAGTTAAACCACACAAGAGCTGCGGATGCAGGCGGAAAGAGCTATGGAGGATGTGGGAATGAGAATGGAAGGCGAAGAATGGCGCTTTGTGGCTGGGATGCCCGGTTTTGTGGAGGGCTGCAGCGCCGCTGTGCACGATGGGCATGCCCTGCAGGACCGCCTCGCCTGCATTGACCTCCCAGCCTCGTGGAAGTGAACAGCCTTCTCCTGCTCAAATCCTCTCTGATTACTCGTACTGAAAGTAAAGGCAACGAATAAAAGAGAGCAGGCCACGCACAGGCGTACACGCCTGGGAGGCATATTCCGGCGGAACAGCAGGCGCAGGTAGCGCGCCAATGGGCGCGACCAGCAGACGACGGGGGCATTCAAAATTTGCTCAGAGTTGTCACTATACAACAGGCGGAGGTGCAGGTCTATACAGGTGGGTGCATTCATTCATTGCACACAGGGCGGCAGCCCCCGCCCTACTCAGCAGTTGATGGTGCACCCGGGCAGCGCGGTGGCACCATCGCTGGGCACCGTGGGCACCTCTGCCAGGTGCGCCGCCTGCGCCACGCGGCTGTCCACCTCTGGCTTCAGGGGACGGCTCATGTTCTGGGTGACCACGTCCACCGGGTCGGCGCCCTCGTGGATCACCCTGGGGGGGGGGGCAGGTGATGCAGGGGTGGGGCGGGCAGAGGGCCGAACACGCCAAATGCAAGCCCGCCATGCACATGGTGGTGGGCGAGCAGTGCCGCACTGCCCCTGCTCGCAACAGCAGGGGCAGCTAGGGGTGTCAACAGCCTGCTCCTCACTTGAGCAGGCCAACACCCTCCTCACACTTTTGGGGGCCCTCGTTCCCCCCGGGGCCCTCTGTGGCATCCACACCCGGCCCCGCCCCTCCCACCCCCACCTGTAGATGCCGGAGATGACCGGGCAGTCGATGCCCTTCTTCAGCGCCAGGTGGTGCGCGCTGCGGGACGTCAGCACGCCCTCGGCCACGGCGCCCTGCTCGTGGCCCGAGTGGGGGAAGGGGCGGGGTGGGGCCGCGACGAAGAGAGTGGCAGCACGGGAGCACAGCGCAGAGCGAGCGCAGCAGGTGCACACCACAGGTCCAGCGCCCGACCTCGTGCAGCCCGGTGCCGGGGCGGCGGCTCACCCCCATGGTGGCTGTGATGTCCTCGAGCCTCTCCCCCTTCCCCAGCCGGATGCCCACGGTGCGGTTGCGCGACTGCAGGCGCAGCAGGGCGCAGGTGCAGGGGGGTGGAAGACAACCTCGCTGAGAACAGTAAACCACGATCAGAGTCTCAAGGCAGGGTCTTCAAGCAGGGCAGCGGGAGTAAAAGCACGGCGCACAGGCCGATGCCGCCCTGTGCAGGGGCTGCCTGGGCATTCAAGGCCTTGATCAGCAGCATCCTTTGCGCAGGTGCCAGCCAGGCAGCCATCATGCCTGCCCTGCCCGCCCCACCAGGTCGCCGGTGCAGGTCAGCACAATGTCGCCGATGCCAGACAGGCCGGCCAGGGTCAGCGGGCTGGCGCCGGCAGCGACTGCAGAGCCAGGTGGGCAGGTGAGACCATGCATGATAACAGGTCATGTTGAGCGGTGCTCAGAAAATTGGTCGAACCAGCGGCATGAACCAGCGCAGGCACCGCCTCTTCGCCTTGCAGCGCTGCTGGCACGCTGCGCCGCGCCGCGGTCCCACTCACCCGCCAGGCGCGTGATCTCGTCCAGCCCGCGCGTGATGAGCGCGGCGCGGCCGTTGGAGCCAAAGCCCAGCCCTGCAGGCAGGGAGGACGGCTGTGAGGAGGGCGGATCCCGCGGCGCTGGCAGTCCTCCAGGCCGCATGGCACATGCGGGGCCCACTTGAGCAATGAATGCCAGGCCCTGCCATGCATGCTCTGCCATCTCCCGGCGCCCCAGCCCCAGGCAACCCCGCACCACCTCCCTGCCCACCATCTGAGATGCCGCAGGCAATTGCCAGCACGTTCTTCAGCGCGCCCCCCAGCTCCACACCCGCCACGTCGTGCGTGCGGTAGCAGCGGAAGCGCGGGCTGGACAGCATCTCCTGCGCGGAGCAGGGGCGGGCAGGCCAGGCAGGCCGGGGAGGGTGCGCTCAGATTTCTAGCCAGCGATGCTGCACGCCAGCACCACCGAATGAAGCCTCGCCCGCTTGCGCACTTTTAATATCAACGGCATGAATGGCTGCTGTACCTGTGGCCTCAGCTTCCTCCCTGCCCAGCGCCCTCCCCAACTGCCACCAGCCCCAGCCAACCCCCCCCCCCCCCCCCCCGGGCACCCACCTGCACGCGCTGCGCCACCGCGTCGTCGTCGGCCGCCACCGTGACGGCGGTGGGGATCTCCTTGGCCACCTCGGCGGCAAAGGAGGGGCCTGACAGGTAGGCCAGCCGGGGGTGCAGGCGCGCGGGCAGCACGCGCTTGAGGATCTCCTGCAGGGGAGAAGCCCGTAGAACTCGTGCACAGAGGGTAGGCGCTCGGGCACGGACGCTGCAGCAACAAGGCTTCCAAGCACCCGCGCAGCTGATACTGTCCGGCACCTCATGCGAGCCGCCAGATGGACGCCGGAGGCTGGGGTTGAGAGGAGCGCGCGTGGCTGGCCGGGCCCCTCGCCGCTTTGCCATCCCCAGGTGCATGCGCCCCCCTGCGCACGTTGGGCGTCTCCAGGGTGTCGTTCAGGATGCCCTTGGTGCAGGACACCAGGATGGAGGAGTCGCGCACCGAGTCCACCACCTGGGAGACCTGCGGGGGCGCAGGGGGGGCGCAGGGGGCAGGTGGCGCTCAGGGGGTGGAGGACGCTCAGGAGGAAGAAAGCAAGGGACCGAGCACACGCTACGCATCAGTCGAGAACCCGAGATCTTTTGACAACCCCGGCGCGGCCGCGCCCTCGCCCTGCTGCCAGCCGCGGCCCGCCCACCGTGCGCTCCACAAAGGGGGTGGGGATGACCATTAGGATGATCTCGCCCCAGGCCGCCACCTCCCGGATGTCGTTGGAGGCGCGCAGCGAGGCGGGCAGCTTGAACCCCTGCGCAGGTGGGCGGCGGGGGTGCCAAGCACGTGGGGCGTGGGGGTTGTTGAGAAGCAACGCACCGATGGCATCCCTGCCAAGGCCTGTTGGCAAGCGGTGCTGACGCCAACACGAAAAGGACAACAGGTCGCGGTTGCAGGCAGCAGGAGTTTCCCACGGGCGGTGGCAGTCCAGCGCCCTCCCGCCCTGCTATGCTCCCCAAACATGCAGCGCACCATCCCCTCCCCCCCCGGGGGGCCCACCTTGAGGAACACCGTGTTCTCGTGCTCCTCGTTCACAGCGCGCTTCACCTCCGGCTCCAGCGCCCACAGCAGCACCTCATGCCCCATGCGCGCCGCATGCAGCGCGAGCGCGGTGCCCCACGCGCCGCCGCCCAGCACGGCGATGCGGGTGCGCTCACTGCTCAGGGCGCTGCTCCGGGGGCTGGCCGGGGACGCGGCATGCTCAGCAAGCGCGGCGGTCACGGCGCCGCCGCCGCTGCTGCCTCCAGCCGCTGCCATGGGTGCTCACTGGGGTGTGTGGGTGGGCCTGCGGCGTGGTGGCATCGCCTCGCTTGGCGCGTTGGAAGCCAGTATGAGCGGCGAGGGAGGCCTGTGCTCGCAAACCCAAGTTCAGCAGCACGAAAGTGGCAGGGCGTTGTGTATGCTCGCCACTTGACGGCCGGATGGCGAGCAGAAGAGCGAGAGAGAAAGGCAGCAAGGGGAATAAAGAGAACAGAACAGGGCGTTCAGTCAGCAGTGCAGGTGTGCATCGGCGGATCAGTGGGTCGCATACTGGCGTCATATGCAGCCCGGGCAGCGCAGCCACCCATGCCTGGGCTGGACAGCAACCCCCTGGCCCTGCCACGCCGGCCAGCCTGCCCCAGCAATGTGTGGGGCATGCGCAGTGCGGCACCGTGCGGCGCCTTCAGCACGGCACTGCATGCGGCCCCCCCCGCTGCGCTGGCTAGCCAGGCAGCTGAGATATTCGATGGAAATTGTGTCCGTGCGCTTGCGACGGCGGGGCCAAGGGCTTGCGGCGCACCGGGGGTTCGCACGGCGGGGCTGGGGGCCGGCGCATTAGCGGCAGGCGGATGGGGGAGCTGTCCGCGGCGGGCCGCAGCCGGCGCTGCTCAGACCTTTTACTGAACCATCACATCCGGCCAACATCAGTGATGCAATCAACCCACGTGATGCAACGCAAGTTAGACGCATGCGCAGTGGGAAACCAGTAGGCAACTAGTAGGCGGAAAAAGGTGAGGGGCATAGCAGGCCTTGGCGACTGCAGCGGCAGAAGCAGCGGCGGCAGCTGCAACTGCAACCCACCCTTCGGCAACAACCCCCAGATGAACCGAATGGTCTTTGATTTACCACATCGCGCCGTGCAGCGAGGCACAAGCGCAAGCCGGCGGGGGGGAACATCAAGGGGAGTCGACCCAGCCCCGAAAAGTGTCGAGGAGCATCCGATGCTGCCTGCATCTGTTTAACCACACCCAAAAGGCAGCCAGAGGTTGCCAGACTTACTGCTGAGGTTGTCCGGTCGCAGGCCCGCGTGCAGCAGCAGCACAAGCCGTCTACTCGCCGTCCGATCGCACTGAAGAAAGTGTGCGAGCGCAAATTAGCGAGGAGGGGGACAAACCAGCTCCCTGCATCCGTCCAGTTGGCACTCAAACTTGGGCAGCCGGCATCAGCCGGCGACATTTCAGCACCTGCGCGGCTTGTCAGCATCGCACAAAGCACTCCATGGCTACAGGCAGCCTGGGCTGCGTGCCCGACTCCGACGACGAGGGCCCTAGCCTCCGGGCGCCCCGCCACGCAGCCCCGATAGAATGCGAGGCCATTGTGAGTGATGGCGAGGAAGCGGCGGGGCCATGGAGGCAGCAGAGCTTCGTGCGTGCAAGCACCACAGTGCACGCTGCTCCGCAGGCGAGGGCCGAGGAGCCGGCAGACGGTGCGCTGCGGCAGCTGAATGCGCAGCTGCTGCTGCCACCACCCAGCAGTCAGCACTACCAGGGTGCACCGCAGCCTTGGGGTAAGGGGTTCAGGCGTCAAGCGGCTACGGTCGCTGCAAAACCAGCTGCTGCCGCCAGTGCCTCTGCGAGGAGAGGCGCCAGGCCCTGCTTCCGCCGGAGCATGAAGACAGCAGAGGCTGCGCAGGCAGACCGTGCAGTGTCAGAGCAAGGTGCTGCAGACGAAGCAGAGCTTGCTGCAGCGCTTGCGGCCGTAGGAACAGCCCAAGCTGCGCAAGGAGGCGAGGGGGTGCCAGAGCTGCAGGCTCCAGGTGTCCCATCGCCCGCCCCCCACAGGCAGCACCAGCAACAAGTTACAGCTGGCAGCCTACCCGTCCAGCGCCCAGCATCCCCGCCTGCTGCTGTACCCCGGCCAGCGGTGCTAGCAGCCGTGATGCCAGCGTGCGGCACAGCTGGCCCCTCATTCCTCAACCGCAGGGCAATCCCCCCGCAGCCCAGCCAGGCAGGCGAGCGGCGGCAGCAGGCGCAGGAGGAGGTCGCTCCCTCAGCGCAAGCTTTGCTGCCGACAGCCTCATCAGCAGCGACAGTGCGCCAAGGAGGGGTAGACGCCGTGGATGTACATTGCAGCAGCGCAGCAGCTGCCAGCGGCCATCTAAGTGGCCAGCAAAGCGGCGCTGCACCGTCTGCAGAGCGACCAGCAGCTGCAGCGGCACCGAGGCAGGCAGGCCCAGCGCAGCCACAATCAGGCAGCCAGGCTGCAAGCGCAGCAGTAGCCAGTGCACCCGCTGCAGCGGCCAAACCTGCCACTTTCCACCGTACAGCCGACGGCCTGAATGTCATCTTCCTCAACCGCCAGCAGCCAGCCGCAGCCGCGGCTGCGGCTGGCAGCAAGGCTGCCGGCCGGTCCGGCAAGGGCGGGGCGGACGGCGTGAACAGCGGGTGGGGCAACAACTTTGTGAAGATGGACCTCAAGGTGGGGGTGCTGTGGTGGTGCAGGGGGTCTGCAGGGCTGGGGCCCGGTGCACGGGCAAGCAATATGCGCAGCAACAACCAAAGCTCCTGAGCTCAGCAGTTGCCTGGCTAGTATCTGCTCAGCTGCCTCCTCCCTGCCCTGGCCCAGACCTCGTCCCACACCTGCCAGCTGTGCGTGCGCCATATCGTACCGCCCACGAGCCCTCTGGAAGGCATCACCGCAGCACTGTCCCCCTGTTGTGCTCCACATCGGCGCAGAAGGGCCGCGGCAGCACCAAGTACAGCACCAAGCATGGCGGCAAGCGGCGCAAGAAGGCAGGGCGCTTCAGCTCCCGCTGGCAGGGTGAGCCTAGGGCGGCTGCGGGTGTGGCTGCGGCAGCCGCCCCTTCCGCTTTATGCTGCAGTGTGGCACGTGACAGACTGTCAGCCAAGCCTGCGCAATGCTCTGCATGTCAGTCAGGGGCTGGCATGGCCCTCCCCTCACAGGCCCCTCCCCCCGCCCTTGATGCGCTTGCAGCCAGCCGGCTGCGGCAGGTGGGCGATGGCGCCGACTACCTGGAGGGCTGGCAGGGCAGCAAGCTGCGCTGCTTCAAGTGCGGCGGCACCGGGCATTTCGCCAAGGAGTGCACCGCGGAGCAGCAGGCGCAGGCAGACATGGGCGCGCTTCTGGACAGCAGCGACGACGACGACGACCAGCCAAAGGGCAGCAGCCAGGGCGGGCCTGCGGCTGCTCCTCATCCGCGTGGCTCCTTTGCAGCTGCGGCGGTACCGGCGGCGGCCGCCCTGTCCCAGCAGGGCAGCGGCGCTCTGCGGGCCATGTCATCTGGCAGCGCGCCACCGCCTGCGCCGCCGGCGGCCGACCCTGCGGAGCAGTTTGCAGCGGTGCTGGCGGAGCCCGGCGAGGAGGCCCTGACCGGCGTGCTGCGCCAGGTGTTTGGGCACCCGGCCTTCCGCGGGCTGCAGCTGCCCACGGTGCAGCGCCTGCTGGGCGGGGAGAGTTTGCTGAGCATCATGCCCACCGGCATGGGCAAGTCGCTCTGCTACCAGGTGGGGCGGGCGCGGTGGGAGAGGGATGGGCAAGCGTGTGCGTGGGTGGCACGTGTGCCTCGGCAGTTTGTGGTAGAGCATGCCTGTTGCCAAAGGCAGTTGCTCAATGCTTTATGCTCACGGCGTACGCACCGTCTGCGCCTCACACGCTGCCCATTCCCGGCTGCTGGCGTGCAGCTGCCGGCCCTGCTGATGCCAGGGCTCACCCTCGTGGTGTCGCCACTCATTGCCCTCATGCACGACCAGGCTGCTTCCGTGCCGCCACCGGTGAGGGCTCTGGTGCATGGTGACAGCCAGGGCAGAGGTGCAGACGAAGACAGATTGACGCCTGCCTGCCTGCCTGCCTGCCAGCCCACTTACTTAATGGCCACCCTTCGCAAGCTGCGTCGCGACTCCATCTCTGCCCACTGGCTGCAGCTCACGGCTGCCGTGCTCTGGTCGGGGCAGACTCGCGCAGACGCCCTGCAGGTGGGGCTGGCGGGCTGGTGTGGTAGCTGCTGCAACTTGACGTGCCCACGATGTAGCAGAGCCTGATGGACAGGAGCGCTGCAGCGCTGCTCTGCTTGAGCGGGTGCTTGCTTGGCCCCCACCCTCCTGCTTCTGCCTGCAGGTGCTGAGCGACGTGGCAGCGGGGCGCATCAAGGTTCTGTTTGTCAGCCCCGAGCGGCTGAACAACCCGCACCTGCTTGAGGCGCTGCGCCCGCGCATGCCGCTGCCGCTGGTGGTGGTGGACGAGGCGCACTGCGTGGCGGGTGCGCCAGGCGGGACGCTGGGGGGCGGGGCCAGCGGCTTGGGGCAGGGCCAGCGGCTCGGGGCAGTGTGGGGATGGGGGGCAGGGGCAGGCATGCGGTTGCATGTGGTTGAAGCGCAGCTTTGGACAGCTTGTGGGCGTGGCTGTCACCCCCTGCCATGGCTGTGTCCCATCTCCGGTCGCCTCGGCCCCCCCCCTCCCCCCAGAGTGGGGCCACTCCTTCCGGCCCGCCTACTTCCGGCTGGGCGCCGCGCTGGCGGGGGCGGTGCAGGCGCAGCGCATTCTGGCTCTCACCGCCACCGCCACCCGGGCCACGGAGGAAGCCATTCGCCAGGTGAGAACACGGCACAACCTGGGTGTGCTGCCAGGCATCAGGCCACGGAAGCGCAGCCATGCTGTTTGCCAAACCCAGCAGCCGATGCAGCCGCGCAAACACTGCCCTCTTGCTGCTTCCCCAGATCATCCCCGATCCCCCTGCCCCTCTCGCCCTGGCCCACTCCAGGTGCTGCGCATCCCCGAGGGCAGTGTCCTGCGCGACGCCGCGGTGCGGCACAACCTGCGCCTGCAAGTCCTGCGCACCTCGGGAGGTGCGCACTGGGACAGGGGGCCCGCGCAAGGGCCGCCCCGACAAGCATGGCTGCCAGACATCTGCCACACACGTGCCTGCTGGTTTCCTCCCTGCCCTGAGCCAGTCAATGACGCAGCTCCGCCGTCCCCGCTGCCTCCCCACACTCTGCTCGCTCCCCACCCTGCAGGCGGCTCTAGCCAGGCCACGCGCGAGCGCATCTGCTCGCTGCTTGCCCCCAGCGGCCCGCTGGGCAGCGTGCGCTCTGCCATCGTGTACGTCGCCTTCAAGGAGGATGCCAACCAGCTGGCGCGCCTGCTAGGGGTGCGGGGCGTCAGCGCGCGCGCCTACCACGCCGGCAAGGACCATCGGGTGGGTGGGGTTGGCAGGGTCGGGTTGTGGTGCGGTGGGGCGTGTGACGGCTCGTCGCGTGGTGCGGCGTGTGGCAGCTCGAAGCGTGGTGCCGTCCTGCATGCTCAGCCCTAGTGCCGCCAGCTGGCGGGAGGGCTAGCTGTATCGCACAGCATATCCACATGCTGGGTTGGCTGCACCCGCCCAGGGGAAGTGGCCGCATGCCTGCCGCTGGCACTGCGTGCAGGAGCGCGCCGCTGTGGAGGCGGACTTTGCGGCGGGGCGGGCGCGCGTGGTGGTGGCCACCGTGGCGTTTGGTGAGCAGCGCTGGGCAGGGAGGCGCGCCCCGCAGCGTCACATGCGGAAGGCCAGGTGCAGAAGCAGAGGCGCCCCAAGCCGGCAAGTAGCTGAGATGGAAGCAGGACAGCAGGACAGCAACAAGGGTGCTGGCTGGCATCCTTTCCCTGCAGCAAGGCGCCCTCCTCCCCGGCCCCTGCGCAGGCATGGGCATCAACCTGGCTGGTGTGGGCGCCGTGGTGCACGCCACCATGCCGCGCAGCCTGGAGGAGTATGTGCAGCAGGTGGGGGGGCGGCGAGCCCGGGGGGGGGGGGGCGCGCTCTCAGCGCTGACTGTGCCGACCACTGCCCTCCTTCGGTCGTAGTGCGCCCTGCTGAGCCTGCTTCCAGCGCCAGTCTGTTGGAGCATGCAACCCACGCAGCCGACTGAGCCCTGGGAAGCTGTGACTCCGCCCGCCCACCCCTGACCTTGCCTGCAGGTTGGCCGTGCCGGGCGCGACGGCAGCGAGGCGCGCTGCGTGGCGCTGCTGGACGACTCCGACTTCACCCGCCTGCGCTCCCTGGCCTTCTCCGGGGTGCTCGACCTGCCCGCTGTGCGCGGCTTCCTGGCTGCCGTCTTCTCGCCGGCGGCAGAGGGCGAGCGCACACGGCGGCGCGGTGCCAACGGGAAAGCAAAGGCCGCAGATGCAGGCGAGCCGGCAGCAGTGGGAGCAGCAGCTGGCGGCACCAGCAGGGGTCGCAAGCGCAAGGGTGAGGCGGCCGAGCCAGTGGGTGCTGGCGGCGGGAGGAGCAGCAGGCGTAAGGGAACAGCAGAAGCGTCAGAGGCTGGCCCCACAGACAGCCTGAGCGAAGCGGCACATGAAGAAGCGGGAGCAGGGGCAGGTGCAGCATCAGCAGGAAGCGATGGCGAAGCAGGCGGCGCGGCAGAGGCGGCGCCGCAGCCGCAGCGCCGCCGGTTTGGCGTGCTGGCTGTCAAGAAGCTGGCGGATGAGCTGGACATGCGTGAGGAGGGCATGGAGACGGTGCTGTCGTACCTGGAGGCCGAGGAGGCGCCCTGCCTGCGCATGCTGCCCACCGCGGCGCTGTCGGTCAGGGTGTCGTTCTACGCCGCCGCACCCGAGGCGCTGGCGCAGCAGCACCCGGTGGTGCAGGTGGGCGGGGTGGGGGTGGACGGCGCACAGGGCCATGAGGGGGAGGGAAGGAAGAAGGACGTGGGGGTGCTGCCATGCCTTGCATGCAGCCAGTCCTGTGCTGTGTCTGCTCTGTGCCAGCCTTCTGTGCTTAACCCCTCGAGCCATTTTTCTCGGCCCACCCCCACCCCTCCACAGCACGTGCTGGAGGCCTGCCCCCACCCCCGCAACGGCGTCTACTCGGCGCCAGCCGCCAAGCTGGCGGCGGCTGCCCAGCAGGCCCCCGGCCTGGTGCTGCAGGAGCTGCGGGGGCTGGCAGCGGGGGGGCTGATCGGCTTTGAGCTGTCGCGGGAGGAGGGGCCGGCGTACGAGGTGGGCATGGGGATGGGGATGGAGGCCGCTGGTGCAGGCGGTGGGGGGCAGCCGGGTGCGGTGGTGGGGCAGGCGGTGGTGCGTAAAGAAACGGTGCAAGTGTGCCGCAGAGGCAGGCAGCAGCACAGCTCTGCCGTGTCCCTGTTGCCAGTCGCTGCCACTGGGTGGCATCTGCCGGCCCTCACTGGCGTGTGCTGCCCCTGCCTCCCCCCCCCAGATCCTGCACAACCCGCCCGACCTGGACGCCCTGGCGCGGCAGGTCCACTCCCGGCTGCAGGCGGTGCTGGCCTGCCAGGTGTCCCGCCTGGACACGTCGTACCGCGCGCTGGCGGCGGCGGTCGCGGCGGGCACGGCGGCCGGCCAGGCAGGCAAAGGCGGCGAGGCGGCCGCCGAGGCGCTGGAGGCAACGCTGCGCGCGGCGGTGCAGCGATACTTTGAGGAGGAGCAGGGCGCAGGGGGGTCAAGCCCAGCGGCAGCGGTGGAAAGGGAGGGCGGCTGCGCAGGCGCGGCACCTGCAAGCGGCAGCACTGCTGCGCCTGCAGCTGGCAGCAGGTCTGCCTGCCCCCTGCTGCTTGACACGGCCGGCTTGCCGCTGCGCCCGACAACGCCGGCGCTCCTGACCGCGGCACGTGCCGCGCTGCGCAGCAACCGCGAGCAGGCGGGGCCGGCGCTGAGCGGGTGCGCCCTGGCGCGCATCCTGCACGGCGTCGGCTCCCCCGCCTTCCCCTCCAACGCCTGGCAGAAGCGCATGGGCGCCTTCTGGGGCAGCCAGCAGCTGGTGGACTTTGGGGCGGTGCTGCGGGCGGCGGAGATTGTGGTGCGCAGCGAGGCGGGCGGCGCTGCTGGCGGCAGCGGCGCCGGCGGCACGGCAGGCGACGACAGCGAGTGACGGGGTGCCCCGCCTGTGTCCTTGCCAAGCAAGGAGCTCGCCAGCATGTTAATGATAAACTGAATCATGTATGAATGGATTAGCAATGCGGCAGTGTTGACTTCAAGACCCAGCACAGGGGTGGGACCCGGAAAGGGCGGGGACAGTCACAGGAATGCGCGCTCCCGGCCCGCCACCGCCTGCCGGCACACCGGGCAGTGCGCCACACGCAGGCTGCACTGCCGGCACAGCAGGTGGCCGCAGGGGCTGAGCCGCGTGTCCTTGGCGGCGCTGATGCAGACGGAGCACTCGGTGGCGCGCGCCTGCGCCTCTGCCTGCGCCTCCTCCACCCGCCTGTCCACCAGCAGCCGGCGCAGCGCCGCCGTGCTGGCCTCCAGCTGGTCGTGCAGCGCCTGCAGCTCCGCCACGGGCAGGCGCCTGCGGGGTGGGGCGGGAGCGGTGGGCAGGAGGGTGTGAGCCAGGTGGAACAGACCACTCTTGCACCGCTGGCTGTAAAAGGCGTACGCAGCTGTGCAGGATGCCTACAAAAGAGCAGCCTGCTTCCAAGAACGTCGCATTCCGCTTCAGTGGCGCGTGGGAGGGTGCACAGGCAGCAGCGCAGACCTGCAAGCCGCCTCATCGCCTGCCAGAGCCAGAAGCTGCCTCTGCTGCTGCGCAGTGACACCCTCCACCCTGCTGATGCTGGTGGCCTGCTCATTGACCACATGCTGCTGCTGCCGCTCCGACAGTCGCTGCAGCTGCGCGTCCTTTGCTGCCAACTGTTCCCGCAGCGTTGCCACCTGGCGCGCCGCCTGCTCCGCCTGGGCTGTGGTTTCCCCAAGCTGTTGCTGCAGCTGCGCCCTCTCCAGCACCGCCCGCCCTGCCTCCTGCGCAGCCTGTTCAAGCAGCTGTGCAGCACGCTCAGTGGCAGACGATGTGGCTGAGCCCTGTTCTGGTGGATCCCGCGGCTGCTGTTGCTGTGCCGGAAGGGGCACATGCTCGGTAGGCTCCTGCTGCTGAGTACGACGAGCTTCGTGCTGGGTTCCGTCCCGCTGCGCCTGAGCCTGCACCTGCTGACTTGCCACGCGGCCAGGGCCCCGCCATTGTGCGCTGAGCAGCCAGGAGCGCGCACTCTCGCCTTCGCCCTGCGCATCCCTCCAAGGGCGGGGCACAAGCGCACAGTCACCCGCCCTGCACCTACTGCTGTAGTCGCAGCCAGGCCACACAGCTTAGGGTGCTTGGGGGAATGCCCACACAAATCTGCTGAAGCAAGGGCTACCACACCAATCCGCGCTGCCCAGCCGCACCCACCCCGTGCGCCAGCACCAGAATGTCGCCAGTCTCCAGCGTGGCCTGCCGAGGCGTAGATGAAAGGCTCAGGAAGTCCACTCTGGGGGGCAGGTGCTGCACCTCTTTACAAATCTCCACCTCGCCCCTGCCCGCCATGCCCGCCACGCGCCGCAGCTCGGGCAGCTGCGCCTGCAGGCCAGGGGGCCATGGAGATGCAAAGTGGTCAGGGCACCATCCAAGAACAACGGGCGAGCCAGGCGGAGAGGGTGCCAATGACTGCTGCAGCAGGCACGCTGCGGGTGGTCGGGGGCCCAGCGGGTGCTCACCCGCAGCGGCAGCATGCTTTGCAGCACCGCGTGCCCCATGTACTTGATGGGCTGCGGCACCGCGCTCCCCCTGAAGGCCTTGACAAACAGCAGCAGGTCGGCGCCGGGGTTGTAGGGCGGCAGCGCGGCCCCCGGCGCCGCGCGCTCCAGAAACAGGTCGACCGCTGGGGGGTCGGAGCCGCGGCGGATGAGGATCTGCAATCAAATGCGCGTTATGGGAAGAAGAACTGGACATCTGCGATAAGATCAAGGCGTGGTTGCTGTGCGTGCGCCCGCAGCTCTTAGCAGGCCTCTTAGCCTTTGGGGTGGCAGTCCTGGAAATGCCAGGCCAAGCACAGACCGCACCGAGAGCGCCACGCCGTCATCCACAGGCGCGCTTGGTCGGTAGGTGCCGTTTTGGCGCTGCACCCAGCGCCAAAACCTCAGCCCTTGTGGCGGAGCCCCCAGACGCTCGGCCGCCAGGCGGCGCACATCTTGCAGGCGCGCGGTCTCAGAGAGGGACAGCACCAGCTCCACCTGGGCATCATTGGAAGTGGCAGCCCACATGGTTTCAATTGTTGGGCCAATCCAAACGATTGCATTGGATACCTGCAGAACGCTGCCGGGCAGCAGGGTTCCTTGCCGCTGTGCCGCCACTGCCGGCGGCCGCCCACTGTCAACATTGCACCGTATGATCGGAGCGCAACTTTCACATGAACAGGCCGTGAATATGTCTCACTGCGTGAAACTCGTGGATCAGCTCATAAGGATTTGAGTCGCAGACTTGAGAGCGACAGTCGGCGGCAGAGGCCACCCGCACCGAACACATGCGGCCAGAGGCGTTCATTGCGGATGATCATGCGGCCTGTAGGCTCCGGGACGGCAGCCTAGCCGCAGATGGCCGCTGCCGCTCGACGCGCACAGCAGACGCACTTGCCTCCTGCTAGTCACAGTGCTCAGGGCAGCCCCTCATTTCCCACCAGCCTGAAGGCGCAGGGTGGATCATACTGACATGTGGCCTTGCAGATCTATGCAGGCAGCACCACAACCTGGTGGTTGAGAGCTCGTCAACACTGCAGGCAGCTTGCTGCATCGAGCAGGCAGCCACCCTTTCGCCGCTCTGTCTTGCAGGCCTGTGGACCAGCTGCCTGAATGAGCAATGACTGAATTTTGAGTGCATATACCATAAATACTGTCAGTGCAACAATACATGTACCTGAGAAACAGCCTAGCCATGAGTTCGAACATGGTGGGGCATGCATGATAAATGGACCTCAGTTGTACGAGCTCAGGCAGGGATGCAACCTGCGAGCAATGCATGTACCCAAGCAGCTTTGTCGAGAGATTCACGTTGTGTTCATGATACGACATGCACCGGGGGGGTGTCCTGCTTGCTACATGCCTCCGGCGTAGGCCTGCGCATCCGCCCGCTGGCGGTCGGCCAGCAGCTGGCGCACGCGCGAGGCGCTGGCCTCCAGGCTGCGCAGCAGCGACTGCACGCCGCCGGTGGACAGGGACCTGCGGCGGCGCGGGCGGGGTGCATCGGGGCCAGGCGGGCAGTGGGGCCACATGAGGGCGATGAAGAGCGCATCACCCGCAGCTGCAGGCCTGGGCTGGTGGGCGACCTTGTATGTGGTGGGCACTCAGGCACGTCAGGCAGGCAGGCAGCAAAGGGCAGCGGCGATAAACTTTAGTTGCTGGCTCGCCCTGCCCTCATCAAACTCTTCAGTGCAAGGCCACACACACCGGCACACCCCACCCCGGCGCCCCACCCGCACGCATCCTCGTCCCCCTCCAGCACCAGCAGCCGCTTGGTGATGAGCTGCTGCCCCGCCTCCATAGCCCTCAGCCGGCTCTCGTACTTGGCCTCCCGGGAGACCAGCTCCGCCTGCAGCCGCGCCGCCTCGGCCGCCGCCGCCTGCAGGGCCCCCTCGGCGTGCGCCGCCTCGGCCAGCCGCCCCTCCACCTGCTGGAAGCGCCCCTGGTACAGCTCCTCCCGCGCCGCCAGCTCCTGCCGCAGCTGCGCTGCCTCGTCCGCAGCGGCTGCCAGCTGGGACTCGAGGGCGGCGGCGCGCTCGCCATGCGCCCGCTCTCGCGCCGCCAGCTCCGCCTGCAGCCGCGCCGCCTCCGCGGATGCCGCCGCCAGCGCGGCCTCCGCCTGGCTCAGCCTCTCCCCCTCTGCCTCACGCGCGCTGGTCGCAGCCGCCTCGAGCTGCCGGTGCTCCGCGTCCCGCGCCGCCAGCGCCTCCGCCAGCCGCGCCTGCTCCGCCTCGGCCTTCTCCAGCTGCCTCTGCAGCTGCTCCGCCTCCTCCTGCGCAGCAGCACGGCGTGGCGGCAACGAGGACCGTGCTGTGAGAGCGATGGAGCATGCGCACAGGCACAGCGCTTGTTCTGCCACGCTTTTAACACCGGGGTGGCACGACATGCCTGGCACCCACCCTTGTCTCCCCCCCAAGCTGGCGGCCCACCTGCGCAAACTGCAGCGACAGCCCCGCCTTGAGCGCCGTCTCCTGCACCTCTGCCAGCTCCGCCTCCTGCGCCGTGAGCCGCTCACGCAGCTTGCCAGCCTCCTCCTCTGCCGCCACGCGAGCCGCCTCGGCCGCCGCCACCCCCTCCTGCGAGGCGGCGTGCAGCTCAGCCTCCCGCTCCTCCAGCCGCCTCTGCAGCTGGGAGGCCTGGGCGGTGGCTGCCAGGAGCGCCGCGTCTGCTGCGGTAGCCGCCGCCGCAGCGGCGGCCTGCAGCTCCGCCTCGCGAGCCGCCAGCTTGGCCGCCGCCTCCTGCTCTGTGTGCCGCAGCCGCTGCCCCGCGGCGCGCTCCGCCTCCTCTGCCTCCAGCGCCACCTGCTGCAGCTTGGCCTCCAGAGCCGCCACCTTGCCCAGGTGCGCCTGCTCCCGCGCCGCCAGCTCCGCCTGCACCCCCGCCGCCTCGTCAGCCGCCGCCAGCAGCGCCGCCTCCGCCTCCTGCGCCGCCTGCCTCAGCAGCTGCGAGAGGCGCTGCGCGG
>KQ481962.1:95354-107641 GCA_001430745.1 Auxenochlorella pyrenoidosa
ATGGCAAGCGTGGTGTGAAGAAAGTGTGCTGGCAGGGCTTTTGAATCCATGCGACGGTGTGCTCGGCACGCTGCGATGCCGCCAGCAAACGAGTGCAAGGAGGGGCCAAGCGGTGTGATACGAGCAAGGGCAAGGGGCCCTGACAGACCAGTTGCAGCGCATGCTGGGTTCCACCGGCGGGCAGCGCAGCTTGCGTGCCCGCCTGCCCCCTGTGTGCACCTTGGGTGCACCCTGTAACAGCAGCCCCGGCGGCTCACCCTCGTACATCGTGGGCTGCTGCGAGTAGAAGTGCAGGCTCTGGGGGTTGCGCGGGTCGCCGTTGCTGCCCGTGAAGTCCACCGCCACGATGAACGACAGCTCCACGCCGCCCTGCAGGCGGGGGCCCGGGTGGCGTGGCGGCAAAGCTGAGGCGGGGGCATGGCAGCGGGCGTGCTGGTAACTCCTCTGACGCCGTGCCAGGCTTCTGCAGTGCTGGCCTGATGGCGCCCCTGCACGGCAGGTGGCCCCAGGCTGCAAAGCCAGCAGGTCGGAATGCGCTCAGCAGCTGTGCGCTCCCTCCCTCCTGCGGCGCCCCGCCCTTCGCTTGCCTGGATGTAGTCCAGGAAGGAGGGGCGCGGCACCACCGACAGGCCCTTCACCGCAAGCGTGCCTGCGGATGGCAGAGCAGGAGAGGAGGGGCCAGGAGTGTCGGGCCCCACCCACACAACAGCAGCGCCCACCGCCACGTGCCCTGCCAGGCCCCTGCCAGCAGCCCTGCCGGCTGTCCTGACAGAGCCCAGGCCGGGCGGGGGCCTGGGACTCATCCTAGCAACACAGCGTGCTCCCAACACTGGCCTCCTCAACCCTGCATGCACCCTGCTGCTCCCCCGTGGCCCTGCTGCCAACTCCGCCACAATGCTGCTCAGCCCCCAAGCCACCCACACCCAGGCACCCACCCGAGTGGACGTAGCCCGGCTGCGCGCGCTTCTTGGGGTTGACCAGCGCGAGGGGCTGCCCCGAGGCGGCGGCCGCCTGCAGGGCCGACAGCGACGTCTCAAGGGCGCCGATGAGGTCGTGCTCCCCGGTGGCGTCGTGGTCAAAGACCTGGGGTGTGGGGGAGGGGGGGGGGGGGCCTGTCAGCAGACAGTGGCAGACGTGGGCTGCACGCCCGAGGCGCGCATGGCGGCGTGCGTCATCTGCCCCAGGCTGCAACATGAAGCGCCCCGCACGCGCCGCCGCCTGACCTCGATCCGCAGCGGGCGGTGCTCGTCGCAGTTGCACAGCTGCGCCATGGAGGCCCGGAAGGGCTTCCACTGCGGGTTCAGGTTGTTGTCGATGACCTGGGGGCGGTGGGGGGGGCAGACAAGCAGGCAGGTTGCAGCATTGTGGGGGGCCTCTTGGCCGCCGCAGCCGCGGTGGGTGAGATGGCGACAGCGTCCATGCCAGGCGGGGCCCCAGCGGGCCACAAGCAGGCACGTCCGCGCTTGACAACGGCAGCAGCCGGAGGCAAGGTAGGCCAGACCCTCGGCTCGCAGCCCTCCTCGCTTGCCTCTGTCTTCAGCACGGGCACCCACGTGCCGTTCTCTCTGGCCTTGGCAATCTGCAGGAACGGGTCTGACTTGCCTGCATGGCAAGGGGGCAAGGCAGGGCGGCGGAGGCAAGCGACTGCATTGACACGCAGGTCGACTCTTTGAGGTCACTCACACAGCGTTCTGGCGGCGGGCTGGAGCACGCGCCGCCTATCACCCCTGCAGCACTCGTCCGCTGCAGCGCTGTCTGTTTGCTGTGCTACCTTCTGCCGGCCTCACCAAAGGTGTCCTTGTTGTCCAGCTTCACGCCCGCCAGGGTCAGGTGCACCTGCCGGGAGGGTGGGGCTCAAGTGCGGGGGGTCAGGTGCGGGCTTGTCCACACGTGGTTGACAGTGGGGGCTTGCACAGTGCGGCAGGCCAGCGCAGCCGCCCAGCAATAAAAGGAGACGAGCGGACTCAGTCCGGAACCCCGCGAGCCGAGCACAATGTTTGGGCTGCAGCGCCGAACCAAGCTTGCATGGGTGGCAAGCTCACCACTGCGTTTGTGTTGGGAAGCTCCTCTGCCGACAGCTGCGCCGTGCAACCAGGCAGGATGCGACCGAACGCATCGGCCAGCGGCAGGGTCATCGCCTGGCCGGGGGCGGTCAGCAGGTCGGACAGCAGGAAGCGGCCCTCGGCTGCAGGGGGGCAAGTGCAGGACGTGGGCATGCTTGGCAGCAGGTTGCCTTTGCAGGCAGCTGCAGGCCAAGAGGCGGTAGCCCAAGTAGCATGAGCCGCAGAGGCTGACAGGCCCATGGTTTGAGGTCGGCCCGCATGCTGCCCCTCCCGGCCAAGAAGCCAGCCCCGCCCCACCCGCCCACCCACCCAGGAAGTCCTGCTCCCCCAGCTTGAGCTTGCGGTTGTCCTTCTCCCGCACATCCACGTCGTACACCACCAGCTTCATCGGCTGCAGCTTCTCAAACTGCGGGGGCCGGGGAGCGCAGGCCAGCTGTGTGAGCAGGCCGCAGGCTGCCCGCAGGGGGGGGGCCGAGTGCCTCCAAGCCCTCTGCCCAGGCTGGCAACTCAGTGGAAGGGCAGCCCTGCACTTTTACATGCCCTGCTGACGTGCCACAGCCTTCCAGCAGGGCCTCTCACACATAAAAGAGGTGCAGGGGCGAGGGCAGGCCCCCCACCCACCCACCTGGTAGGTGGCGCGCAGGGGCTTGCGGAACTCTGGCGCCAGCGAGTTGGCCACCGTGTCGGTGCGCCCCACCTCGCTCCACCGCTCGCTCTTGTAGCCGTCCGAGACAAACAGCACCGCCATGGCGTCGCTCTTGCTGCAGGGCAGAGGGGACAGCAGTGCGAATGGTGGGTCCCCTGCCCGCTCACGACGGCAGCACCTCGGTGATGCGGGATGGCCTCAGGCTGGGACCGCTTCTGGGTGCACCGCACCTGAGCACATCGCGGTCCGGCAGGCCGCGGCACTTGACCGCAATCTCCACGTGTGCGGCCGCCCCGGGGCCCAGCACCTGCGCCACGGCCGCCGCCGCGTCGGCCTGCCAGCCCCCCGACTGGCCAGACTGGCTGAGGGTACCCGCCGCCTTCTTGTCCTCAACGCTATTCACGCAGCCCATCCTGCGGGATGCAAGCATGGGGCCCCGGCAGCGCTTAGATGCCTGCTGCGTGGCGCGGTATCTGCCTCGGCCTGCGCACGCCGCCAACCTCCTCGCAACGCAAGAGCGGCGGCGGAGGGCACAGGGTACAGCGACAGGCCGCACAACTGGCCAGCTGACGCTGTTGGGACGAGCATGCGAGCACGTTCGGAGCGCTAGATAGCCGACGGACTCATAAGGGACTCGAGCGCGTTGCCCGGCTGGTCCTTTCCGTGGCAGCCTGCGAGCGTTTGTCGAACTTTTCGCGCAGCTCACAGCGCATCTCACCTTGAGAACAGCCCCATGTATCAAAACCAACCAAGCAGATGAGATTGGCGCACAGTGGCACGTTTTCCCAGGGCAGCGGCAGCCGCGGGGCGTTGGTAGCGATGCCAAGAGCTCAATGAGCACGCCAGCTGCGCTTTAGTGCGCTGCGCATCTGCCAGGCAAGTGGGCGGCGCAGCGTCGCCAGCATGGCACGCCACGGTGTGAGGCCAGGAAGCCACGCCTTGCCCTTGGATGCCCTGCATTTGTTGGTCACGTTGCATGCTTCATTGGGCAGCGATGCAGAGCTTAGTCCTGCGTGATGGCCGCAGCCTGGCATATTGCTGGTTTGGCGCCCCTTGGCCGCCTGCACAGCCTGCTTCCCCGCCGCCGCCGGCAACCCATGAAGCAGCAGCTGGCGCCGGCTGCAGTGCGGCCGCCGCTGCTGCTGCCGCTCCTTCCGGCGTCCTGGTCCACTTCCACGGCTTCCTGTCCTCGCGCCTGGAGGCGGCGCTGCTGGATGGTGACGCAAGGCACCTGGGCCTGAGCGTGCTGGCGGTGGACCGCCCCGGCCATGGCGGCAGCACGCTCAACCCTGGGCAGGTGCCTCTGCAGTGCCAGCTGCCAGCTCACCGTTGCACATCTGGCGCCTCTCTGCTAGCTCGGGTCCCTGGTTGCCCAGCGCATGAAGAGGCACCAGGGATGGATTTGGCTATCACCTGCAGTACGCCCTCCTCTGTGCATGCAGACAGCATGGAGCGTGGCACAGGACGTCAGGGAGCTGCTGGACAGCCTGGGCCTGCGTTCCGTGTTCATCCAGGGCGCTTCGGGTGGGTCCCAAGGGTGGGGTGGGGCCTGGGGTGCCGGCAATTCGCCGCCCGCCCAGCTTGTTGCTAACCCCAGCACCCGCTGTACCGGTGGCTAGCCGGCCGCACACAATGTCTCGCAATGTAGCAGCCGCCATGGCCAAGCAGACCCTGCATACTTCATCCAACTTACCAGGAGGCGCGCCCTACGCATGCGCCACGGCGGCCCTGCTGGGAGACCGCGCCGCCGGCCTGCTGCTGGTCTGCCCCCTGATGCCGGCAGCGGGGCGCGAGGAAGAGCTTCTGAGTGGGGTCAGCCCTTCAACCCTGCGGCTTGCCCAGGGGGCAAGGCACCACCCCTGGCGGGTGTGGGCCACGCTACACGCGCTGCGCCTGCTGCAGGTCAGTCCTCTGGCACTAACCACGCCCCACAAGTGACCTGTCTGGAAACGGCCTGCCTTTCAGGGCTGCACTGCTGCCCTCTGCAAATCAGCCTGCCTCTCAGCATCCTGCGCTGCGCTGCCAACAGCCTCCTTCCCCAGCACTCCCGCCGCCCACCCATCCTGCCGTACCACAACCCCCGCCTCTGCCCCTGCACCTCCTGGACAGCGCATCCCACACGGCGATCTGCTGCTGCGCCTGGGCGGCTTCTCAGAGGAGGACCGTAGGGCGGTGGCTGAGAGGCCCGAGGCGGCGGCGGTGCTGAGGGCGGCTGTACGGGAGGGGCTGGCGCCTGGTGTGGCCGGGGCCCTGCAGGACCTGCAGGCGAGCGGGGGCTGCCAGCAAACAAGCCTGGCCCTCAACATGTAGATGTTGAGGCTGGGCAGTTTTGGGGGTAGCTTGTCTGCTGTCTCGCTTTTGCAGCTACATGGCAGCCTCAAGGTGCAGTGGCATGTCCCGCCTGCCTCCCTGCCTGCCTGCTTGCCTGCGTCCTTCCCAGGCTTCCTGCTCAGGCAATCCACACCTCTTCCCCCTTGTCCAGCTCTTCTACGTCAGCCCGCCGGCAATGAACCTGCCATCCCTTGCGCTGCCCACACATATCTGGCAAGGCGGTGAGCAATGCGGCCTTGATGCTGGCATGAGAACACAGCTGGCTGAGGTTGGGTGCCCCTGATGCAGTCGACTGTAGCATGTGCCTGAGCAGCTCTGTTGCTCCAGCATTTCTGTACAGCAGGGCAGCATCTACGGCCACGGCCCCTCCTACCTGCAATCGCTTGTCTCCCTCCGACCCTCTGTTCACTCGGCTCCCTGCAGCTTTGGACAGCACCAACCCGCCAGCCATGGCGCGTGCGTACGCCCGCGCCCTGCCCACAGCCACGCTGCACGAGCTGGAGGGCGAGGGGCACCTGAGCTTGCCGTTCCGCCACAACCACGCAATCCTGGGCAGCTTGCTCACTTGAGAACTGACAAGCGCCCTGCTCTGCATTCCATGACGAGCGATTCTCACGTTTGCTGTACACTGGAGGACTGCAAAGCTACATCCGCATGTCTTAACAGAAAAGGGCATTGAGCAGCGCAGGGACCCTCAGGATGAAGAAACTGTAGAAACTGGGGCAGCAATGTGCAGGCAGACACGCCACCAATCTCTCTGTCTCCACAACCCATCTCCTGACAGGTACCCTATCTCTAGAGGGGGCAGAAGGTTTGGGCTGTTGTGACTGTGCAGAGGTTGGTATGCTGCCGTGAGGAGCTGGCAAAGGCAGGCTTGGAAAGCGACGGGTCAGACAACCCCAGCCAGGCGCAGCGCGGTGGTCATCAGCTGGGCTGCAGAGCTGTGCAGTCCCCGCGCCAGCAGCAGGCGGAGGCGGCCCTCCTGCAGGCAACAAGGGAGGCAAGGGCATGCGTGTAATGGCAAGGCTCTTGAGCACCTACCGAGGAGCCTTAGCGCTGGCGACCCCATGCAGGCCAGGGGGCACAACGTCACATGCCGCAGCGCACTCCTCGCCGCTCACCTTGGCAGCCTGCCGCTCCAGGGGCTGCAGCTCGAGCAGTTCGCAGTAGGACGCAGCCAGGTCGGCGGTGAGACCGGCTGCAGATCCGGCCGCGCTGCCCGCGGCCTGCAGTAGCAGGGAAAACAGGTCAGGCTGCGGGCCCGCCTCCTGCTGCTGCAACAGCGGCCCTGCCTGCTCCTGCTCCTGCTCCTGGTCCTGCTGCTGCTGCTGCTGCTGTTGGCGGTCCTGCTTAGGCTGCTGCTGCTGCCCTGCCTGAAACACCCTCTGCTGCCATGCCTGCTGTGCCTCCTCGCATTCAGCCGCTAGTGTTGCACGGCCCTGCGTGAGCACCCGAAGATCCTCTGCTTGCTGTCGTTCTTCCTGCTGCTGCCCTGCATGTCCAGCCCGTGCCACATGCTGCGGCAACTCCGGCGCGCCTGCCGGAGGGTGCAGCACTGCGGCCAGTAGCTCTGCTGCAACGCTGTACTGCCGCTGCGCCAGCACCAGGCGCAGCCGTCGCTCCTGCGGGCAGCCAGAAGGATGAGAGCAGGTGGCCGGGGTTGAAAGATGCATGGGCTGGCGGGCTGTCAGCCTTGCAGTTGCACTGTTGGCATGCAACGCAGCCTGCGTTCCTTTCCCCATCTACCCCACCGGCACGAGCATCCCCACACGTGCACTCAACCCACCTTGACCGCCTGCTGCTCCCGCGGCAGCCTCTCCAGCAGGGCGATGAAGCGCGCCGCCAGCTGGCCGTCCAGGCCACAGGCCGCAGCAGCAGGCACGGCTGCCGCGCTGAGCAGCACCTCCAGCAGGTCGGGCTGGGCCTGCTGCTCCCGTGGCGGCTGGGCCTGCTGCGACAGCGGCTCACAAATCTGCTGCTGCTCCCCTTCCCCTTCCTGCTGCTGCGCCGCTGGCTGGCGCATGTGACGAGCTGCGGCCTGCTGCTCAAACGAGCGCTGCAGCTGCCACTCCCGCTGCTGCGGCCCTGGGCGCACTTCCTCAGCGGGGTTCGTGCTGGAGCTTAGCTGCTGCCAGAGCGGCCCCACAGCTGCTTGCTGCTCATCCCTCTCTGCCGCCTGGGCCTCCCCTGCAGCGCACCGACGCCGCTTGGCAGCAAGGCGGGCACTGGCCCTGTGCATTGTTGGAACTGCCTCGCTGTCTGTCCCGGCACCATCCTCCTGCGCTGGCGCCTGCTCAGCCCGCTTGTGGCTTTGTTGCCGCTTCTGCTGCTGGCCAGTAGCGGCAGGCTTCCAGTGCTCATGCTGCTCCTCCCCTGCCTCAAAGCTGCCCCCGCTGCTCGCTTGCTGCTGCCGCCGCTGCTGGTGCTGCTGCTGCTGCTGCTTCAGCTGCCGCCTGATGCGGCATTCGCAGCGGCCGCACACCCACTCGGCTCCTGTGCGTGGGTGCCTGTACCAGCGAGGCTTGGCGCCGACGCTGGAGGTGGCGGCGCATACCAGGCATGCGCGCTGATCCGCCTGGCGCCGCGCCTCAACGAAGCAGGGGCTGCACAGCCACAGCTTGCCGGTGGCTGGGTGCGCGTGCCAGGTGTTGTTGATGCCGCGGCCGGTGCCTGGAGAGCTGCTGCCGCATTGCAAGCATTGCACAGCCACTGGCCGCTCCTCCCTTTGAAATCCACGCACGCGATTCCTGCACGTGCCGCACAGCCGCTTGCACGTGACTGGGTGGCGCCCCCAGTTTCCTTTTGGCTTATCCGTGCCGCAGTGCGAGCACACCGGCTGCTCCTCTCCTCCCCAGCCCCCTAGCAGCTGACTGCGCATGCTGCCTGCCCCTGCTCTGCCTCTGTCTCCTCTGCTGCTGCAGCCGGCTCCTGCTCCATGAGGCTCTCCAGCAGCACCAGAGGGGGCCCAAAGCCGGGCAGGTGGGCAGGCACTGCCTGCTTGCGGCGGTGGTTGGCAGGCGGTGAGCCGCCCGCCCCCTCCAGGAGCAGCACCTGTGGCTCGTGCTGTGCCATGGCCGTGATCAGGTGCCGGCAGGGGGCTGTGCTGCCCTCTTGCAGCTAGACACTGGCTGTGGGGAGCGTCCAAGGGCCGTCTGCTCTGGTCTTAAGCCGGGCCCAGTCGAGTGCTAGCCAGGCTTGGAGGCAGGCCAAAGTGCCAAGGTTGGGGTGCTGTCCAGAGAGGGGAGGAGAGAGCAGGGCATGGCGTGCTCTGCTGCTGACTGGCTGCCAGCTGCGCCCTTTGCTTCCCCGCAAGTCCAGTCCACCGTTTGGTAGTTGGGCCCCAAGACGTTGATTATTACACTTTGTCCTTTGCATACAAAATGGTCCGAGGATACAGGAAGACGGCAGTGCGGATGACATCTGAAGGCAGTGCGGGGGTACCAGCGCTCAAGGGGGGAAGTTGGGGGCAAAAGCGAGAGCAGCACGGGTGGCGCCGATTGTTCACTTTGACATCTTGTTGCATGGGCGTGTCAGGTGCTGGGGAGAATAGCCGGATCACAAAGTTAAGCAGTGGCACAAGCCAGCGAAGCTGTGAAGTGAAGGGGTATTGCATGCTGCTCAGCTGGCAGGCGCGCGCAGTGCTGCCAGGGGCTGGCAGCACCTCCTAAGCCTGCTTGCCGCCCTTGTCGGCTGGCGCCTGCTCCGCCGCTGGCGGCGCCGGCTTGCGCGAGGCGATGATGCCCGCCGCCACCACGGCCGCGCCGCCCAGCAGCGTCTTCTCCGACAGCGGCTCCCCGCCCAGCAGCAAAAAGGCAAAGGCGATGGACCAGAGGGGCACGGTGGAGAAGATGACCTGGGCGTCGGCGGGGGGCACCACCGACTGGCCCTGCGGGGCGGCGGGGCGGGGGACAAGTCGTGGTGGGCGGTGGAAAAGGCGCGGCGCGGGTTACGGAGAGAGGCAGCAGCGGCGGCGCATGCCACAGCGGGGCGCGCCTGCTGCGCTCACACGCACGCAGATGCACTAGCCGCCCGCAGCTCCCAGCCGCCCGCCCGCAGCCCGGGGCAGCCCCACCTTGGCGTGCAAAAAGGCGGCCAGCGCGCCGGGGCCCAGCGCGGCGTAGCACAGCACGGCCCAGGCCACCGGGCTGCTGTCCCAGCCGGGCCAGAGGTCGGACAGCGGCTCGCCCGCGGCCGCCATCATCGCGGCCGCCACCAGGAAGGTGCCCAGCGCCGCGCCGCCCAGCACCGTCGACTTGGCGGCCGCCAGCTCCACGGCGGGGATGGCGCGCGCATACGTGCCCAGCCGCACCGTGGCCAGCGAGAAGAAGAAGGCGGCGGCCAGGATGGCGACGTCGCCGCCTGCGGGGGCGGGGCCGCCAGGGCACACCAGAGCTTTAAGACAGGTCGGCCCGTGTGTTGGGCTGGGGCGCCACCGGCCCGTGGCATGGTATTCAAGGGCCGCCCCTCGATGCTGGCTGCCGAGCACAGCCGGCCGGGCCCCGGGCCCCCCCCTCACCCAGGCTGAGGGCGCTGGCGTCGTCAGGATCGGTGGCCGACGCGTCTGCCGCGATGGCCAGGCAGCCCGCCAGAGCCACGATGCAGCCCGCCCACACGTTGCGGCTGGGCTTGTCGCCAGCGAGGGAGGCCAGCAGGGGGGTGAGCAGCGCGGTGGCCTGAATTAGAAATCCCGCCCTCGTCGCAGTAGTCAGCTGCAGGCCCAGCGTCTGCAGTGGGGGAGGGGCAGGGCAAGGGGGGCGGGGTGGAAAAGTCAGGGGCAGAAGCTCTGACAGATGGGCAGAGGGGGGCAGCAGTGGATATTGCGGTGTCGTCCAGGCCTCGACTTGCTTGGCCGGCAGCTGCGGGCTCGCACCCGCGCTCGAGCTGCGCCTGCCCCACCATGCCCCCCCACCTGGATGCTGGTGGCCAGGAACAGCCAGGTGCCCAGCTCCGTGGCGGCAATGGCGGTGAAGGAGAAGCGGCTGGTGAGCGCACCCATCCAGCCACTGGCGGCAGGCTCAGCCCCAGCTTCTGCACTGCCCAGTGCTGCAGCTGTGCCGTCGTTGCTGCCGCTGCCCCCGCTGCTGCTGCTGCTGCCGCCGCTGCTGCCAGCTGAGCTGGCGGCTGGTGCACCACCGGCATCCGCCTGGCTGGCGTCGCTGCTGCCGCCTGTGCCGCCAAAGTAGCGGTAGGCGGTCACCAGCACGATGGCCTGCAGCACGCCGCGGAAGAGCATGATGGCCACGGGGCCGGGCGGCCCGTCCTGGCTGTACGCCAGGCGCAGCATGGGGTTGTAGCTGCCCCACAGCGCGGCCACGCCCAGCAGGCACAGCTTGCCCCAAGCCTCTGGGCTCAACAGACCTGCCAGGCCGCCGGCTGAGCTGCTGCTGCTGCTGCTGCTGCTGCTGCTGCCGCCAGTGCCTGAACCTGCTGGTGGTGTGGTCGATGATGCGTCTGCTGCTGAGCGCGTCCCATTTGTCGTGCCTGTTGCAGAGACCGCTGCTGGGCCTGCGCCATGCTGCTGTCGCTGCTGCTGCGAGTCTGCCAGCACTACTGCCGGTGCCGCAGGCGCCGCCGCTGTATCGGTGCTGCCAGCCTGCTGCTGTCTGGGCCCTGTGGCAGCCGCAGCTAGTCTGCGCGGCTGTAATTGGGATGACATGGGCCGAGGGGGCCCCGTGGGACGAGTGGTAGACTGCAGAGCCAACATGGGTGTTGCTGGGTGCTGTCAGGGGGCTGCAAACGTCTGGGGCGGGCGCGGCGTGATCCCAGCCTCCTAGCACTGCTATCGATACGTTTCGAAAGCTAAAGTTTGATAGTGGGCCTTCCCCAGTGCTGGCAAGGCAATGCCTGGGACCGGACAGCACGCTCGCCACGGCATGAAGGGCGGGGCCTCCGACCGCTTCGCCCTCTTCAACACCGCCGGTGCAGCGTCGTGGGGAGCACTGCCAAGGTGCGGGGCGCGGCTGCTCACCGAAGGCCATGCACGGCGCGATGCCGCCGCCAGGCCGTGTGGGGCCCGACTGGCGCTGCGAGCGGGCGGGCTTTGCGTTGCACAGCCTTGGCGTCGGGCAGGCGCTGCGCGGGGGCTGGGAGGCGCCGTCCCCCTGCCTGCCCCGCCGCTGGGCGGCGGCAGGCACCGTGGGCGCAGAGGTTTGTGCAGGCGCGTACTCGTGCAGCTGGCGCCCTTCACCTCACTGCCAGGCCCTGCGGCGCCGCCCCGCACGCAGATGGCGAAGGACAAGCGCCAGGAGGTGTGCACCCGCGAGTACACCATCAACCTGGGCAAGCGGCTGCACGATGTGACCTTCAAGAAGCGCGCCCCCCGCGCCGTCAAGGAGATCAAGAAGTTCGCGGCCAAGCAGATGGGCACCAAGGACGTGCGCGTGGACGTCAAGCTGAACAAGGCGGTGTGGAGCCAGGTGCGGGCAGCGGGGCGACCGCGGCGGGCGCGACCTGGCAGCCAGAAGGCCATGTGCAGCGGTGCAGTCGCGCATGGAGCGCACTAGCCGCTGGAGCTGGGGACGCACCAAGGGCAGCAGCAACGGCGCCACAGGCGGAAGTGGCAGCTCATGGCAGCGGCGACCAGCGCACTTGCAGCGATGAGTGCGCGCTGGACCCTCGGCCGCTGGGGCGCTGCACGACGCGGGTCTGCCTCACCGTGCGCAACACCTGCGATTGCCTCCCCTGCCTGCAGGGCATCAAGAACGTGCCCAAGCGGCTGCGGGTGGTGATCCAGCGCAAGCGGAACGAGGATGACGAGGACTCTGTGAGCGCGCACGCCGCCGCCCCTCCACCGCCGCCCACCTGCAGCGCAGAGCCCCCTCATGCCGCGCCCGCTTGCCCGCGAGCGTTCCTGGACTTGCATCTGCGCCTTTTGGCAGTACAGTGTATTAAGCCGGCAGGAGGGCCGTGCCCGGGCTTGTGTGTGCACCACCTGACCTGCCGCTGACCCCCGCACCCCCGCCCCCCTGCTGCAGGAGGAGATGTACTCCTTTGTGACCCTGGCCGAGGACCAGAACACCAAGAAGGGCGTGGTGGTGCTGGAGGCGTGAGCCCCCGCCCGCAGCAGCAGCCCCGCAGCAGCAGCGCGCGGCCCTGCGCCGGCGCCCGGCCGCTGACTGCCACGGCAGGTCGCTACCTCTGCCGCCGCGGCCGCCTGGTGCCTGGATGCAGCCGCACCGCTGGCCCCATGCCTGTGTAACGCACAGCTAGCCAACGCACAGCAGCGGGATGGGCGCGGGGTCGGCGGA
>KQ481962.1:121645-140120 GCA_001430745.1 Auxenochlorella pyrenoidosa
CAGGCCGAGTACGAGCGCGAGGCCATCGAGTGGAGCTACATCGAGTTTGTGGACAACCAGGACGTGCTCGACCTGGTGCGGCCACGGAGCGCGCAGCAGCTGTAGCGTTCACCCCAATCATGCGGGGCTCGGCACGTGGTCGCGCTGCTTGGTTGCGCAGAGCATTCTGTTCGTTTGACACCATGCCTCATGCCCGGTTCTGTCCCCTGGCCTCTTGGCCACCGCAGGTGGAGGCCCGCATGGGCATCCTGGACCTGCTGGACGAGACGTGCCGCTTCCCCAAGGTGGGCGGGGGCAGGCTGCCGCGTGCAGCTGGCAGTGCAGTCCAAGCAGGCCGGAGGCAGGGGCGGAGGAGTGGTGCTCTTCAAGACAGGCAGACATGAGGGGCACAGCAGCGTGCTGTGCCCCTGGAGGCTCTTTGCTGCGCTCTGGCCCCAGCCGCGCCTGCTGCCGCCTTCCCACCGCGCTGCCCCCCGCAGGCCACCCACGAGGACCTTGCCAACAAGCTGTATGCCGCGCCCAGCGTCAAGGACTCGAAGCGCTTTTCCAAGCCCAAGCTGTCGCGCACCGACTTCACCATCGACCACTACGCGGGTGGGAGGCGGGGCAGCGGGGGATCAGGGACGAACTTGTTGGGGCTGCCTGGAGGCTGCCCAGACACGCCTTGCTCGGCGCGGCGTGCGCTTGCAGCCACACACTTGTCCTCTTCCGCACCGGTCTGGATCCCCTCCAGGGCACAGCCCTCCACAGAAGCCGAGCCCTCACCCTCTCGCTGTGCCCCATGGTCTCCTGCCTCCAACGGCCCCTCCCTCCCCTCCCTGCCCTCAGGCGCCGTCACCTACAAGACCGACAACTTCCTGTCCAAGAACCGCGACTTTGTGGTGGCGGAGCACCAGGCGCTGCTGGGCGCCTCGTCCGAGCCCTTTGTGCGCGGCCTGTTCCCGCCCGACGAGGACGGCGCCGGCCCCGGCAAGGCGCTGTCGGCCTACCGCTTCTCGTCGGTGGGGTCGCGCTTCAAGCGCCAGCTGGGCGACCTCATGGACGCGCTGCACCGCATGGAGCCGCACTACATCCGCTGCATCAAGCCCAACTCCTTCAACCGCCCCATGGACTTTGAGAACATGAATGTGCTGCACCAGGTGGGCGCCGGCGGGCGTGAGGCCGGGCTGGGCGGGAGGACCACGCGGCAGAGGAAGGCAGAGCAGCCGCCAAAGTGGGCGTGCAGAGGGCCTGGTTGTCCGTGCACACAAGCTGAGGCGGCTTGCCTCAACATGGCAACTCGCCGCTTGGGTCTGGCGCTCCCCTGCCTCTGTCCATGCTGCAGCTGCGCTGCGGCGGCGTGCTGGAGGCGGTGCGCATCTCCTGCGCCGGCTACCCCACCAAGTTGCCCTTTGAGGACTTCATTGAGCACTTCTGGATGCTGGGCCTGGATGCGCAGCAGCTGGACGACCGCGGCTACGTGAAGCACATCCTGCAGGGCGTGCTGGGCCAGGAGGGCTGGCAGATGGGCAAGACCAAGGTGGGGCCGGGAGCATGGGCGCAGCTGCTACTCTGAAGTGTGTTTGTAGTTGCTGCTTGGTAGGAGAAGGGCGTGAATGCAGCCCAGGCAGCAGGGGATCCACTTGTGGGTCTGTGTGTAGAGCTGCAGGTGCAGGGGTGGCAGCAGCCTCTCAGCACGTGCAGGGCAGCCAGGCCTACCTCTGCCCACTGCTGCCCTCCCCTTTGCCCTGCCCCCCAGGTCTTCCTGCGTGCGGGCAAGATGGCCGAGCTGGACAAGCGCAAGATGGAGGTGCAGTACGCGGCGGCCACTGCTATCCAGACCGCAGTGCGCGGGTACCTGGCGCGCAAACACTATGCGCGGGCCCGCGCCGCCGCCATCACCATCCAGTCGGCCGCCCGCGGCATGGCCGCGCGCTCCGAGGCGCGTCACCTGCGCCGCACGCGCGCCGCCACCATCATCCAGGCAGCCGCGCGCCGCTGGGCTGCGCGTCGTGCCTTCACGGCGGCGGTGCGCGCCGCGGTGGCGGTGCAGGCGGCCTGGCGCGGCTGGAAGGCGCGGCTGTACACCCGGGACATCCGGCAGCACCGCGCCGCGCTGGCCATCCAGACGCACTGGCGGCGGCACCGCGCGCAGGCAGAGTTCCGGCGCTACCGCAAGGGCGTGGTCACCGCGCAGGTGCGGCGTCGGGGCGGCGCTGGGAGGCTCGGCAGCAGCGTCGTCGCGCGCTGCTGCAGTTATTGAAGCGTCCAGTGTCCTGAGCCTCTGGTCCTGTTCTGCCAGCGCAGCTCTTCTGCTGGAGCAAGCTGTGACAGAGTGCTCTTGCGCTCCACAGCTCTGTACACGCGCAGCTCCCACTCCCTTCCCAAACTTGCCCCCCCTGCCCCTTCGTCTCTCCGTGCAGAGCCTGTGGCGTGGCAAGCTGGCACGGCGCGAGCTGCGACGGCGCCGCCAGGAGGCGCGCGAGGCGGGCAAGCTGCTGCAGGACAAGCAGGCGCTGGAGAGCAAGCTGCGCGAGGTGCAGAACGTGCTGGAGACGGTGCAGGGGCAGCGCAACGAGCTCAGGCAGCAGTACAGGGTGAGGAGGAGCATTAAGGGGCCAGGGGCATGCCGGGCCCACCCGCCGTGGCCTTAGCGAGCTTGGCTGAGTGCTGAACGAGCCTTGTTTGCCCTCCTTGCCCCAGCTTGCAATTAAAAAGGGTGCAAGCCGCGTGCCTGGTCTCAAGTCTTGGCTGCTTGTCTTGCCTGCTCTGTGGCCTGAGTGCAGGAGGAGAAGGCGCAGCGCGAGGCTGCAGAGGCCAAGGTCGCGGACCTGCAGCGCGCCATGGAGCAGCAGCAGGCAGCAGCCGCGGCAGCTGCGGCCGCCACCCTTGCAGCCGAGGTGGCGCAGCGCCAGGCGGTGGAGGCAGAGCTGGCAGCAGCGCGGCAGCAGGTGGCAGCGGCCAGCGAGAGCGCCGCAGCTGCCCAGCAGCAGCTGCAGGCAGAGGTGACGGAGCTCAAGGGCAAGGTGGAGAAGGTGGAGAAGCTGAAGGCAGACATCGAGGTGCGCTGAGGTTTGCGAGGGCCAACCGATTCATGGCTGCCTTCCAGTGGGGCTGCCTAGACGAGCCAACTAGCCACTCATCCTGCTAATGAACCTACCACTTGATGTGGCTTGCATGCCCTTCCAACGCTTGTTGAGCTTTTCCTGTCCCCTGCCCCCCGCCGCAGGCGCGGGCGCAGGCCACCGAGGCCGACCTGCACAAGCGGCTGAACAACGCGGTGGCGCAGCGCAACGCGGCCCGCGAAGAGGCCCTCATGCTCTCCGCACAGCTGAAGAAGCTGGAGGAGGATCTGGAGGCTGGGCGCCTGGTTGCGCCCGCGGTTGTGGGCGCTGCGGCGGCGGCAGGCATGGCCACGCCGCCCCCTGCGGCCGCCGCGGCCGCGGCAGCCGCGCAGCCGCCAGGCAGCGACGAGGGCATGATGGACCGCATGCGGCGCTTCATGCAGCAGATCCCAGGCACCTCGCCGCTGCGCGAGGTGGCCACGCCCGTTGGTGAGCAAGACCGACGGGAAGACCAGACCCGCCTGAGTTGGAGGCAGCAGGCTGCGCATCGCCTGCTGAACAAGCCTGCACACAGCTGCTGTTGCTGCTGTCGGCACCAGGTGCTGTGCGCCCCAGGCTGCTGGCTCGGCATACCAGCTTGGCCCCCACGCCCGCCCTCCCCGCGTGCAGGCCAGCGGCTGGAGGGCCCCTCCACCGAGCCGCTGTCCGAGATGGACCGCCGGCAGCGCGAGCTGTACGCCAAGCAGCAGCAGCTGCTGCGCGAGCAGCGCACCGCCGACCAGGAGAAGCTGCTGGGCGCCATCTCCGACAACCTGGGCTTCCACCAGGGCCGCCCTGTGGCCGCGGTCACCATCTTCCGCTGCTGCCTGCAGTGGAAGACCTTCCAGGCGGACCGCACGCCGCTGTTCGACAAGATCATCTCCACCATGGGCTCGCAGGTGGGGGCAGTGGGGGTTGTGGGAGGAGGTTTGGGGGGTCGTGGCCCGGTGGGGGCGCAGGGCTGGCTGGCTGATTGCCAGGCCAGCTGGACGCAGCACGCAGTGCCGGTTGTGGCCTGCAGCCAAGGCGACCTTGCTTGGTGCTGGCATGCCCTCCCCGACCCCCTGCAGGTGGAGCTGCACCAGGAGAACAACGCGCACCTGGCCTACTGGCTGTCCAACACCGTCACGCTGCTCTACCTGATGCAAAAGAATGTGAAGCCCGCCAGCGGGGGCGGCTACACGGCGCGGCTGCGGGCACAGGGGGCGCAGGTGGGCAGGGCTCAAGCGCACAAGCCCGGCTGCTGTATTTTCTAAGAAGCACATGCCTTTTTGGAAATTGTGCTTGCCTGGAGCCGGAGTATTGTCACCTGGCCAGGGGTCCGTGAGATTCATGAGGAAGCTGTGGCCCCTGATCATCTGCGTGCCGCGCCGCTCCCCATCCCCACCCTCTTGCACCTCCACCGGACCCTGGCTCCCGCGCCCTCTTCTTCTGCCGCCTGCCCCTGCGTCATGCAGTCGCAGTCCCTCCCCTATACCTATGCCCAGGTCACGCGCGGCCTGTTCAGCGGCGGCAAGGGGAGCTTCACCTCCTTCTTCACCCGCACCGGGTATGGCGGCTCGCCCGCGGGCGCGCCCGGCGGTGAGGCCTCCATCCACGGAGGAGCCATGGGAGGCTTTCGCCAGGTGAGCGGGGCAGGGATGGCGGCCGGTGTCGCTGGCGTGTAGCACCTTGAGGGCACCAGCACGGATGGTCTGCACCATAACTAGCATTCCCTCACCAGACGGTCGAACCCCTGCCTGCTCCCCCCTGCCCCCCGCCGCAGGTGGAGGCCAAGTACCCGGCGCTGCTGTTCAAGCAGCAGCTGGATGCGTTTGTGCAGAAGATCTTCCCCATGCTGCGTGACAACGTGAAGAAGGAGATCACGCCGCAGGTGGGGCGGTCAGGCCAGGCAGCAGGGAAGGGCAGGGCTTCTGCCTGCCTTGTCTCCACGTGCTGCTGCCTTTGTGGGCAAAGGTTGAGCTGTTCGTGAGGCCTCCTGCCCCTCCCTGCCTGACGGCTTTGCCAGCACTCGTGCTTCATGCCCTGCAGCTGGCGGCTTGCATCCACGCGCCGCGCGCATCGGGAGCTCGCGGCGGGGCGCGGCGCACCACCAGCGGAGCAGCTGCGGCAGCAGCGCTTGCAGCGGCAGCCGCTGGCGAGCAGCCCGGCACGCCCAGCACGCCACACAGCGGTCGCGGCTCGCTGGGCGTGGCTGGCGGCGCGGACAGCGGGCTAGCGCCGCAGTGGGCCAGCATCCTGCGCGTGTTTGACACGCTGCTGGCCACGCTGCGGGAGAACCACGTGCCGCCCTTCCTGGTGCAGAAGCTGTTTGAGCAGCTGCTGTCCTTTGTCAACGTGCAGCTGTTCAACCAGCTGCTGCTGCGCCGCGAGTGCTGCTCCTTCTCCAACGGCGAGTACGTCAAGGCGGGGCTGTCCGAGGTGGAGCAGTGGATCAGCGGCGCGGGCGAGGAGTGGGTGAGCCCCTGGGGCATGTGGCACCCGTGCTTGCGGGCAGGGAAGCGGATGCAGCGGGCCTGCATGCCAACTGCAGCATGCACCCTGCCCCGGCCTCTGTCTGCTGCGCCGGCCTGGCCTCCCACATCCCTGCCCTCCGCCGGCCTGCCGCCAGGTGGGCGAGTCGTGGAACGCACTGGCGCACATCCGGCAGGCGGTCACCTTCCTGGTCATCCACCAGAAGCACCGCAAGTCGTTCCGGGAGATCACGGAGGACCTGTGCGGCGCGCTGAGCGTGCAGCAGCTGTACCGCATCTCCACCATGTACTGGGACGACAGGTGCGTGGCGGCGGCCGCGGTGCAGGGGGCCAGGGCTGGGCTGGGTGGTGGTGATGAGGCAACGTCGGCAGGGGACCCTGCAGAGGGTGGCCCGCCCGCGCGCCCCCCTGTCGCCTGCCTGCCCCGACCTGCCCCGACCTGCCCTGCCCGGCCCTCCTCGCCTCCGCCCCCGGCAGGTACAACACGGAGACGGTGAGCCCGGAAGTGCTGGCGCAGATGAAGGCGGCCATGCAGGAGAGCAGCAGCTCGGCGGCGTCGCACTCCTTCCTGCTGGACGACGACTCCGCCATCCCCTTCACCCACGCCGACGTGGAGCGCATGGTGGACGACAAGGTGGGGGGGGGAGGGGGGGGACAGCGGGCTCGCGGCCCAGGGCATGAGGTCCGGGCTGGGAACGGGAAGGCTGGAGGCATGGGCTGCGCAGCGGTGCGCTGAGCAATCTGATCCAGACCAGGCATGTGACGAGAATTCAGCGAGGGCTGCCAGAATTGCCTGCTTGGCAACTGACCCTCCACTCTTCGGCCTGGCTCTCCACCGCAGGACCTGCTGGGCGAGACGCCCGTGCCGCTGCAGCTCAAGGACCAGCCCAGCTTTGCGTTCCTGGCAAAGAAGCTGGAGCTGGCGCTGCAGCAGGCGGCTTGACCCCGCGCTGGTGCCGCAGCGGCCGGCGAATGCGGCGGCGCGGCGGCGCTCTCGACTGCCACGCTGGGTGTCTTGCCAAGCTGCAGAAGGTTGTGACAGACAGACCGACTTGCTTGCCTGCTTGTTCCTATCTCCTCCTTGCCGTGTAGTTTATTCTCTCCGAGCTGAACCCCTTGCAACAGCAGGACATTGCTGCCTCTTCTTTTCGTGTAACCGTCCTCTCCTGATCCAGATACTAGGTCAAGCGCATGCTGTATGATGTGCAACATTGAGGGCTTGGGCTGCACACAGCAGGTCCTGTTGACGACAATCAAGGCCGGCAACGCTGCTGCTGCCACCGCCACGTGGCAGCCACAATGCCAGGAGGCCTTCAGCAGCATGGCCGGGCTTGTGCTTTCTCGACGATCATTGATCTCTCATCGCTTTCAGATGGCCGAGGCCTCTTGGGGCCTTAAGATGGACTCTGACCCTTTCTGGGTGGCGGGGCTAGGGCCGGGCGGCCCAGCAGGACTTCCTATAGTCCCAGCATCCTCGCACGGACACCCCAGTTTCTCGCAGGTGAGGGTCGGCTGCCGCAGGCTGCCCCCGTCTGCTCCTCTCTGCAGTGTCCCCAATTCTGCCCTCACTTTGAAGCTCACTTCTTGACCTGCAGCGCTCGCAGCGCAGCCTGCCAGGCCCTGCTGGACGCCGCGCAGTGCCGGGCGCACAGGCCGCCTCCAGCGGGGTCTCTGTTGGCGGTGGCGGCTCTGCACCCAGCCTGCCCTCGGGGGCGCAGGCCTGGCAAGACCCTGACTTTTGTACACCACAGTGGCGGCAGGCGCTGGAGGAAGATGGCGTACACTTTGATGGTGAGCAGCTAGATGTCCACAGTGTGTGCTGGGTGCTGCCTCGTGCATGAGTTGACTTTCCCTAAATTTGGTGCTCCGTGCCTGCAGAGGACCGTGAGCCGTTCCGTGGCAACACCGTGCGTGCGGCTGCGGGCCTGCAGCACAATGGGGTGCTGGACCGCCTGCTGGTGGTGGTGGCCTCCGTCAAGCGCTGCTGCAGCGGCGAGGCCTTTGTGCGGCTCAAGGTTGGTGGGCTTCCAGGAGCAGGGGTGGCATGTGAGGAGCGTGACAGGCATGAGTACTGGGGCACGCTCTGCTGAACCTGTCTGCCCAGGCGCTGATGCCTCACGGCAGCTGCCCTGACGCCTGCCCTGCATCCCTACACCTGGCTGCCCACTGCAGGATCCAACGGGCACAATTGGCAGCACGCTGACGCGCTCTGTGCTTGAGAACGAGCCCGACATACGACAGGGAGCTGTGCTGCGCCTGCGGCGCGTCACCGTGCTGCGCACACCGCCCCCCCGACGCATCAACCACCTCTGCATCAACTTGGGTGGGTGCTGCCTGCTCGTGACGACCAGCAAGCGTGTCCGCACCTGCGCGAAACATCATGTGCATGTTGGTCACTGCCTCGAACTACATGCCCTCCTCTGTCTGCTGCCCTCTGCTGAGCAGATTCTGTGGTACAAACCATCCCGCCAGCAGCAGAGGGCCAGCACATCAGAGCAGCAGCTGTGCAGATGCCCCCACGGCCCGCTTTTCCAGCGCTGCCAGCACCACCCACAGCAGCCGGCTCCAGACCAGCAGCCTCATGGTCGCCGCAGCAGCCATCAGTACGGCAGCAGCAGCAGCAGCAGCAGCAGCAGCCAACAGTGGCCTTTGGTGCGGCAGCTCTTGGACGACCGCCGTCGCCCAGCCAGGTAGCCAGGCAGCAGGGCATGCCGCCTCCTCCGCAGCGTCCTGCACCTGCGCCCTCCACCAGCTTTGCCTGGCCCTCCCTGGGGCCGCAACAGCAGCGTCAAGTCCAGCATGCGCAGGCTGCTCAGCAGAGGCAGACCTCCAGCTTTGCGTGGCCCTCCCTGGCGCCCCAGCAAACACCACGGCAGCAACAGCAGCAGCAGCAACAAGTGCAGCAGGCGCAGGCCGCACAGCAGAAGCAGACCCCTAGCTTTGCGTGGCCCTCCTTGCAGCTGGGCGGGGCAGCACAGCAAGCGGCGCCACCACAGCAGCTGGCGCCACAGCAGCCAGCACCCAGCGCCTCAGTAAACTTTTCAATGCCTGCAATCAGCGACCTGCCGAACCCCTGGCAGCAGACAGCGTGCCAGGATGACGCTAGCAGCATGGCAGCTGGGCAGGCGACCGTGCCAGCTCCTGGCGCGCAAGGACAGGGCGGTGCTGGCGGCGCAGGGTGGCTGCAGGGGCTGCTCGCAGAGGCAGAGTATCCCTTTGGCCCCAACAGCAGCAGCCAGGCAAGCCAGCAGCCTCTGGGCGGCTTGTTGGGCCGGCCGCCGCTGTCAGAGCGGCAGCAGCAGCCGCAAGCCCAAACATCACCGCCGGGGCAGGCGACCAAGCGGGCGCGGCAGCATCAGTCGCCGCCGCAGCAGCTTCTGACGGCTGGCAGTGCGGGGGCGGTGTTTGGGGGGGTGGATGATCTGGACCTTGGAGACGAGTGAGCACAGTCCCCGGGGAGGGCCCAAACAATCGCTCAGCTTGTGCTGTGGCTTGTGCTTGTGCCGTGGCTTGTGGCTTGTTGGTCCCTTGCAAGCTTCACAACATGTCGTGATGCATGGAGTCAGATTAGTGAGGAAGGCAAACAATGTCAAGCAATCACCCGCAGAAGTCTCCACTGCGCCGCCCTGGCCCGCACCAGCCCCTGCCATTCCAGAGCCGGCAGCGGCTTCAAGCTGCGTGCACTGCGTTGGAAAGAGCAGAGAAGCACGACGACAGCATATCAAGCACGCAGTTTACCGCCAGGCCAGTGCCCTGCAAACACCGCCCTGGAGGTTCAAGGCAAGAAGGCCATGCCAAGAGGTAGACATCGTGCTCACGTGAGGGTGTGCAGGGCAGGCGATGCCTCCGCCGCTGCCAGGAGCGCCTCGCCATCTGCCAAGCTGCCGCCGTTGCACATTGCCGCCGAAAGGTCCAGCTCCTGCAAGGTCCCAGCATGCAGCTGAAGACAGCCGTAGGGGATGCGGGGCAGCTGGACAGGCGACAGCATGCGGCTGCCGACGCTGTGAGCAGGCGCCATTGGCAGGGGCAGGGGCGCAGACCTGCAGGGCTGCCAGCTGGGGCAGCAGCTGGGGCAGCCCCCCGCAGTCCAGGCTGGCCAGCTCCGTGGTCTGCAGCACCCGCAGGGTGGACCGCGCCGGCCCCGCTGCCAGTGCCTCGAGCGTCGCTGTGGTGAGGCCGGTGTTGCTGTTGAGCAGGGCGGTGCGGACCTGAGGGTGGCAGGGAGGCAGGAATGGCCGAAAATGGTGTGCTGCAAACGTCGACCAATCGAGGGTTGCAAAAGGCCGAGCGGTACACCCCATGGGAGAAGGGTTGCGGACACCGGCAAGAGCTTTCCAGTCGCTTGTCCTGCCCGGCGCGGCGGGGCAAGTCGGCAGCTCATGGCCTCACCGCTGGCAGGCTGGCCAGCAACGTCTCCACATGCGCGTCCTCCAGCCCGCACTCGCTGGCATCCAGGAATCGCAGCTCACTGCAGACGGAGCGCGGGGGGAGGCATCACAATGCTGGGCCGGCAGGGAAGCAGAGAATGCAGGGGCGGTGTGTAGGAAGCAAGCTGTCACCCCAGGAGCAAGTGCACGGGGTTGCGCCCCTCCAATCCCGTGCAGTCGGCTGGCGATCAGCGCCTGCAGCTGGAGCGGCTTGCCGGAGGCGGGCGAGGGCTTCCAGTGACCCCAGGCGCGGGTTGTCGGCCACGTCGAGGTGCCGCAGGCTGTGCAGTTGGGCCAGGACGCGCACAGCGGCCGGGCACAGGCGGCAGCTCTGAGCGCTGCAGGCGGGGCGCTGGGCCAGTCAGTGTCAAGAGAGGCTGGGGGAGCCAGGCACGCGGCCGAGTTTGGAGGGCGGGCAGGTGTTCAACCAGGGAAAGGCGGTGCTGGTGCTCTCCCACTCAGCCACTTGCCTGAGGTGCTGCAGCTGGGCGAGGCGGGACACGTGCTCAAATGCATTGGGTGAGCACGCCCGGGGGCAGCCTCGCACGTCTAGCAGCGTGAGCTGTGGAGCGACCAGGTAAGCCGTGGCAGCACAGTCGGGGTGGGTGGCTGAGGAGGGCATGCACCCCGGACACGGGATTGGACAGCAAGCAGGGATGCAGACAGTGCACTCTGCTGGGGGGTGCCCGGGAGGGCAGGGCTGCTGGCTGGGGCGGCGCGATCATCTTTTGCCCCCACCTGCGTGAGGTGCCCCGCAACCAGCGGCAGCAGGTAGTCGCCGCTCATGTGGTTGCTGCAACCGCAGGGCAGGCGGAGCAGGGAGCGCCGGCGGGTAAGAGCTTGCTCCCAAGCGCGCAGGGTAGCGCGAGCAGCGTTCAGAGCCAACCTCACGGCCACCGACAATATCTCGTAGAAGCTGCAGGGGGGGGCAGCAGAGCCCCGTGCAGGCCCCCCACCTGAACCCCAGGTCCAGCTCCCTCAGCCGGCACAGCCGGGCGAGCGCAGTGGCGCCGTCGGGCCCCACCCCATGCCCGCCCTGCATTGTGAGCGCTGTCAGCCTGCCCGCCAGGCTGGTGATGCCGTGGAGGCCGTCATCGGTGAGGTTTGGGCTGCCTGCAGGGGTGGGGCCCCGGGCGCGGCAGGCGGGGCCGACGCTTGCAGGCTGCCCCAGGGGGAGGTTTGGGGGACTGCGGCGGTCGCGAGCCTCCCACAGCATTGCTGGCGGGGTGGGGGGGTGGGGGGGGTGGGGGGGGCGGTTCACGCACCCGATATGTCCAGGCGCTCCAGGCGGGACAGCTGCGCACACAGCTGGTGGAAGGCGTTGTCGGTGGTGAAGGTGCTGCGCACGCCCAGGCGGGTGAGCCGGCTGGCGGCGCCGCCAAGGTCAAACGACTGCTGGGCCAGGCCGGCTGCAGGGGCGCACCGAGGGGCAGCGTGCGTGGCAGCTGGGTGGCAAGTTCAACCGAAGCGGCGGGGCAGACGTGCCAGCGGGCAGCGGGGCGGGGCTCACCGGTGGCCCGGATGGTGCGGTGCAGCACCAGGCTCTGCAGCGCACTGGCTCCCTGCACCACAGCCACCACGTCGGCCTCCACTCCCTGACCGCGTGACATGGGGGCCACAGCGAAAAGTGGTGAGAGTGTTTGCTGGCAGGCAAGCCAGGGACAGGGCAGGTGTGCAAACAGGGCAGGGCAGGGCAAGGCAGGGCACCACAGGCAGCCAGAGTGGGGAAGCAGCAGGCGGGTGAGGGCTGGATGCGCCTCAGACACAGCAGCGGTGCACCCAGTGCCTGGCCTCACCGCAGCGTTGAGGTTGCGCAGCTCCAGGGATTCGAGCGCAGCGCAGCCGCCCAGGGCCGCCACGCTGGCACCGGGCCCCCCGCCCAGTTGACCGCCCTGCTTTCGCCCCCGCTGCCCGAGGGCCAGCTGAGGCTGCCCGGCTCGAGCGCAAAGCTGTGCAGGGAGGGGAGTGCGGCCACGGCTTGGAAGAGCTGGGCTGTGGGGAGGCAGCCGCGCAGGGTGAGCACCTGGAGGCGGCGCAGCGAGGCGAGGGCCTGCAGGGCCGCCGTGCTGAGGCTGGGTGGCGGCGGTTGCCGCTCCGGCCAGTCCAGGGCCAGGGCTTGCAGGTTGTGGAAGCGCCGCAGCAGGGTGGCGAGCGCATCTGCAACGCCTGTGTGCGCGGCGCCGTCATGGCTGGCCAGCAGGGCTGGCGGCGCCCCCCACTGCTGCAGGGCATCATCCACAGCTGCGCCAGGAGGGCAGGGCGGGAGGGCGGTGGGAGCGGGACCGCAGTGTGCAAGGCCAGCACATGGCGTTGCCCCGCCGGCATGAGCGCACTCTATCCCATGCTCACCGCGCCTCCAGTGCCGGCTGGTCAGCCGCAGCGCAGCAAAAGCTGACTGGGCCTGGTGGCTAGGCAGGCTGTGCAGGGTGGCCACGACGGCGGCCGCGGCATCAAAGGGCAAGTGGCCCCACGCCCCCTCGAGCTGCCCTACGGCTGCCATGGGTCTGTGCTGATGTTCTCCAGCTCAGCTCACTGCTAGAGGAGTGGGGGTAGAGGTGGCAAGCTCAGGCAAAAGGCGCGGGCAGGCAGCTGGTGCCACGCCGGCAGCGGGGTGGGGGAACGGCGGGCTCAACAGGCTCTGCGGCACCCTTACCTGCAGTGGCGAAGGTCGAGATCACAGATGTGCGAGAGGCGGCGCTGGCAGCGACTCTCCCGACTGCCGGAGCCAGCGAGCGCGGCCCAGGGAGGGGGCACCAGGCAGCAGCAGACTGAAGGTCCCTCCTGCTAAAGCGCGGCAATCGTGATCGAGAACAAGCGTATGAATGAGCCTAAGGTGTCGCCAGGGCAGTCACTGCCATTGTCAGGCGGCTGCTGCCGGCTGCTGCGTGCCGCATCTGCACGTGTGTGTCATGCTTTATCAGGCTGCCTGGAAGGTGCAAGCGATGTGAGTACTGATGATGAGCTGCCTGGTATGTATGTACTGCCACAGCAGCATGCCGCATGTTTAAAGAGCAGAGTTCTGCTTTGCAGTTGACCCACCCAGCAGTCCCAAACCGGCACAGCACAGCGCACCTGGATGTGACCAACCCTTGGGGGGGGCCAGGCAGGCGCATGTGAAACAGTGTGTGAACACACTAAGCATCGGTGGAGGTAGATGGAGGCAACTGTAAATGAGCACTGGACGAGTGGGCATGACCCACCCTCTCTCCTTCTTCACGGCCCCGCTCCTTCCTGCCATACGCAGCTCACCGAAAGCCATACAACAGGATCAGTGATCTATGTGCCATCAGTTGCAGTTTGCAAATTCAATTCGAAAGCAGCGGGCATTAGGTTTGCCCCAGGCCCCACATCACAGGCGATCGAAGCTCTTCAGCGGGTGAGGCTGCAGCCGTGCGGACGGCACCTGCAGGGCCACCGCCACTGCCTAGTCTAGCCACTTAGCGCTCCTTTGCTGTCGGCCCCTTCCTAGACTGAGATCGGGGCTGGGATGATTTGTTACTTAGCAAAGTAGGCTACTGCAGTGTGTCCCGGCAAGCGTGCTGTGCACCTCTGTCTTTTGCAGGGTGCAGCGGTGCAACATGCTCCTTGACTTGCAGATGTTACAGGAAGCGAGGCACGGATCCGTCCTGGGAGGGCACCGCTTAGTGCTCGCTCGGTATCGGCTATCACCCTTGCGCCGAGCTCTGTAATCTCTGGGATTCTCTCAGTTTGAAGCTGTAACCGGGGGCTTAGCCCGCCAAGCAGCCCACGGGGTGCACCATGAAGCGCACCCCGCTCCTCCTGCTCCTCGCCCTTGCGAGCCCGGCGCTCGGAGCGTTCGTGCATACATGCGAGAGTGAGTACGCCGCCAGTCCTCCCCCGCCGCCCCCAGTTTGGGTGCCAGCGGGGGTGTGGGCAGGGACGGCCCTTCCTGCCCAGCTTCCTGTGCTGCCCTGCCTGCCTCTGCCTTGCACCAGGGTGCGGCGCGGGCACGCTGCCCAACCTGCAAATCCCAGCTGATTCACAGCCATCTGATGCCGCCAATTCTTTGGCAGCTGGCCTGCCGGTCATGCATGTGTGCAGGGCGATGTTCCAACCTGCTACGTTCGCCGCGGTACCGACCCCTGCCATGCCCCACTCCACCTCTGCAGGCTTGACTGGCATTGTTGGATGCGTGGAATGCCGCAAGAATGTGTGCCTGTACTGCGATCGGCGCAGGGCCATGCAGTGGAAGGCGGGGCCTGCCATCCAGTCGGTCAGTGGGGCTGGAGCAGCACACATTGAGGGGTTGCTTTTCCGTGCATGCCTCGCTCCCCCCCACATCATGTGATGCCCCACCTGCCCTGCAACAAGCCTGGCCTGACGTGCGAGCTGCCAAGCCAACCCCGTTGCAGTGTAGCGTTGCCACCAAAACCACGGGCTGCAGCACCAACTGCGCCATGTGAGCGCTGCCCAGGGGTGGAGGGCGGGGAGCCGAACAAGCAAAGGCTGAGCACGCCCGGCTGGGCCGCTGAGGCGCTCCTGCCTTTGGAACAGCCTGCGGGCGGCCCTCCCCCATACTGAACAGCCAACAGGAGGTTCCCCGTCCCTCACCGTTCCTGCCCTGCAGCTGCACATCTGCCAGCCCCAGCACCTGCATCCTCTGCAAGAGCCCCGCCGCCCAGTACCTGTGGTGGGGCAGCGAGGCCGACGCGCGGTTCGGCACCTGCCAACCGGGCACCAAGGCCCTTGTCTCTGGGAACTCGAAGTGCACAGATTTCAACAGTGAGAGACGCAGCAGGGCGGCCTGAGGGCGTGCGCTGCATGCCGCCCGCCTTGCCGCAGCACGCTCCTGTGCAACTGCGGCTGGGCTTCAGCCACACCCTGCGCTCGTGCGCTGCCTGCCTCTGTCGTGACGCGCGCGCATTGAAGGGCATCCGCTCCCTGCGCCTCCCATCAATCGCAGGCGACTCCACCTGCGGCGCTTGCTCGAGCGGCTTTTACGCACTGCCCAACAATGCGCAGTTTACAAATGGCATTTATCCCACGTCCCAGGTGGGCCTCTGCATGTGCCCCCCCTCACTGTTGTCCTCTTTTGGGCGACTCAAACGGCGGGCAGGGCCCGTACTCACCATGCACACAAGTGCGGGTGCTTTCATACCCCCGCATGGGCCATGCAAGCGCGTACGCTGTGGGGGCGGGCATGGTAGTGCAGCTGATGTGCAGGGATTGTGCAGGTTGCGTTGAGAGCTTCCAGTAGACGCACGTGTGGCCAGGCGCATGTTCGACACAGTTTGCCTCCATCCCGCCTTGTGCAGTGCAAGAGCAGGGCCGAGCTGAACGCCATTGCCAGCGCAGCCTTTGGGGCGAGCTATGCCAACGATGTGTGGACGCCCTCAATGCCCATCACTGGCTGCTCGGAAGTGGGCACGGATTTAATGTGCCAGCGCTGCGTGGCTGGATTCAGCCTGCTGCCCCCGCTCCCTGGCCAGAACCGCTTTCGGGTGAGCCGGCCGGCAGGCAGGCGCGACCGGCTGTCACGCCGCTAGTTGCTGGGCCTGCAATGTGAGGTGGTTGAGCGCTGCAGAGTGGGCAGGGCTTGGTGACAGTCTGCAGGTGTGAGCGCTCCCATCCTGCCTCAACCCCTGCAGTGCGTGAGGAATGACGCACGCCCAGGCGTGAAAAATGCAAACGGTTGCAGCAAAACCCTGGCATACCAGCAATACTGCTTGAGGGTAGGTTTCTGATGTGGGTGCGGGTGGCGGACACTCACACCCACTGCTGGCCGCTGCATGCCGTGCTTGCTGGCCTGTGCAGCAACGCCTGGCTGACCAGCATTGCTCCCGGACAAATTTCACACCTGCCTGCTCGGTCGCCTCTTGCTCCCTCGTGCCGCAGTGCAATGCCGTGGGTGATGCCTGCCTGGCATGCGTGCCGGGACGTGGCATGAAGAAGAAGCTGCTTGGCGGCAAGGTGGTGGACGATGGCGTTTGCAGCATACCTTGCAAGCAGCTTTTTGGCCTCACCTGCGGCTCCTGCACCCAGGGCCTGGGCAAGGCGTACCCAGAGTGCCTCACAAACGACCCACGTGAGCGGCCCTGCAATCCGCAGTTACTGCTGTGGGTGTCTGTGCTGCGCCGCTGTTGCGTGCATACAGGCCCCCAAGCCCTGTGGGCGCTTGCCTGGGGCATTACCTGCCTGTCAACACCCCAGGTGCTGATCGCCCTCCTTGCAGAGTTTGCAAACGGTCGTCGATGAGCCTTCTAGCTGGCGCCACGCTGACTTGATGGCCGCAGCAGCTTGTGGTTACCCAGCCCTGTAGAGTGTCTGCCGGCCACGTCCTGCCTGCTGCCTGCGCCTGCAGGCCTGCCTGTTCTTGCCCACTTCTGCTTAGTCCGTAAACTGCTTGCCGCTGTCTTTCTGCCACCCGACACCTTGCCTTGGCATCGCTCACGACTGACCGTGTTTACCCTGTCTGCTAGTGTGAGCTGTGCATCTGCTTATGCCCCCGGCGTGGCCAACAATCTGGGCAGTGACCCACCATACCACACCTGTTTTCCGACCACGCCCTCACGCATCACCACTTCTGGCGTGCATGCACCGGTTAGCCTCTCTACTGTGTGCTCAAACAGCCAATGCAATCCAGCAGCTTGTCCCACACCCTGTTTTGCCTCGACTGAAGTTTTGCTGCCGCCATTGATAGGAGTCAGTGCATGCAGCTGCAGGCAAATTGAATGGCAATTTAGGTGGGAGGCAGCAGGAAGTGTGCTAAGACGGCTGTCCCTCCCGCATTGGCGATGGTGCCTGGGGTCCACCTGTGCCTGTCCTGCAGGTACCTCACGAGAGTCTGTAGCGTGAGGCACTTCAAACCGGGGCTGTTTCCACTCTATTCTGAGCACCAGTGGACCCTACCCTCGCAAGCTGCTCTGTCCAAACCCGGCAGCCAGCAGAGAGTTTGCAGGAGCAAGACTTGCAGGTGGCTGTAGCATCCCCGAATTCAGTACTGTTCTCTAGCGCGCGGCGTAGCCGGAATGGCACTCTAGCACCGACAACAAAGACAGCCCTAGCAGCAAGGCGGCTGGAACAGAGGCCCGCGAGGCGGTGGCAGCATGTCAGCAGCGGACGAAGCTCGAGGGAGCAGCGAAGGCAGCGATGCGGAGCCACGGGAAGCACTGTGGCGGCGCCTGGCGGCAGGCGCCGCCACCGGCACTGCTGCCGCTGGGGCAGCCGTCTCTGCCGCTGCCTCCAAGTGCACTGATGGCCTGGAATCGCTCAAGTATGGAGCCAAAAAGGGAGCCGTCAAGCTGGACAAGTGGGCGGCTGAAGGGGCGGTGAGTGCGGGCCAGGAGTGGGCAGCTTTTGCTCGTTGGCAGCTCTGGGGCACATGTGCCTGAGCTGCTTTGTTCATTCAGCCGCCAATTTAATGCTCTGCATTGATGGCTCCAATCAACAATACAATGCATGCGGAAAAGGTCTGGTGCAGTGCGAGGGTGCTTGCCTCACAGCAGACACTTGCCCGGCCGGCTGCTCCCGCCAGCGCTCCTGCTCCTCTTGCTCCGTGCTGCCCTCGCTGCTGCTGTCGTGCTGGTTTGCAGCTCTTGCTACCCCTCCCCCAGTGCTGCTCCTCGCGGCGGTGTCAGCTGCTGCTGCCGCTGTCCTGCGCCTTCTACTCCCGCCGCCGCCCATGCCTGCTGCTGGCGGGCTGTGCACGCGCTGCCTGCCCGAGCCGCGGCTCCGCCGGCCCTCCACCGTGCGCAGGTGGGGCGCGCCTTCCGCTTCAAGGAGCGCAGCACGCGGCTGACCACGGAGCTGCGGGCGGGGCTGATCACCTTCCTCATGGTGTCGTACATCCTGGCGGTCAACCCCCAGGTGCTGGCCACCACCGGCGGCACCTGCGACCCCGCAGAGGTCTGCTCGGTGAGCCGGCCAGCAAGGGCCAGGGGGTGGCGCGCCTGGCGGGCCGGGGCTGGCCCCGCGGGCGGCTGCGCCCTCACCGCGGCGGCGCGGCACGCAATCGCAGCCACGCGGAAGGGGCGGCACGCGCGGCGGCAGCAGCGCCGGCAGGGGTGCCGCGAAGCAAGCCGCAGTGGAGGCGCGGCGCCGCCCGCCCACACGCCCGCCCAGCAGGCCCCCTGCCGCCGCCCTGAGCTTGCCTGCCCGGCTGCTGTCCCCCCCCCCCGTGGCGCAGGCGGAGAGCTACGACCTGCTGGGGCCTCAGTGCCTGCAGGACCCGGAGGACCCCGGGGCGGTGGCGTGCATGACCCAGCTGGCGCGCTCGCTCATCACCGCCACCGCCGCCTCCTCCCTCATCTCCACCTTCTTCATCGGCTACTTTGGAAACCTGCCGCTGGCGCTGGCGCCCGGCATAGGTGCGCGGCGCGCTGGACGGGCGGGCCGAGTTGGCCGGAGGCCCAGCCGCCGCGGCCCGGGCGCGGGCAAACCGCAACCCTCTTGTTCCTGGTATCGCTGGCTCGGCCCCACCTGCCCCTCGTGCCTCCTTGCCCCATACCTTTAAACCCCCCCCCCCCCNCCC
>KQ481962.1:158129-184472 GCA_001430745.1 Auxenochlorella pyrenoidosa
GCCGGCAGAGGTGGAGCGCCGCTGCGGCGCCGGCAGCGTGGCCCCATAGCCCGGGCCCCTCCTGCCCTCTGCCAGCCCAAGCTGGCTGGCGCGCCAGCTCCAGCAGGAGGCAGCTGCCCACGCAGCACCCTCCTCCTCCTTGCGGGAGGCCCCTTGTGAACTGCCCAGAACAACCGGCAGCACGACAGCTCATGACAGCTTTTGACTCCTCTCTCCTTGCCCTCTTCCCTGCTTGATTCTCTCTGCGCTCCACACCCCTGCCAGCTCCCCCCCTGGTCACCCAGCTTTACAGCCTTCGCAATACCGAAAAAATCATCATCTATGACCAACCCTTGCCAGCTGCTCCTTGCCAGAATCACAAAATTCAACCCTTCCTCTCCCCCCGTTGTCTCTCTTGACATCTCCAGCCCTGGACCCCGATTGCCATGCTCTGCCGAAAGAGGCATCGACGCCTCACATTGCTTGCCAAATTCCTGACACCATAGTTTATCACTGTCCCCTCGCGTATTCAAACACAAATTTTAATCATATAAATCAATCGATTAATCATTCGCCCAAACCATGTGCCCTCCTGGCTCCACTATACCGGTGCCTGGCCCCGCCCCAAGCGCCTGGCACCCACCCTGGCTCTACCACTTTTGTTGCCCAACCCCGGTGCTCGCGCTGCCGTATTCGTGAACGTACCGAATCCCACTGCGATCCTTGCCAGGCTCGTGCCAGCCCAAACGAAGCCCTCAACAGCAGCTCGTGATGCCTGTCCTGTAACCGCACCTGCTTCTGCGCCCGACTTGATAGCACGGGCGGGGGACTAGGGGAGCATTGGCTACAGCAGCCATGTTTGGAATGTTTCAGAGCAAGCGAAAACTGCATGAGCAGCCGCATGATCTTAAGAGGATGTGCACTGGCTGCTGGGGCACAGGCAGGCGTGCGTGCTCATGCTAGCCCGCCGAGCGCAGGCGCAGCAGCAGGCCAAAGTGGTCGCTGGGCAGCACCGGCCGCCCCTCCCACTGCAGGCCCGGCAGCGCCTGCCGGCCCACCATCTCCAGCCCTTCGAGCCGCCAGCGGCGCAGCTTGCAGAAGATGCGGTCCAGGCGGCGGCGCAGGCGGTTGCCCTTCTTGAGCATGGGGTTGGAGCGGGCGTCGTAGGTGAGGCCCTCCTGCTCGCCGGTGGCGCCGTGCAGGTGCACAAAGGCGTCGCACCAGCCGCCCGGCAGCGGCGGCACGCCGTCGTCGGGCGACCAGTTCTACAGGGGTGGGCGGGGGCAGTGAGAGGGTGCAGATGGGGGAAGAGCTCTGGCTGGATGTGTAGAAGCTGTTGTCATGGGCCCGAGCCTGTGGCCTGGCCTGGTACCTGCCAGCAGTTCCTCCCTGGTTAAATCCCTGACCTCTTCCCTGTGCGCTCGTGCCGCTCCCATGACAGCGTGACATGCAGGCAGCTTTGGCCCTGCTGAAGTCGGCCGTGTGCCCTGCCGTGCATCATCTCTGGCGATCCTCCCCCACCGCTCAGCATGCAGCAGCGGTGCGCCCACCATGTCTCCCGCCAGCAGCACATCTCCCTCCTTGGCGCGGTCCAGCACGCCCGCCGCCATCCTGAGCTGCGCCTGCCGTGCCTCGCGGAAGGGCTGCTCCCAGCCAATGGGCGACTCCAGGTGGGTGGTGGCCACGCGTATCGACCGCCCAGCCACGCGACCGGCCACGGTCTTGAGGTCGCGGCCTGCGAGGGGAAGCAGGGGTGCACCGCCGGCGCTGATGTTGGTGCAAACGCGAGAAGTCCACAGGCGAAAACGGTGGGAGAACATAACGGGCCAACCTCCAGCATGCCCGCCTTACAGCTTGCCCGCCTGACAGCTTGCCTGCCTGCCTGACAGCTCGACATCCTGCCTGCCCGCCTGCCTAATGCTGGTCTCCACCACACCCCGCACTACAGAAGCCTCGCACGCTCCCATCTGGTCCCTCACCCATGCAGCTGTTCTCAAAGGGCACCTCCGCATACCCGCCGGCGCCCACCAGGCCCGTCCTGCTCCACAGCAGGAGGGTGAAGTACGGTGCTCCCTGCGGCGGCGGCGATGCGTCGTACTCGCGCCACCAGGGGGCGGCCGAGAAGAGCTGGTGGATGCGGGGCGTCACCTCCTGAGGGCAGAGGGGGGAGAGCCGGGGAACGCCAGTCGGGGCAAGGGAAGGAAGCAGCTCAATGCAGAGGTGGGCTCGACCAGGGGCAGCCCTGGTGCGACCAACCCCATGCCCACAACACCAGCTTGCATACAGTAAAAGAGCATAGTCCGCAACACAGCGCCCTGCAGGACAAAGATGCCCCCCTGTCAGCCATGCACGCCCTCGCCGGCCCCACCTGCAGGCACACAAAGGTGGGCGTGTGCGCCTGGATGACAGCGCCAATGGCGGCCATGCGGGCCTGCAGGTGCACTTCCTCCTTGAACCACACCTGCACAGCACGGGTGGGCGCCGGGTGAGGCGCCGGGCAGCAGGCAGACAGCCATGGCATGCCACGGCCAAACTGGAGAAAGCCTGCGCGATCTGAAACGTTCCCCGCCCGTGGGGCTGAACAACCAGGAAAGGTGTCGGTCATAGCACCCGACGCGCTGCTGGGAGTGGTGGGGCGACATCAAGGTCCAAAACTCACATTCCATGTCAGCAGGGAGCAGCGAGCCGGCTCCCCTGCGCCGTCATCAAGCTGCTGCGGCGAGCGCTGGGCGTGCTGCGCAGCAGGCGGCTGCTGCAAGCTCCGCTCCAGAGGCTGCTGCAGAGCAGGGAGCACCTGCTGCCCTCCTGGCCCTGGTGCCGCAGCCTGCTGTGCCTGCCGCTGCGCCTGGCGCGCCATGCGTTCTGCGTGCAGCTCTGCAAGCAGCCGGTTGCCTGGCAGCACCGGGCCGGCGGGCGCTGTAGTACCTGAATTGCTGGCACCTAAGCGCTGCTCTGGCCCCTCGTTCACACCAGGGCCTCGGTCGGGGCTTCCAGCACTGCCAATGCCGCGACCTTGGTTGACGCGGCGGGCGTGCTCCATTATGCGGCGCCTCGCCTCCTCATCTTCATCGCCCGCCAGGTCGATGGCATCGTCAGCACCTGCCTCGTGCCGCCGCTTGCGGGCGGGCGGGCGCGCGGGTGGCGCTTCCTCTGCAAGCAGCAGGAACAGTGCTTTTCGGATGGCAGAGAAGCTGCGCTGGGCGCAAGAGCAGCTCCGCCCGCCGTTCAACACATATATGCATCACACGCTTACTGCAAAATGCAGTCAAGTGCAGCGGGCGGGAGTGCGCCACATGGTTGCAGTGGCAGGCAGCGGGCGCCGCTGCCGCCGCCTTCCCAAGCACACCATCCTGCTCACCAGGTGATGTAAGGTCAACAACGTCTGCTTCCAGCATTGCCGAGGGAGTCTTCTTCAGATAACTCAGTTGCGGCGCCCTGGTTCAAGCTGCCACAAGCTGCCGCCAGCCTGTGCAGAGAGCCGCAGCGATCACAGGGCGGCTGGATCCTATAGAACTGCAGTCAGGGTCGCTTGGCAGCCCTCTCGGAAGCCAATTTCGGGGCTTGCAGGCATGAACTCCCTGCTGCGTTTGGCCCAGTGCTTGCTGATGCCGGGGGCTCTGCAGCTGCCCTCCGACATCCCGAATCCTCGTCTGCGTTTGTAGGCCCCGCGCCCGCTGTCGCACGCCACCAGCCGCCCCACCTTCTGCCAGCGTCTCCCTCCCGTCTGCTCGCGCTGCCATGCGGCAGCGGGCCTAAGATGGTGGCTCCCGGCCCAACCCTGGCCGTCAGCAGCCCCGGCAGCGCCCCGAGCCCGCTCTTTGCCAGCGGAAGCGTGCCCCACTCGCTCAGCGCCGGCCTGGGCAACATGAGCGGGGCCCTGCCCCCCGCTGGAGCGCCCCTGGCCAGCCAGGGCAGCCTGCGGCGGCGCAGCAAGCTCGAAATCGCCGAGGTGTTCCTGGCGAACCTGCGCGCCAGGGGCATGGAGGTGGATGCAGCCTTGGCAGATGAGCTGCGCAGCCATTTTGAGTCGCTCCCGAGCAGGTGCGGGAGGCAGTCGCCCTGCATGGCGCTCGCTTGCTTGCCGCCTGCCTGCCCGCCCTTGCCTCATCATTGATCACAATTGATCGCCAGCTTTGGCGCAAAGGGCCCGCATCCTGCAGGCTGCCACCGGGGTGCCGCCCAGGGTGCCGCCGCCGCCCTAACCTGCCAGCTGCTCGCCTGTGACCCGTGTTTCTGCAGGTACGCGCTCGACGTCAACATCAACAGCCTGGATGTGCTCAATCACAAGCGCCTGCTGGACAGCGCGCGCTCCGACCCATCCGCCGTCTCCTTCCAGCTGCGGCCAGTGGACGTTGTCAGCGGCAGCGATCTGGCCAAGCGGCCCTCCTTTGGCAGCCTGGACACCCTGCAGATGCACCACGAGGTGTGCACCGCCGCACCAAGCAGCTGCCGCATTAACCAGCAGCACCAGGCATGCAGATGTGCAGGCGACACTGTTAGTGCCAATCTGGTCGGTGCTGTTGCATTGCTGCCGCATTGCTGCCGCACGCGTCACCCTCGGGCCTTGGGTTGCGCTGTCCACTCAACCGCCCACCCTCCTTCATGCGCTCCCGCAGGCGCTCACAAACAGCTTCTCCCCTCACAAGTTGTCGAGCGGGCGGCCGCTGCCGCGCCCAGCCTTCGGGTCCTCGCCCAACCTGCAGGTGCAGACACGCCACTGGGCTGGCTGCACAGTGTGCCAGCTGCCCCGCAGCCCTGCCGGCTTGCTTGCAGCGCTGCTGTCTGTGTTTTTGCATGTGGGGGTTAATAAAGCAGCATGCAGCTGGTAGGGTTTCTTGAAAGCTGCAACATGTACGGCGGTACTGCAGACGTGCCAGCAATGGTGCGCAGCACCATCGCGCCCTGCCCCAAACTGCAGCATTCCCAGACAGCATGGCCCTGGTGCCACGCCACCTGCCAGCCGCGGCCAATTGCTTGCGATCATGCTGCCGTGCACTACAGGCGCTTGTGCTGGAGGCGGAGGAGAAGCTGGAGGCGCAGGCGGGTGGAGAGCGGTCGGCGCTGGCCGCCGCAGCCACCACCTTTTACGAGGTGACCATCGCCTCTATAGACCAGCCCAAGCTGCTCAGCCGGCTTTCAGAGTCGCTGGTGAGGAGTCAAGAGGGGTGCTGTGGTGCCGAAAACAAGGTGGTCTGTGCAGCTGTGAGTCTGCGCGCCTTGGTTGGCGCTGTGAATCCTCGGCTCTGCTCTGATGCTAGCATGCCACGGTGCTGTCATCTTACCACACCAAACTTGAGAGGAGTCGCTGCCGTTGGAGCGGCTGCATCATCCAGCATTGACGCATGCCGACTCCGCTCCCCGTGCCTGCCTGCCTCCCCCTGGTTCCTGGCAGGGCGACCTTGGGCTGAACATCTGCGAGGCGCACGCCTTCAACACAAAGGACCGCTTCTCGCTGGATGTGTTTGTGGTCAACGGCTGGGCGGGCGGCGGCACCGAGGAGCTGGAGGAGGTGCTCAGCCGGCGGCTGCAGGAGCTGCCGCCACCCGTGGTGCGCGGAGCCAGCGCCAGCCCGCCCGCAAATGTGCAGCAGCCGGAGCTGCGGGTGCCGCAGGACGAGCTGGACATCCTGGCCAAGGTGCGCGCGGGGTGGCGGCGCGGCGCTGCCCAGTTTGGGAGGAGGGACGAGCTCTTTGTGTCAGCAACTGTGCCGGCGCTTCGTTGCGCTGCCCAGCCGTGTTTGTTGCGCGACAAGCTGCTATCGTGGCCGCCTGCTTCCCATCCACCTTCCAGGGCTGTAGGGATGCCGCTCCGAGCATCTCTGCTGGCTTGGCACCTCCCACGTGTGCTGGGCTCACCACATGCCCTGCTGACGGCCCCCTGTGTGCCCCCTGCAGCAAGCCACCACCAGCACCTCGGACAACGACTGGGAGCTGGACCCGCACGAGATTGTGTTCAACGAGAAGATTGCCAGCGGCGCGTTTGGCGACCTGTTCCGGGGCTCCTACTGCGGCCAGGATGTCGCCATCAAGATCCTGCGCAACGTGCACGAGGACAGCCAGCAGTTCCAGGAGTTCCTCCAGGTGGGTGGGGGCTCGGGATGGGGTGTGAAGGTGGTGGCTGACAGGCCTGCAGCGGCAGGGGGCTGGCAAGTGACAGGGAGGTTGGAGAGAGTGGAGGTGGGCATGAGGGAGCTGTTCAATCTGTGGGCTGATTGGGAGGGCTAGATGCCATGCTTGCGGGATCTGCGCCGCAAGATGGCCACGGCCGTGCCCAAAGTCGTCGGGGAACTTGCCACTTGTTGGCTGCCACGTGGACCTGCTGGGAGGCAGCCATGCGTGGTCGTCTGATTGTGTCTGCTCACTGCCACCCCCCCTTGCGGTCCACGCTCAAGGTGTGCCTGCGGCCCTGCCCGTTGCGCCCCGCAGGAGGTGGCGATCATGCGCAAGGTGCGGCACAAAAACATAGTGCAGTTCATCGGCGCGTGCACGCAGAAGCCCAACCTGTGCATCGTGTTTGAGTTCATGAGCGGCGGCAGTGTGTACGACTACATACGCAAGGTGAGTGGGTGGGTGGGTTGTGTTGGGGGCGGGGTGGGCTGAGGGTAAGTAGGAGGGCCGGGGGCGAGAGGGCAGGGGCACCAGCCTTGCTGTTGCACAGCTGGTTCCTGCTGGCTGCACCGGTTTGTTGGTGTGAGCGCAGGCTGTACAGGGCAGGTGCGGCCTGGCTGCCCACCATGCTTTGTCTGGCCGACGCCGAAGGCGCTGCGCCGCTGCTGCCTTTGCTCCCCGCAGACGGGCCCGCTGCGCGTGGGCACGGTGCTCAAGATTGCGGTGGAGGTGTGCCGCGGCATGGACTACCTGCACAAGCGCAAGATCGTGCACCGAGACCTCAAGGTGGGGGGCACTGGCGCAGGTGCAGGCGGTCAGGCAGCCCGTGCTGCAGTTCTGTCCTGCACGATTGCTGGTGCCGCCGATGGAGGGTTGTTTCCTTCCTACCTGCCCGCCTGCTCCTCCTGCCTGCCTGTGTGCTGCTGCCTGCTGCCTGCTGCATGTCTGCTGCATGCCCGTCCTGCGCATGCGCCGTTGTGCCTGCCGCACCGCCAGCCGTGCTCCCTGCCCGCCTGCCAACCATGCGGCACGTGGCCCCGCCCGACAGGCCGCCAACCTGCTGCTGGACGAGACGGGGACGGTGAAGATTGCCGACTTTGGCGTGGCGCGCGTCATGGACCACACCGGCATCATGACGGCAGAGACGGGCACGTACAGGTGGGCAGGGGGGGCGGGGGCCAGCCACATGTGGAGCAGGGCAGAGCGCATGAGCGGGCCCTGGCCGCGCTCGAGCCAGCAGCCCCCACTTGTGCGTGCGTCGCTTCGACCTGAGGCCCCTCCCACTGGTGTGCATGTTGCAGGTGGATGGCACCAGAGGTCATTGAGCACAACCCCTATGGAGAAAAGGCGGATGTATTCAGGTGCGCTGCAGCTGGGGCGAGCCTGTGGGGGCTCCCTCTGGTGCCTGAGCACCACAGCGTTGCGCTGGCCTCGCAAAGCGGCTGTGCGTTCTGAGCCAGGTTGCCAACACGCGTCCCGCTAGCCACCCCTGCCCCTCTGCAGCTTTGGCATCGTGCTGTGGGAGCTGCTCACTGGGCGGATTCCCTACAGCGACATGACGCCGCTGCAGGCAGCGGTGGGCGTGGTGCAGAAGGGGCTGCGCCCGCCCATCCCGACAAACTGCCCGCCACCGCTGTCCGACATCATGCGGCTCTGCTGGCAGCGTGACCCCGCTGTGCGGCCCTCGTTTGAGCAGGTAAGATGGCCGGACAGTGGGCCTAGTTTGGGGGGTTTTGAGCAGCAGAGGCGCATGATTTCGGGTCTGAACGCCAGCAGCTGGCCTGGGCTCAGTGAGTCAGATGGCGCTGCTCTGTTTACCGGGCCTCCACCGCCTCCACCAGCATGTGCACCCTCGCACCCCCCCCTCCCTGCCCCCCAGCTCAAGCTGAAGATGGAGGAGCTGCTGGAGGTGTACCGGCAGCAAGACGGGGCGGCGGGGGTCGTGAAGAAGGTGCCCGCCGCGGGAGCCGGCGGCTCTGGCAGCGGCGCAGCTGCGCCTGGCGGCGGCGGCGGCGGCCTCTTGGCGCGCCTGCGCTCAGGCAGCAGCAGCAGCAGCATGCGTAAGTGAGGCGCTGGGCTGCCAAGGAGGCGCTGCGCGCTGCAGCGCCGTCCCCTGGCGCCCGCGTTCTGCCCCTTACCACCACCAGACGGTGGCTGCTCATTAGAGTGGGGCCCGGCCACAGCGCAGCGCAGCGCAGCCGGAGCCCCTCCTCCGCGCAATTTTTTCCACAACACTTGGGGGGTGCTTCCCTGTCTGTCATGCGGCGTCATGTCGAGTGAGAGGAGAGTGTTTTTGTGGAGAGAGCCCTGGCAGCTGCACACGCTGCCCGGGCCACGGCAGGCCTCAGTGCTGTGCCGTGCTTGTGTTCCTGTGTCTCATCCCCTTCTTCTCCCCTTCCCTCTTCCCTCCTTCCCTGCACCCCTCCCAATTTTGAGTTGCATGCCTCGTCCTTGCTTTGTCCTCCCCACATACCCAACCCTCCTCTCTGGCCCTGCCGGAGGGAGCTCTGCCGCCTGCCTCCTGGCCCTTGCCACATCCCCACAAACGAACTGCTCTTGCCTAGAAGCCTTCTACAAAGAAGAGCAAAATCACATAAGCAAAGGCAAAGGCAACCCTTGCGTGGTATGGGTACAGGAGTGAAGGAAATGGGGCAGAGGAATGTGACGAAGAACCAGCAAACAAAGCTGATGCGTGGTAAACAAAGCTGATGCGTGGTAAGGGGGCGGAATGCAGAGCAGAACGCAAAGCAACACAGATCCCGACATGGACTACAACCCTCTGGAGCAGCGGCGGCCGCTTGTTCAGTGGCCCTCAAAGAGCTCAGGGTGGTGCTCATGCAGCTCCCGTCCCGTCAACTGCTCCAGCGGAATGGACCCGGCCTTGATTGCCGCCTCTCGAGCAGCCGCTGCCTGTGCCGCCGCTGCTGCGGTGGCCGCCAATCGTGCTGCCTGCCAAGCCTGGAACTGCTCTGCCGTTACGCTGGGCTCTCCTTGGCGCTCCTGAGGCTCTGGGGGCGGCAGCTGCTCTTGTTGCCGCCTTACGGCAGCTGCCGCTGTCGGGGATGCGGCTGGCAGGGGGAGAGTCATCCTGGCGGAACAAATACTGCATGCACTGATGTGCGCGCAAGAGCAAGCGGGGAATTCGGCCCAGCACACAGCAGCAGGGTTTTTCCTTGCCTTTGGCATGGCCTCCTCGCGCTTGCTGGCTTATTCTTTTGCGGATGGATCATCGAGATGCGCTGGTTGTTGTTGATCTTGTGCTTGGCGGGCGGAGCAGCCGCTCGAAAGGTTGCGGTGATAGGCGCAGGCGTCGCAGGCGCTTCTGCTGCCCACTTTCTGCGGAAGGAGCTGCCGGATGCAGAGATCAGCGTGTAAGTACTGCAGGGGCAAATCCCTGCACACCCCCAAGCAACGGTGCCGGCCCCCGCCTACCGCCGCTCTGCTGCAGCACCGACAGCAGAGATTTGTGATACCTCACCTGCTGGGGTTGTGCGGGCACGTATCTCTTCCATTGCTGCAGGTTTGAGCGGGATCGGTTGGGGGGCAGAGCCCGGGAGCTGCAGTACGGCGGCCTCACCCTGGAGTTGGGTGAGCCAGGCAGGGGGTGGCACGCTGCCACGCCAGCATGTGATGGCGTTTAGAGGCTCAGGGGCAGCGCTCAAGTGCTTTATGAAGCTGACCCATGAGATAATGGCTGGACAAACATAAACAGGGTACTTGTTTGCCTCGGCCTCCATCGGTGTCAACTTCCAGACCCGCAACCCCGCCCTTTGCTGGCGTGCTGCTGCCCTGCAGGCGCAAGTATCATCTGGGAAAAGAACTTCCTGATGCGTGACCTGGCGGCAGCTGCAGGGCTTGAGCGGGAGCAGCCGGGCGCTGGCGAGGGCGCCGGCCTGTTTGCCGTCTACGACGGGCGGTGAGGGACGCTCTTTTTCCTGGCCCTAACAGAGCCGCACGTGGAGCCCCTACTGCTGCCGCGTGCGAGCGCAGCCTGCGCAACCTTGCCGCCTGATCTGGCTGTGTGCATGCAGGGAGCTGGTGTTTGCCGAGTCTCCCTGGCGCATCCTCACCTTGATCCGCCTGCTGTGGCGGTACTGGCTGAGCTGGTTCACCTTCCGGCGGGCACCCGCCCGGACCTTTGACCAGTTCCAGGGTGGGTGCATGGTGGGCAGGCAGAGGCGGCAGCGAGAGCCCTTTGCTGCACTGGAGCAGCAGTGGCGTGGTTGGCAGGACCGGCACCACAGGGTGGGGGTGGGGCGCAGGCCAGCGGAGGACGTCTGCCCCTGCAACGCGCTGCTTGCTGCAGTGGGGGGTCTGTGCATGGCCGCTGCGGTGCGCTCACCCCCAACCTGGCGTCCCCGCTGCCTGCCCTGCACCTTCCCGCAGGCATCTACTCGCTGCTGGACCAGGGGCGGGCCTTTGACAGCCCCGCAGAGCTGCTCAAGGCTGTGGGCCTGTACGACCTCACCCAGCAGTCCATGGTGGGCCGGCCCCGCTCGTGTCGGCTGGGCTGCGGGCCGGCAGCTGGTTGCAAGGGTGTTCTCATGAGCATCGCCAACTGCCCGCATCTGCGCCTAGCAGCTTCCGTGTAAAATCCGTCATGGCAGCGCTCCACCCCTTCCCTGCAGCTGCGTTGCTGATGCGCTCTGCCCCCCCCCCCTCCCCCCCCTCCCCCGCCAGTTTGAGTGGCTGAGGACCAACATGGGCACCAGCGCCGACCTGCTGGGCGCCGAGCTGATTGGGGGGGTGAACCGCTGCAACTACAACCAGGACAACCTGCAGCTGAATGCCCTGGCAGGCAAGCAGGATGGGATCAGCCGCACGTGGGGCCCGCCCATGCTGCCCCGCCCTCTTGTTTGCTGGCAGCCTCCATGCAGAAGGCGCAGCGGCTGCAGCCCGCCAGCTCTGCTGCTGTCCAAGCGGCGTGGCCAATGACCGCCTGCCGTCCCCGTGTGCTCCCTCCCCCCAGGCATGGTGTCCATGCTCCCCGCCACCTCGCCCTCTGTCTTCCGCATCAAGGGCGGCAACGGGCTGCTCCCGCAGGCCCTGCTGAAGGCCGTCAACGCCAGCGTGCGCTGCCCGGCGACCGTGGGCATGGTCCACCGCCAGAGCGATGGCAGCTTCACGCTGCATGCCGCAACCCCAGAGCCAGAGCACGGCAGGGGCCAGCAGGATGAGTGGTCGACGGGGCGGCAGGGCAGCCCAGCGGCGAGTGCTGAGCAGCCTCTCGGCACCTTTGACGCCGTCATCGTCGCGACGCCCCTGGAGAGCAGCGGCATCGTTCTTGCGGGTTTTGAGCCACCCCACACTCCCCGCCCGCAAGTACCGCCAGGTGGGGCCCCCGCCTTGCTGCTGCCGCATCTACGGGGATGCTGCGTGGTAGTGCGGCGCAGGACAGCGCCTGCAGCGCCCGCTGACTGGCACCGCTTGTGTTGCATTGGACAGTCACATCCCTGGCCCGGATGCCAGACCCTCGCTCGCTGTGTGCTTCCCCCCCTGGGTGCCTCCTGCCCCCACAGACTGTGACCACCTTTGTGCGCGGCTCGGTGCGGGCCTCGTATTTTGGGCTGGACGATATGGACTACTGTGAGTGCGTGCTCTGCAGGGCCTGGCTTGAGAAGCAAACAGCGGGCGGGCGCGACCGGGCTGCAGTGTTTGCGCACCCTCTGGGGGCATGCCAGTGCATGGCCCATGCAGCCGCGTCGGCAGCGCTGCCGGCGACGCTGTCCCGAGCTGACGTGAATGCCCTCACCCTTGCCCACCTCTGTCTGCAGCCACGGTGCTGGTGGCCGACGGCGCGGGCGTGCCCTGGAGCGCCCTGGGCCTGGCGGGGCGCACCACCGGGGAGGGGGGCACCCCCGTCAACGCCACCGTCTGGAAGCTCTTCTCGCGCGAGCCGCTGCCTCACGCCTGGCTGTCCATGATGTTCGAGCGAGGTGGGCAGGTCCCGCAGCAGGGATGGCCAGGAGTGGGGGCCAGCACATGCTCCCACAGGCGGTGGAGTGATATTGGAGGCGGCGGCGCTGTGGCGGTCTACCTGCTGTGATTTCTTGCATGGCCCAGTGTCACAGTGCTCACAGCACAGCCTGCCTGCTGCTCCCGCCTCACTGCAGACTACGAGGTGGTGCATGTGCACGCGTGGAGCGCCCCAGGTGCCTACCCAGCCTTCGACCCTCCCGAGGACTTTGGCCCCTTCAAGCTCGCTGACGGCCTCTTCCATGCTGCGGCCCTGGAGAATGCTGTGTCGGCAATGGAGGTGGCAGCCATAGAGGGCCGCCTGGTTGCACAGATGGCCGCCGCGCACGTGCGCACGGTGCGGCGTGGCTGCACCGCAGGCGAGCCGGCGGGGGCAGGCAGAGCGGCCGTGGCTGCAATTGCGAGCAAGGGGGATGGCGTGCTGGCAGCGCCTGGCAGCGCCAACGAAGGCGGGCAGGTGGAAGGGCACCTGTCAACAGATGCTGCGGCTGCAGCTTGAGACTCATGTTGGTTCTTTCCACCACCGGGGCAGCACCCGGGTAAAAGAGACTGCAGTGAATCTTTGAAGCAAGATGCACAGATAGAGCACGTCGTCCAGTGGTCCTCATGACGCTTTCTGGCTTGTGGGCTACCTGCATCCAGGCTGAACAATGGCGGCTGCTGGACTGGGCGCCGTGGCTTGCATGCCTCTCTGTTGCAAGTGTGGGCTCAAAAGGTTAATGAAGGCAGTATATGCGTCAGTGGGGGCGGATGCGTTGCAAAATTTGGGAAGGAATAAAATCAGGGGGGCAGCGGGGTGCCACAAACTGCGCTTGTGAGCGCACCATGATGTACATACAGCAAGCTGCGGCGCATGCTGGGTGAATGTCGTTTGAGCAAGGGCCCAGCCTGCTGGGCTGGCCTCAGAGTGCCAGGGTCACTGCCCGGGGGCGTCGTCCCGCAGGCCATGCACGCGGGCGGCGGCGGCAGCGGCGGCGGCCTGCGAGGGCGTGGCCGCCATCTCCATCTCGTCGCCCAGGTTGTCGCTGGACCGGCCCCCCTCCAGGGCCGCCGCCATCTCCAGCTGCTGCAGGTGGTGCGAGGAGAAGGCGCGGTGGCTGGCGGCCGTGTTTTGCGGGGAGGGCCCCTCCGCAATGCCCTCGTCGGCATAGTCGCTCATGCCCTCCGGGCTCACTGGGGTGGGGGCAGGGGCAGAAGGGGGCAGTGTGTGGGGAGTGGGAATGTGTCGCACTTGTCCAGGCCTGAGCAGCCTTGCAGACACGGCAGAGCGGTAGGAGCGGCCCAGTGCAGAGGGTGCAGAGAGCCCACTCCCTCCCAGCAAACCCCCTCCCAAGTGCCCCGCACCTCCGCCGTCCTCGCGCTCGTCGTCTGCCTGCAGGCTGTGCGCCCAGCTGCGGTCCCGCCCCAGCTGGCTGGCGGGCGGGGAGGGCGTGTAGTAGGGCTTGCGCACCGTCCACTGCAGCGGGGGGAGGGGAGCAAGGCAATTGGTGACCTGAACACAGGCAGCCAGCAGCAGGGCAGGACACCACACGCTTGCCTGGGCATGACCGAACAAGGGGTGGTGCTTGTGCCTGCCCCTGTTGAACCGGCCCTAAGGCCCAATGCACACTCCGCTGCCATCGCCGACCCCACCTCTGCCTGCCGCTGCAGCAGGTTGCCGTTGTCTGGCAGCGCCAGCACCAGCGAGTGCCGCCCGCCCGCTGCCACGCTGATCACGCGCCAGCGCTCTGGCCCGCCCGGAAGCTTGAGCTCCACAGGGGAGATGCAGTCCTTCTGCGCGCCCGTGCCCAGCCTGCATGCGGCCAAGGCGGGAGCCCAGGGTGGCCAGGCAGGGCAGCCCGGCTGCCCTGAAGAAGCAGGGGCGCTGCCGGCCCGGGTGGGCCCTGGTGGCCTGCCTGCTGGCCATCCCTCACAGGCGCGGCCGCTCTGCTGACCGGCTCGTCAGCTTGAGCGGCGGCCCACCTGCCAAAGGCGCCGCGCCCCCAGATGAAGCAGCGCCCCTCGTCGGTGACCACCATGGTGTGGGTGCCGCCGCAGCTGCCCTCAATCACACGGTGCCCCTCCAGCGCCTTGACCTGCGGGGGCGAGGCGCCGGCGGCAGGCCCACAGCGGGCACATGCTCATCACAGGGTGCGGACGCACTGTGCCCTCAGTCCACAGCGGCACCGCAGCCCTGGACTGGGCCGGCGCAGCAGGCAGGCACCGGGGCGAGGCCACGCAGGCGTTTGCCAGGCCAGGCCTGCCAAAAGGCAGCGGCGCCCCAAGCAGCTCCCACCTTTTGCGGCCGCAGCCTGGAGGTCCCGGTGCGGTCGCCCAGGCCCAGCCGACCATACTCGCCGCGCCCCCACACGTACACCTCTGCGGGTGTGTCGGGGCCAGGAAATTCCTTTGGCAATGGATCTCAAGTGAGCGGGGCGATGGGCGGATACCCCCTTGCTGCTGCTCATCTCGCGCCTCGCAGCCAGCTCCATGTCCTGCGTGCCACGATGTCTGTCACCCCTCCACCCGGCGGCTCTCACCACCCTCTGTGCTGATGGCCATGCTGTGCCAGCCGCCAGCCGCCACGTCGGCGATGGTCACCCCCTCCAGCCCCTCCACCCGCTCCGGCTCCGTCGCGTAGCTGGTGCCGCCGTTGCCCAGCATCCCAAAGTCGTTAATGCCCCAGCTGAACACCTCCCTGCATTGCAGAAGAGACAGAAAGGTCGCATGGTGGGGCGGCCATGGCTGGCCCGCTCTCGATGTGCTCTCCCAGGGTGGGGGTGGCATGCCAGTGGTTGCCCGCTGCAAGCAGAGAATTAGGGGGTGAAAACGCATGCAGCCACACCCCTCCAGCCTGCCCATCTACCAGCGCAGGCCATACTGAGGCAGCGCTTGCCGCACCCGGCCGAGTTGAGCGCTAAGTTGTGGAAGGCGCCGCAGGCAATGTCGACGAAGTCGCCTGTCGTGTCGATGCGCCGGGGCGCGCGGTTGATCGTCATGGAAAAGTCACCCCAGGGCTCGCCCCACATGATGATCTGCGGGCAGGTGTGGGCAAGGGAGAAACGGTGTGGGCACCTCGTGGGGCCGCTGGCAGGGACAGGCGCATGCCCTGCTGGCTATGACGACCGGACAAGGCCAGCGTCGTGGCTCGCTTTTGCGACCAGCAGTGCTGCCCCCCCTAAATGCCACGCCACCCCTTTGCTGCCCAGGCCTCGCCCTGCTCACCTCCCCGTCCTCTGTGAGCGCCAGCGAGTGCATGCCGCCCGTTGCCACCTGCCGCACGCGTACGCCCGGCAGGCAGCGCACAGGGGAGAGGATGTCGCGCTTGCCGTCGCCGGGCACGCACTGGTTGTACTCGTTGCCGCCCCAGGCCCAGCACTGGCCGGTGTCGTCCAGCGCCAGCACATGCCACCTGCGGGTGCGGGTGGCACAGGGCGAGGGGTGGGAGGCGGTCCAGGGGGTGCGGCCCTGCTCGCTGTACTTGCCTTGCAACAGCCCGAGCACGCCACCTGGGCAGTAGCAGCCCTGAACGCAGGAGAAGCAGCGGTGTCATGGCAGGCAATCTCCACGTGTCCATTGCAGCCTGGAAGACCTGACGGACCGGCCCTTCGACTTCGCAACCCCTGGTTGGCCCATCCCTGCCCCGGGCGCACCCGCCAATAGCCGCCTGCTTGATGCGCACCCCTTCCAAGCCTGGCACCCGCGCTGGCCGGCCGTGCGGCTCACGATGGCCGCGGCCAAGCGTGCCGCGTGCATTCCAGCCCTGGCGCAGCGGCAGTGGGGACAGGTGCTTGTTCCACATGGGCACGCTGCATTTGTCTAGTGTGGCAGAACGAGCAGCCAGCTGCTGGGCAGCACATGCGCCCTGGGCATCTGCGTGCCCCTCGCACCCGCCAGCCCGCCCAGCCACCCACCCAGGTGATGACGTTGCCGTCGGCGTCAATGGCCAGCGTGTTCCTGCTGGCGGCCACCAGCGGGGTGCAGTTGAAGTCTCGGCCGCGGAAGCGTGTGCCCAGCAGGGCCTCCACCACCTTGGGCGCCTGCCAGACAGGGGGTGAGCGCAGGAGCAAGGAGGGGTGGGTGAGCACCGCGGGCTGGGCCAGGGGTGGCGGCTCGGGGAATGCAATGCACAGGTGGAGGCTTGGCAGTAGGCGTTGCCCACACGAACACTGCGCGCCTGCACCCACCAAGATGTTGTTGGCAGCAGCGCCGCCGGGCAGCAGCTCCAGGCCTCCCTGCATGCGCAGCCATGGTAGGCAGGCGGCAGTTGGACACCCACCACGCTTGCCAGGCAGGTGACGTGATGGTGCATGTATGCAAGGAGTGCTGGGGCCTCGGATGAAGGCTGCGGGACACGTGAGCGCCCTTTGCCCCCCACACCTGCAGGTCCTCGTTCACGCCAAAGGCAAACACCACTGCCTCAATGGGCGGGTCGTAGAAGAAGGCTGGCAGCCCATCGGTGAGGCTGCCCACGCCGCTGGTGCCGCCTAGGGAGGGGGGCCCGCCCTCTCCAAGCACGTCGCTCGGAAGCGGCGGCGGGCTGTCGGCCGATTGCAGCAGCGCGTCGCTGGCGGGGCTGGGCAGGGCCATTCCTCGGCCAGGCCAATCTACGACTTTCTAGGGCGAAGGCGCAGTCCAGAAATCAACAAGGAGGCTGCAGGCTGCAGGCACTGCAGCAGGCTTTCTCGGTGGACCTGCGAGTGATCGCTCGAGACCCCGATATCCCCAGCAGGTCTTTTGTGGCAGTGATCAGCAGGCACGCAACGCAGGGAGCTCTTCGCGACAAGAGCCCATTTGGGAGGAGGCCTAGCTGGCCGCCCACGGCAGCAGCTGGTGCCCACCCACCTCGCCTCGCATTCCAAGCATCCCGATTCACCTTCTCAACCCATCCACAGACCCTGCTGCTGTTGTTGTTTGCGAGTGCTTGCGCGCTCTTCGCCCAGCAGTCTCCGGCAAGCTCCCGGGTGCATTAACAGCGATCGGCGTCTACAGGAGGCGCGTTCCACACAGCCAGCGGGCCCCCGGCGGCCCTTGATACTCCGCATGGCTCCCCCGGAAGGAGAAGGGGACGCCGCCAAGGCGGGAGGGGCCAAGGAGGATGCGGCCAACGCACAGATCCCCGACAAGGTGGGACGCCGCGCCGAGGGGCGCCGCCCAGGCTGCGCCGCCCCTCCGCCCGCCCGCACGACGGCGACAGCACCGCGTGCCTACAAGTTCTCGGCTTGTGGAGCATCGGGGCTGCCAGCAAAGGCGGATGAGTACAGTACAGCAGAGCGCGGCTGCAGCAAGGGACGCCAGGCCTTAGGAATGCAGGCGCGGCGGCCTTCTGTGCCAGGCGTCGCGCCTGGAGGTGCTCGGCCGCTCGTGCTGAGGATTGGCGGCCCGGCCTGCGTGCTGCTGCTCTACTGCCGCCTCACCGCAGGTGCAAGTGGGAGGCAGCCCGCTGTACGTGGTGGACAAGAAGCTGGGCAAGGGCGGCTTTGGCCAGGTCTACCTGGGACGACGGGCGCAGCCCACCAAGGACAAGGACGGAGCAAACGCCAACGTGGTGGGTGCTGCGGCGCTCGCACAACTGCTGCTCTCTCGCTGCAGCTGCCCTGTTTGTTTTTTAAGTCTTCCATCCTTGTGGGTGACTGTGCGCAGAGGTAGTCTCTTTGATCGCAACATGGCAGCAATACTCTGGCCGCAATGGTTGTTCTGCGATGCCTGCTTCATGCCAACCCACGCTGCCCCACATCGCTCTGCACTGGGCCGCGCTGCACCTGCAGGTTGCTCTGAAGCTGGAGCACCGCAGCAGCAAGGGCTGCAACTATGGACCGCCGTATGAGTGGTCGGTGTACGGGTGAGCCTGGCAGCAATCGAGCAGTTGGGGTGGGAGGTGGGAGGGGCCAGCAGGATGGTTCAGTCGTCCTGGCACGCGGCCGGCTTAAACTGCACTTGGCAGGCACTGGTCGGTGCGGACGTCGTGTCCTCCACAGGCTGTGAAGGCTTTAAAAAAAAAGTATCGGAGTGGTGTGTAGTGGTTTTGCTGTTGCTGCCAGCAGCGCGTGCTCCTGACCTGGTCTGCCCCGCCCGTCTGCAGCGCGCTGGGCAACATCCCGGGCGTGCCCAAGGTGCACTACAAGGGGCGGCAAGGGGACTTCTACATCATGGTGAGTCCGGACGGCTGCGTTGCACGGGTTGAGCTTGGAGGGCGGTGTATGAGGCGGCAGGGCTGCAGGTCGGGCATTTATTTGGTGCGAGGAGAACCAGCCATGCGCCCATCCACCCCTGCCTGCAGGTCATGGACTGCCTGGGCCCCAGCCTGTGGGACGTGTGGAACACGCAGGGGCAGGTGATGAGCCAGGAGATGGTGGCGTGCATCGCGGTGGAGGCCATCGCCATCCTGGAGCGGCTGCACGCCAAGGGGTGAGCGCCGGCGGGCTGCTGGCAAGGCTGGTGGCAGCAGCAAGCAGCTGAAGGCACAGTGCAGGACAGGGAGAGAAGCACCCACCCTTACAGGCAGGCAGAGCTTGCCGTCAGAGCAGCATCTGCAAGGCATGCCATCACGGCATGGCATGACATGGTCCTGACTTGGCCTGCCGCCCTCCCCTCCCAGCTTTGTGCACGGCGACGTGAAGCCGGAGAACTTCCTGATGGGGGCGCAGGGCATGCCCAACGAGAAGAGGCTCTGGCTGGTGGACCTGGGGCTGGCCACGCGGTGGAAGGTGGGCACGGGAGGGGGTTCTAGGGCAGGCCCGGGCAAGCTGGGGACCGGCACTGTTGTTTGTGCCGCTGCGGACCGACTGTTCTGTCAATTCTGCGTGGCAGCTGCTGTAACAAGCCCCGGTTGCTGAGCTTGCAAGCTGGCCCCCGCCTGGTGCTGCGCGCAGGACGCGGTGTGCGGGACGCACGTCGAGTACGACCAGCGGCCAGACGTCTTCCGCGGCACAGTGCGCTACGCCAGCGTGCACGCGCACCTGGTGAGGCGCGTGCCTGCTCAACCGTCAGGAGCTGGAGTTTCGAGAGCAGGGGCGACAGCGGTCGTGGAGCCCAACTGCACAGGCGTAGCCCCCACCCTTTTTCTGTGGCTGCCTCCTCCTGCCCGCAGGGGCGCACGGCATCGCGGCGCGACGACCTCGAGTCGCTCGCCTACACGCTGCTCTTCCTGCTGCGCGGCCGGCTGCCGTGGCAGGGGTACCAGGGCGACAACAAGGGCTTCCTGGTGTGCAAGAAGAAGATGGCCACCAGCCCGGAGCTGCTGTGCCGCTACACGCCGCCGCCCTTCCGGCAGTTCACCGAGGCGGTGGTCAACCTCAAGTTTGACGAGGAGCCCAAGTGAGGGCGGCGGGGCAGGGACAAGGGGCGGGGCGGCGGGCACTCGCGGGGCCGGCGAGGCAACCGCCCATTGTGAAGAGCTCGCTGCCTGCTGGCTCGCTGCGCCTGCTGGCTTTGCCCCCGTCCGTTTGCTCACCCGCACGTTGCTCTGCTCCCCCTGGGCCCCAGGTACACGGCATACATGGAGCTCTTTGACCCGCTGTGCGGGCCGCCGGGGCCCTCGCGGCCCCTCATGGTGGGCGACGGCGCCGAGGCCAAGGTGGGCGGGGGAGGCTGTGTGGATGCAGGGCTGGAGGCTACAGCAGGGTGCAGCATGACAGCCCTGCCTCGCGACACGTGGTTGCGCGGCGTGAAGTAAGGCACGCACGCAGGCGACTGAGCCTGCGCCTGCCGGGGCCCCGCCGCGCGCGTGCCTGCAGGTGGGGCAGAAGCGCGGGCGGGAGGGCGGCGACACCATCGACCTGGAGCTGCCCACCCCCAAGAAGCGGATACGGCTGGGCCTGCCGGCAACGCAGTGGATCACCGTGTACAACGCGCACCGACCCATGAAGCAGCGGTGAGCGCGGGCGCGCCTCGCCATGCATACAGTGCTTTGCTGAGCGCGCCTGTTGTGTTGCCCGCAGGCGGCGCGCAAACCGAGCACTGCGCTGCGTCCCTCGCGCGCCCCCCTGAGCAGGTACCACTACAACGTGGCCAACAACCGGGTGCAGCAGCACGTGGAGAAGGGCAACGACGACGGGCTGTACATCTCCTCGGTGGCCTGCTGCCAGGACCTGTGGGCGCTCATCATGGACGCCGGCACCGGCTTCGCGCAGCAGGTCTACGACCTCTCCAACCAGGTGGGTGGGTGGGTGGGGGTGGGGCTCGCCGGGGGCTGCTGTACGGCCTGCCTCGGGGCCGCTGCTGCAGGCAGGCCGCTTGGGCGGCAGTAGGCTGGGGTGCTAGTGGACCCCGGAGCTCAGGCAGGGAAGAGCAGTTACTCCAGCAGTTCTCAAATTGGCTGCTCGGCGACCTCCCACCGTGCCCGCCCTCCGCCCTCGAAACCCCCTCAGCCGCCTCCCTGCGACGAACAATTCCCGCCCCACACATCCCCCGACTGTGCAACTTCCCGCCGCAGTTCCTGCCCAAGGACTGGATCATGGAGAAGTGGGAGGAGGGGTACTACATCACCGCCATGGCCGGCTCCGCCACCGGCAGCAGCCTGGTGGTGATGAGCAAGGGCACGCCCTACACGCAGCAGAGCTACAAGGTGTCGGGTGAGCGCGCGCAGCGCCGGCAGGCTGGCAGGATGGCCTCCCGGGCCTGGGGGAGGGAGCTGGGCGGGCCCTGGAGCCGTGCACACGCAGAGCACTTTCTCAGCCAGAAGGGATCAAGCACAGTGTGACCATTCCGTTTGCCCCAGGCCGCCCCTCACCCCCGCCGGCACCCACTCCCACCCCACCCCGCAGACTCCTTCCCCTTCAAGTGGATCAACAAGAAGTGGAAGGAGGGCTTCTTTGTGACCGCCATGGCCACCAGCCACTCGCGCTGGGCGGTGGTCATGAGCCGCAATGCGGGTTTTGTGGACCAGGTGGGCTGGGGGCCAGCAGGGATGTGACGCCCGGTCCGGTGTGTGCCTGTTGTCATTTCAGCTGTGGCCGCAGGAGCGCACGCTTTCAAACCGCTTTTGCTTCTGGCGCCCAGCGCGTCGCCCACAGTCCACAGCCGCCCGGCACAGCCTGCTCCCTGCTGAGCGCAGACCCCACCCCACCCCACCCCACCTCCCCTGCAGTGCGTGGAGCTTGACTTCCAGTACCCCTCGGAGGGCATCCACCGGCGGTGGGACGCTGGGTACCGCATCACCTCGTGCGCTGCCACCCCCGACCAGGCAGCCTTTGTGCTCAGGTGGGCGGCGCCTTCCAAGTGCTATGGCAATGCCCGACGGCGCCAGGCAGGCGCGGCGCTGCTGAGCACGACGCGTGGAACTTGGCCTCCCAGCCAGCATGAGCGCGTTGCTCAGGTGCACCCCCCTGTTGGCCTGCCCTGTGCAGCGTGCCCAAGCGGCGGCCCATGGACGAGACGCAGGAGACGTTGCGCACCAGCGCCTTCCCCTCCACCCACGTCAAGGAGAAGTGGGCCAAGAACCTGTACATAGCGGGGGTGGCATACGGCCGCACAGTCAGCTAGCGTCCCAGCTGGCCGCCCACCACTGAACACACCGAACGGAACGACACAGACCGCCTGTATCGCCCTGTACACGCCGCCGACTGCCGCATTGCACCGCACTGCGAGCCCCGTCGTGTCAAACTTACTGCCCCCCCCTGGTATTCTCTTCTGCTGCCCAGTCATTGGGCCGCGGCGATGCTCTTGCCCTCCCATCCTGCTATGCCCTGCCCCTGGCCCGCCCTGTATCCCGCCTCAGCCCCGGCCCCTCCCCCCCCTTCCACCAGTGCTGACCTCTGCTGTCTTATTTGCTCAAGTTCCTGCCTCGTGCTGTTGTGCTCTCCTTTCTGTCTCCTCCCCCCCCTCCACCAACGCAACTGACCCCCCTGCACAGCCTCATGTTGCGGCTGCTGCCAAGTTTTGCTGTGCGTCCCTCCCCATGGATGAACCCACCCTGCCAGTCCTTCTCCTTCCCCTCTTTGCCATGCACCCTGCATGGCCCTCCCATGCTGCCCAGCCTGCGCCTCTCCATCCCTCTTTGCCTCGGATTCACCATGCCCAGTCCAGTTCTGCACGCCGGCACCAGTGCTGGCAAGGCCCTGGCATACCGTGACCCTTGCACGCCGGTCCATGTAGCCCCGGCTAGCAAACACTGCACAGGTCCGGTCCAGCACATGGCACACAGCCAGAAACGCGCTTGCAGTTGCTCGAGGGGAACGGGGAGCCGGCGCCTCAAAAGTCGGCATGGCGGACGCAGACCAAAGAGGGTGGCGTGAATTCTGCTCGGCACAGCGGGCACTCTGGCTTCTGGTTGCCCCACTCAGCGATGCAGTGCCAGCAAAAAACGTGGCCACAGGGGGTGGCAGTGGGGTGATTGCGCGCCGACAGGCACAAAGGGCACTTGCGGGTGCCAGGCACCGCCTGATCAGATGTACCGCTGCCTCGTCCCGCCGCTGCTGCCGCCGACTCAGGCGCCTGCCACTCGTCGTCTGGCAGATGTTTGCCCTCTTCCGTGAGCAGCACCGCATGCCGCTGCCTGTCTGCTGCGCCTGCCTCTGCCGCCACTGCCCAGCCGGCGCCACGCAGCAGCGCCGAGCCCTGCCCGTAGCGCTGCGCCAGCCACAGCAGGCCCGACACCCCCAGCTGGGTGCACAGCAGCAGGCCCAGCACGTGGTAGCTGGGCCGCCCCTCCAGAGCCCGCCCCAGGAACAGGTAGCGCACGCCTGCAGGGCTGGGCAGCCGGGGGGGCCTCGTGAGAACGGATCCGGCTGGGCTGGCCAAGCAGGCCTGCACCATGATCTGCGGCGCACATCCCCACATGCCTGCCTGGCGGTTGTTCAAGCTCAAGCCTCCGGCGTTAGACCAGCCTGTCGCCATGCTGCCACCAGCAACCCTTGGCCTCCCTGCCCACCTGCCACCCGCTTGGAGGGCTGGTAAAAGACTCCAAAGAGGTAGAACAGGGCCAGGTGGATGCGCAGCAGCGTGCCCGCGTGGTCCCGCACAAAGGCAGCCGCGGCCGGCAGGTGCCGCAGCGCCGGCGCCGCCGCACGCTGCAGCGAGGCTCTCAGCTGCTGCGCAAGCTCGGCAGCGCGCTGCAGCAGCTGCCGTGGCCGTCCCAACACCGGTGGTTGTCCCTGCTGCTCTCGCTGCTGCAGCTGCTGCTGCGCCACGGCTGCAGCCTCTGCCTGCGCTCGGCGCCAAGCAGCAAAGCCGTCCTCCTCGTCCCCTTCCCCAGCTGGCGCCGCCGCGGCCAGGCGGTCAGCCAGGTATGGCCCCGCCGCCTGCAGCAGCACCAGCAGGCCCCGCCTGGCACCGCCCGGCAGCGCGCTGCGCCCGGAGACCTGCAGGGCACGTCGCAGTGATGACAACCACCCTTGTCATGCAGCCATGTAGCTGACCTGTTTCGAGGTGGCCCTGAATTGATCATCATTGCCTGGAAACGAGTGTGCAGCGGCTGCAAAGCGGCACCAGGCAGGCGCGGGCCTGAGCCAGCCCTCGAATTCACCTGCAGCATGTCGCAGTACTCCTCCCCCAGCGTCTGCAGCCCCGCGCCGGTGGTGAGCGCATAGTAGAGCAGCTGGGCGGCGGCTCGCGTCTCGCCCGCCCAGCGCAGCGCGCCACGTGGCCCCAGCACCCGCCGAACCGCATCGTGGCACGCATCGGTCAGCAGCTGCAAGTACAGCTCGTCCTGTGGCGCGGAAGATGGGGCAGGTGAGGGCGGGTGACAAGAGGCAAGCCTGAGCACGGCTGGGCAAGCGGCGCAGGCTGGAGCCGGGGCGGCAGCAGCAGCGGTGGCACGCTGGCGGCTCCCGGCATCCAACAACAACCTTAGGACCCACCTTTTGCTGCGCACGAATGAAGTGGGGCTGGGGAGGCGGCGGAAAGACCTCCTGCTGGAGCTCTTCCACCATGTCTGCTTCCGACAGGTGATTTTGCAGGCTCGGGACGTTTGCGATCTTATCGTGTGCTTAAACCAGTGCACCAGAAATGCTGGCGAGCCCCCTGGGTGCTCTTCATGCCAGCTTTGCACAGCCAGCTCAGCCACAGTTCCAGCAACCCTCAACTTTCAGGGCTCACAACCTGTCATGCAATATTTGCACCAGGCATATGACCGTCACCCAAATGCACCCCGTCGCTATGCTCCGACTTGGGGCCGCCTCTCGGCTGGCCTGCAGCCTGCGACAGCGAGGAAACCTCTTGACAAACACCTTCAGAGGTTTTACGATCGCACATTGGCAGCATAGACAGCAGCAGCGAGCGGCGGCAGCAGCGGCGGCGGCAGCGGCAGCAGGGCGGGCTTCGCCGGGGCCCCCACAGGCTGCGGCGCAACCACCCCAGCCCCAGGAGCAGGCATCACAGCATCTGACAGTTCTGGCGACTAGTCCGACAGCCACGCAACTGTTGGCCCACTACTTTGCCTGCGAGCTGCACCCCGCCGACTGCTACCTGCTGTTTGGCAGCGTGGGCGCCGGCAAGAGCTACTTCAGGTGCGCTTGCGGGGCACAGCCCGCCTTGCTTGCTTTAGCAACGCCCTAGGGATGAATGCTTGCAGCACGCGCATGCCGGTCCGCCTGCCTTGGTGGGCGTGGAACCCCCTTTGGCACCACACACAACGGTCGCTCTGCCCTCGCCTGTACCTTTGGTGGACGGCACCATGCTGGCGCCCAAGTCATGCTCCCTTGCTTCCTCAGTCGCGCTGCTGCCTTCCCGGCACCTGCAGCCGCGCCTTCATCCGTGCCGCTGCCGACGACGAGGACCTGCCCGTGCCCTCGCCCACCTTCCTGCTTCAAAACATGTACACCGAGCACGCAGGTTCGGCGCTGCAGCGCCAGCAGTGCCACCCTGGACCGGTTGCTGCATCACAGCTGCGGTTGCCTGACGCCGAGCCTTTTGCTGCAGACTGGCCGGCCCCGGCCTCCCCCACCTTGCCCCCCGCGCACTGCCCTCCAGGGCGCCACCACTGCTAGCCCCGCCCCCCCAACCCCCCCCCCCCCCGCAGGCCCTCCCATCCACCACTTTGACCTGTACCGCCTGACAGCGGGGCACGACCTGGCCCGCCTCGACCTGCCCGCCTCCTTCTCCCGCGCCGTCTGCCTGGTGGAGTGGGCGGAGCGGCTGCAGGCCCTGGGCGGCGAGGCCCACTTGCCGGGCGACCACCTGGCGGTGCGCATCGCCGTTGTGGGGGCGGCAGAGCAGGCGCAGCTGCAGCAGCAGATGCAGCAGCAGCAAGCTGGAAGCGCCGGCGGAAGTTGCAGGCCGGACTCAGAAGAGCAACAGGACGGCAGTGAAGGGGACGAACAGGGCTACAGCAGCAGCGAGGCAGGGGAGGACGACGGCAGCGGCGACCAGCGCTGGAGGCGCATACAGCTGGCAGTCGGCGGCAGCAGCAGCGGCGGCAGCAGCGGCAGCGGCGGTGGGCGGTGGGAGCCGCGGCTGCAGCTGCTGCGGCGGTACCTCGCGGCTGAGGGCCCGCAGTTGGGCTGCTTCCTGTTGGATTGAGATGTTGAAGGCTGTTGGGGACACGCTCGTAATCTCATATTTCTGCACGCTCTACCCCGTCGCCAATTCCAGCCCTCCCTGCTGCATTCACACCACTCAACCTCAGCATGCTCGCAGCAGCACTGCGGTAAACCATCACATGGGGCAAGTATCGGTGGTGGGCAGAACAAAGACTAGAACTACTGAGGGGAAACTGCAGTGCCAGCATGCACACAGGAGGAAGGCACATTTGCCGGGGGCTGGAAATTGGTACAGGGCCGCCGAGCTTCAAAAGGTAGAGGAGAAATACACAGGTGCTTCTCCTTCTCCCCAAAATACACAGGTGTGTTGGGGCACCGGAAGGTGCGCATGAAATGGAAAATGGGAAGAGAGCATGCGGAAATGAAGGCGGGACAAGGACAGGAGGGAAGAGGGGGTCTGCAGGCCTGCCATGTCCTGCCCTGCAGCCTTGAGAGTGCACCGGCACTGCTGCTCATGCCAATGAGTGACCAAACACGAGGCGGCAGCGGCGGCAGTGAAGGCAGCAGCAGCAGCAGCAGCAGCAGTGCCTGCCCGGTGGCAAGCGGCCTGCCCGCATCACGCTGCTGCCGGCTTGTCCGCCCGCTTGAGCACCCAGTCTGCAATCTGCTCGTTCAGCCTCTCGTTGCCCTCCTCTCGCACCAGGATGTGCCACATGTGGTTCACCAGCCGCAGCGTCTTGTCCTCAGACTGCAGAAGGGGGGGGTGGGGGGTGGGGGGGGTGTTAGGCGAGGAAAGGACAACTGTGAGACACGCGTCCAAACCACGCAGCAGAGGCGTGCCAGCAGCAGCACCCCCCCAGGCCTGGCCTCCCCCCCCCCCCCCC
>KQ481962.1:186141-197757 GCA_001430745.1 Auxenochlorella pyrenoidosa
GGGAGAGAAGGATGGCAGGACGCAGGGCTGGGATGGCAGGCGGGCAGCCCAGGTTGTCTACCGGGCCCGTCAGGCAGATGGAGGGCGGGCAGGGCAGAGGAACTTGCCCCAGCTTGCCCCAGCACCGCAGCGCATGCAGCAAGAAACTGTGGAACCGAGAGCAAAGGACCAGCGTGACAGCCATGGCCGGTGCAGGGTACCAGCAAGAACGCATCCAGACACGAACGCCCCCAGCTCGACCCGCTCACCGTCTGCTTGAGGATTTCAAACATGATGTGCGAGCCATGGCCGTGGCAGAACACAATCACCGCCTTGGCCTCGGCCGCGGGCCAGAAGTAGGACTGCGGGCCCAGGGGGAAACTCGCGTGGGCGCGCACACAAGCACTGCGGCGCACGGCTGGCCAGCGTGCCGCCTGCGGCTCCTTCCTCCAGGACTGTTTCTGGTCAGGCACTGCACCCATGCGCTTCGTCCCCCAAAGGGCAAACGGGGCGCAACCGGCAGCCCACCTGCAGGTGCAGGCCGTCCCGGTTGACCAGGGTGCGGTGCACGCCGCGGGGCCCCAGGTACACCGATGGCTTGACCTGCGGCTTGCAGGGCAGATGAGGCGGCGTTGGCCGTCTCTGCAATGCACCCATTTGGTACCCGTTCATGGGCCAAGGTCTGCAGCTCCGGGCAGCCAGGGTGTGCGGACCAGGCGCTGCACGCAGGGCAGCTGGCGTACAACCGGCACTGGCGGCAGAAGGTCGCCAGCCCTCGGGCTGACACCCCAGCGGGCGCATATCTCGTTGATCAACCTCCATCGACGATTATATCTGCTTGCCTCGTCATAGCACGTCTTTGGCACGCCAGTCGGGATGTGAGAAGGCTTGTGGAAGGGTGTTTGCTCTTCAACGCCGCCATGCGTGGCTTTCAGCCTCTCCTCCAGCCGCTGCACGGCGGCCTCAGCCCCGCTGGCCTCCATGAAAACACAGGGGTGGGGCAGGGATGGTTAGGTAAGGTGTTTCCTGGCTGTGTAGGCGATCTGGCACGGATGCAGGACGGAGCACGGGGAATGGGGGCAACCAAGATGGGGGAAAGATGGGGCCGTGTCAGCACTCACCGCCCGGCAGGCGCAGCACAGCGGTGACACGCCACGAGCCTTGCTTCAGCAAAGGTGGACGAGGTACGCTGCTTTGCTAGCTGAAAGCGTGGAATCATTTCAGAGACATCACACAACTCCTCAGATGTCTTGATGGCTGTTGCAACTGTGGACACAGGTGCTGCTCAGGTGGTGCAGCAGCCTTCGAACTTCACTGCATTACCTCTGCTGCTGGATACAGCCACAGCCTGACTGCACATGTGAAGCGGGGTCAGCTCATTGCTCGCATTCGCACCACACCTAACAGCTGACAGCCACGAGATCTCTTTTTTTAAAATGCAGGGCAGGGATGGCGGGATGCAGGCTTGGGCTTGCACGGCAGCTGGTTGCAGCTTGCTGGAAGGTAAATCAAGGAGAGATCAAGGATGCTGCACCTGCTCCTCCCGGGACACTGTCATTAGTGCCTAAGTTGGGCCGCGATAATGCATGGAGCCAACCAAAAAACATAAGCGAGGGGCCCCTCACTGCGGAGCTTGGCAGATGCACTGCAGACGCCATGCGCTGCGATACCCAGCCCAGCCATCCATCGTGTTCACCATCTGCCACAGGCATCGGGTAAAGGCACTTGCAAGGTCCCACACCACTTGGGATGCTGACGCAACTCTGCCTCTGCGCCAGCTGCAGAATTTTGTCCTGCTGCTGGGATAAACTGTACCCAGCGAAGTGAGGGAGGCTAACTGGACGGCTGGGGTGAGCGTTTGCGTTGGAAACCCGATATGATAGCTGCGATGCTGCATGCAAGTGTGGACCACGAGTGGCCCGCCTGAGGGGGACATGTCTGGCCATCTCTCGTGGCCCGCCAGGGGCTTCCATGCACACCCGCCTCTCGATCCCACTGTCGCTGCCATCGCTCCTTGCTGTGCGCTTGCCCTGGCGACACGTATTTCTGCAGATTGGGTCAATTGCTAGCCATGCAGAAGTCCACAAAGCAGTGCTCGGTTTCCAACATGTACTGTGACGGCAGTGACTTGCAGGCTCTTCATTGCAGGCGGATCGGCAAATGGCAGCTGATAGCATGTCAGATCGCATGTAAAGGAGGCATTCAAGCACCCCGCTGCAGCGTGCTGCCTGCCTGCTGAGGTCTGCCCAGCTTGTGGGGGGCGATCGGGGAGGTCTTGCTGGCGCTCTTAGGCAGCAGGAACTCGTGCGCCGCGTGTCAAAGCCACAGCGCGCATAGGGTTGGCAACCTCGCCCGATGCTGCGTCGCTCGGGGCAGCAGCTGCTTGGCCGGCTAGGGCAGCAGCTGCGCGGCTATGCTGCCGAGCCGGCCCTGGCAGGGGAGGCCTCCCCCTTCCTCCGCTTCGGGTCGCCCTTTGCACAGCAGCTCGACCTGTCGCAAGCGGTGGCCCAGCTGCCCGAAACCAAGGTGACAAGATCGCCAGCAGCCGAGAATTCGAGCGGGGCCCGCTGCTGGCCCTGGGTTGGAGGCGCGGCAGCACGACCTGCTGCCCGCCCGCCACTGCCGTCCTGCCGCCCACCTGCGCCGCCTTCACTCTCCCTGTGCTCTGCTGCAGGTGACCCGCCTGCCCAGCGGTCTGCGCGTGGCCAGCGAGCAGGTGCCGCACTCGAGCACTGCAACGGTGGGGGTGTGGATCGATGCTGGCAGCCGCTACGAGAGCGATGTGACCAACGGCACCGCCCACTTCCTTGAGCACATGGCCTTTAAGGGCACCGCGGTGAGCCCCAGACAGGCCCTGTGGCTGTTGGCCAGCTGCTGTGCTGACTAGTCTCGCCCTGCAGCAGCACAGGATGCTGGACAGCGCATGCATCGTGTCGGAAGCAACTAGCTCTCGACTGCTGGGGTCTGCCTCATTTCCCAGCATGGCGTGACTGTATCCTGCAGTGCTGCAGGCTGCAGCAGCGCAGAGTGAGGCCTGCAGGTGCTTTTGCGGATCAAACCTTCCAAAGTGGCGTCACGCCGCCTGCCCCCCCTCCTGCCCCAGTCCCGCACTGTGCGCGACCTCGAGGTGGAGATTGAGAACATGGGGGGCCACCTGAACGCGTACACCTCGCGCGAGCAGGTGGGCGGAGCACGAGCCAGGGGTTGCGTTTTTGGTTGCGGACAGCGTGCACACACACTGCAGCAGCTTGCGGGGCGCTGCAGCAGCGCCGGCGGCTGCCACAGTCGGGACCACGTGGTCGCATGCACCTGCTGCCCAGCATCATGACGCGGCACGACAGCAAGGCTCTTCCCCTGGACCGCCCCTGCTCCCCCCCACAGACGTGTTACTATGCCAAGGTGTTTGAGAAGGATGTGCCCAAGGCGCTGGAGATCCTGGCAGACATCCTGCAGGTGGGGCGGCGCGCCGGCCGTACTGCACTGCATGATGCGTCGCCGCCATTACTGCATTAGCGGCACGCGCAGCCGCGGCAGGGGCAGGCGGCCGGTGCTCGCAGGCATGATTCGCCGTTGCTCAACTGTTTCCTCGGCCCCGCAGCCGACCCTGCTGGCAGCATACCTGACACCCTCTTCTCTTACCACAACCCCCTCTGCTGCCTGGACCCCCCCGCCAGAATTCCAACCTGGAGGAGCGCGCGATTGAGCGGGAGCGGGACGTCATCCTGCGCGAGATGCAGGAGGTGGGGTGGCGGGCCGGGAGGTGCTGCCATGTGCGCCGCCCCCTCGGCGCCGCTCTGCCAGCTTGGGGTGCTGCAGCGAGACCAGCTGCAAGAGCGGCATGTTGCCGCGTGCATGCCGCGCCATCCCAGCCCGCAGCTCACTGCCTGCCCTGCCCCGACTTCCCTACCCATGCCCATCTGACGCTGCGCCCCCCTCCCCCCCCCCCCCAGGTGGAGGGCATCCCCGAGGAGGTGATCTTTGACCACCTGCACGCCACCGCCTTCCAGCACTCGCCGCTGGGGCGCACGATCCTGGGCCCGGCCGAGAACGTCCGGTGAGGGGGGCTTGCTGGCTGGTGGAATCGCAGAGGCGGGCCAGGGGCAGGTCCTACCATGCAGCCAGCTGTCTGGCCCATTCACACCCTGCCTGCTGCGCCCTTAGCGCCTGCTGCACCGCTCCCCACCCACCCCACTCCACCCGCACCGGTCGCAGCTCCATCACCCGCCAGCACCTGGCCGACTACATTGCCTCCAACTACACCGCCCCGCGCATGGTCATCTCCGCGGCGGGCGCCGTCGACCACGGCGCGCTGGTGGCGGCGGCGGAGAAGGCCTTTGCCAAGCTGCCCTCGGGCGGCAAGAGCGCTGGGGACCTGGTCAAGGAGGTGGGGCCGCCTGCTGCGCACGCCGGCAGCATGTGTTCCTCGCGCCAAGCCCTGCCTGCAGCCCCTCCCAGGCCCCCTGTCCACCGCACACTGCCCCCCAACCGCCCCGCCCGCAGGCCCCCGCGGTGTTCACCGGCAGCGACGTGCGCATCCGCGACCCCGACCAGCCCAACATGAACATCGCCATCGCCTTCAAGGGCGCCTCCTGGACGGACGCCGACTCCATCCCGCTCATGGTCATGCAGGTGGGGGTGGGGGGGTGGGGGGGGGGCTGCCTCCGGGGCCGTTTGGGCCGCTGTCATTATGCGCATCGCACCGAGGCGACAAAGCCTTCCACACCCACACACACACCACCCTCCCCACCGCCACCCCCACAGACCATGCTGGGCGCGTGGGACAAGAACAGCGGCGCGGGCGTGGACATGGCCTCCCCCCTGGCACAGACGGTGGCCGCCAACAAGCTGGCCCACTCCTTCATGGCCTTCAACACCAACTACCACGACACAGGTGGGCCGGGGCGCCCACGGGCAGCCAGGGGGGTGGCAGGCGGGTGGGGACCAGCATCAATGCGACAGACCTTCTTGAAAGGCACCCTCTCCAGTGCGTGTGGCACCAACCGCATCAGGGCTGCCCCACTGCTTCCTGCTCAGCCGCAAAGTACACGGCGGGCCGTCGCTTGCCCTGGCCAGCCTCTTGAGCAGGGCGCAATCCTAGCGGCCCCTCTGTAAATTGGCATACTCGCTTGACAGCACTGCCCCCCCCCCCCCCCCTCCCCCCAGGCCTGTTTGGCGTGTACGCGGTGGCCGACCCTCGCAGCGACCACGAGGACCTGTGCTGGACCATCATGCAGAACATGACCAAGCTGTGCTACTCGGTGAGCGTGTGTGTGCCGTGTGGTTGGGGTGGCCGGTGGGCGGTGGCGCCGGCGAGGGACGGGAGGCCGCGCAGCGCGGCAGCGCCCCTTGACTCCGGCTGCCGGGCAGTGCGGCGAGCTGCATGGCGGGAGCCACATGTGGTCGCGGTGCCCGCCCCCGCCTGCCTTCAAAGCATTTGTTCTGAGCCCGCCTCACGCCCCGGCTCCCCCTGCCGCAATGCAGGTTGAGGAGGAGGATGTGGCCCGCGCGCGCAACCAGCTCAAGGCTTCCATCCTGTTCAGCCAGGATGGCACCACCGGTGAGGCCCCGGCCCTGGTGCTGGGTTAGGGACCCCTGCACGCACGCAGCGGGAAGGGCCCTCTGGGCACTCCTCCTGAGTCCCGCGCCCTCCTGCTCCATGCCCATCCTGCCTCCTCCCCACGCTCGAGTGCCCAGGGATGAGGCCCGCTGCTGCACCCGCGCTGCTCCTGCTCACCCTCAACCCCCTCGTCAGTCAATCAATGAGTAATTAACTCCTCCTGCTTGCACGGCCCTGGCCCCCTGGCAGGCATCGCCGAGGACATTGGGCGCAACCTGCTGGTGTACGGCCGCCGCATGCCCAAGGCGGAGCTGTTTGCGCGCATCGACGCGGTGAGGGGCGCGGCCCTGCAGACGCGCGCCCTGCTGGGCTGCCTGTGCGCACCGCCCACTCCCCTGGGTGCCTGCCGTTCTGGTTCGGTCCCGCATCGCCCTCGCCGCCTTCCTTGCCGTCCCCTCGACCTACCGTGTGGCCCCTGCTAAGAATGCTCGCCCTGTGTTGGCGTGCCACACCGCAGGTGGACGGCGACACGGTCAAGGCTGTGGCCAACCGCTTCATCCTGGACCAGGACGTTGCTGTGGCGGCCCTGGGCGACACGCAGGTGGGCGGGCAGCTTGAGCGCGCAGGCTGGCCCATGTTCAGAGCGCGCCGCCGTGCCTGCCTGCGTGCAGACAGGCAGCTGGGTGTGCCAGCGTCGGCTGGAGAGTGAGTGTTTCGGCGTGACCCCGCCATTCTCAGCCCCTAGCATCCCCAACCAACCGTGTGATTTGTCCCCCCCCCCCCCCCCCCCCCCCGCTCGGCAGTTTGTTCCCGACTACAACTGGCTGCGCCGCCGCACCTACTGGCTGCGGTACTGAGAGGGCTCACAGGCGGTGGCTCCCGCGCGGCTGCAGCGTTCTTCCCCGGTAGCAGCACCCGCGCAGCCCGGGTTTTGCTCTTTGCTGTTGTTGCGTGCTTGCTGAGGGCCCAGCAGGCTCGGCGAGGGCAGGAAGCCATGCATAGTGTGTCAGGCGGTCTGGCGGCGCCTGAGTGCGCCAGCCTGGCACGCTAAGCAACCTCTCCGACCCGCTGTCGATGTTTGCCGCTGTCGATGTCTCCCTGCTTGGGCCTGCTCTTTATAGCTCTTCTCTCCCTTGCACCCTCTTTCGCCTCGCATCTGTAGATGTGCCCTGCCTCAGTGTCAGCAAACACGGCAGGCTGAGCAGGCACGTGTGCTGGCAAAACAACGGCAAGGCGCAGTAATTTGGTGGCAGACAGGCTTGATGCTGCTGTGGTTGCACCCGGCGGGAATGCTTGCACAGCATATGCAGCAGGGTCCGGCTGCAGCAGGGTCCGGCAGGCATGCCTGCCTTGCTATCTGTTCAGGTGCTAGCAGATGCGGTTACAGAACAGGCAGCAACAGCCGCTGTGAGGGCTTCATTTGGCTGGGCAAGGTTGGGGAAGCAAAGCGCTGGGCGTCATTTTGTTCGTATCATGCGGCAGCGCGAGCAGGGGGGGTGGACAACAAGGTGTCGGTGGCAGGCCTTAGAGGCAGGGCCAGGCACCAGTACAATTGAGCCAGGAGGGCACATGGTTTGGGCGATTGATTGATTTTGAATTTGTGTTCTCGATTCGTGAGAAGGCAGTGCTAAGCAGTTGTCGTGTCAAGGATTTGGCAAGCAATGTGAGGCATCGACGCCTCTGCGGCGGAGCAAAACAATAGAAGTCCAGGGCTGGAGATGTCAAGAGAGACAACGGGAGGAGAGGAAGGGTGAAATTTGGTGATTCTGGCAAGGAGCAGCTGGCAAGGGTTGGTAATGAATGATCGTTTTTCAGTATTGCAAAGGCTGTAAGCTGGGTGACCAGGGGGGAGCTGGCAGGGGTGGGAAGCGCAGAGAGAATCAGGCAGGGAAGAGGGCAAGGAGAGAGGAGGCAAAGCTGTCATGAGCTGTCGCGCTGCCGGTGGTTCCGGGCAGTTCATAAGGGGCCTCCCGCAAGGAGGACGGGGGTGCTGCGTGGGCAGCTGCCTCCTGCAGGAAGCGGCGCGCCAGCCAGCTTGGGCTGGCAGAGGGCAGGAGGGGCCCGGGCTATGGGGCCGCGCTGCCGGTGCCGCAGCGGCGCTCCACCTCTGTCGGCAGTGCCACCAGCCAGGCGTTGAGTGCGCAGGTGCACTTGGCGGGCAGCACGCGCTCGGTGGCCAGCAGGCGCTGCCTCTGGGCGGCGCTGAGCCGGCGGTCACGCCCGCCCTGCGCCATCACCGCGCCCACCAGCGCCTCGTGCCTGCTGGCAGTGGCGTGCAGCGTGCCGCACGCAACCAGGGAGCACCAGGCGGACAGGTAGCGCAGCGCCAGCTGCAGGGGGCGGGGACAGGGAGGCGGGTGGCAGGGAGGTGAGGAGGTGGGCAGGGCGAGCCAGCTGGGCAGCGGGAGCTGAGCAAGGTGCAGACGGGCTGGCAGCTGGGCGGGCATCTGCCTCCCTGCCATGCAGTTTTGCATACCCTTGTTGCCCCCGCCCTCACCCCATGGCCCCTCACCTCTGGGCTGCCCCAGCCATCGGCGATGAAGCGTTCGACGGCGTCGCCAAAGGCGTGGCCATACCACTTGCCCAGGCGCAGGCAGGCGTCGGCGCGGGCGGACGCCTCGAGGAGGTGCACAGCATCAGTCTGCGTGACGGGAGCGCCGGCCTCGGTGGCGGCGCGGATGGTGCCCTTGGCGCACATGATGGCGGCCGAGCAGGACAGGGCGGTGTCGCAGGTGCCAAAGGACAGCTGGGAGACCAGCTGCAGGATGGCTGTGGCGGCGTTGAGCGCGGCGCGGTGGCGGCCGGCTCGCAGGAGGGCGGCCGCGGCACGGGCGGCGCAGTCTGCAGGTGGTGGAATGGACAGTTGGAGGGGCCACGTCAGTGTGAGGGAGTGTGCCAGGCGCTGCAGTGCCCGCTGCTCTTCCCACAGCTTCCATTCCCCATGCCTCGCCCTCAAAGCCTCCACCCTCAGCACCCCAGCTCACCAAGCAGGATGGGCAGCCAGGGTCCCGTCACCAGCAGGGCGGATGCCCCGCCGGGGGCGGTTCGCGCCAGCATGCTGCCGTGGCAGCGCAGCAGGGCGAGCAGCTCGGCAGTAGTGCAGCCCGGGTCGGTGGCGATGGCGGCGATGGCGGCCAGGGTGGGACGGTGCTGGGTGTGCACCAGCGCCTCCACCTGCTCCAGGGTCATGCCCGCCAGGGCGGGGTCCACCCTGGCCTCCAGGTCGACCCAGGTAGCGGGAGCAGACCAGCTGCCGGTGCCGTCATAGGCGGTAGCGCGGGTCAGCACCCAGCGGGGCGGCTCGGCCTGGCCGGCGGCCGTGGGCAAGATGGTCGTCTGCAGTGGGGGGCTCCTGTCGAGCAGGGGTGCCAGGGTGGGGTTGGCAGCCCTCACGTCCTGCCACAGCGGCTCAAAGGCCTGCAGGGCCTGCCGGGCGGAGGGAAGGAGGGGAGGGGAAGAGAAGGGAGTGAGCAGGGGCTGGGCGGGGCCAACAAAAGCACGACGGCCTGTCCGAGAAGCGCTCCGGCCCTCGCAACACAAGCAGCACCTGGTAGGAGGGCACTTGTGGTGCACTCACCAGGCAGGAGTCGGCCGCGGGATGCAGGATGGGCATGGAGGGAGGGCAGGCGGTGCGAGTGGACGGGCGGGCGGTGGCAGTTACGAGCACACAAACACGCCCGCGCGCCTTGGCCGCCATCGCTGCAGGCCGTTTTTGGGCTGCAGGTGGTGGGAAGAGGGGCCATTGGGGTGTTTAGCGGGGGCCTCCACTCCGAATGGCATTCGTTCGTTGGGGCGGCTCAAACTGGTAGTGAAAGAACCAGTGTTACCAAGTAGTGCAAATCTCCGTCCAGGCCCTCCGCAGCGCCCGCGGCCCTCAATCTAACACCAGCATCCCTGCCCGGGGCCTCACCGATGCGCGCGGGGAGCCTGCAGCACGAGGCGGCGGAGGCGGACATCTTGTCGAGGATTGAGGTTCTTGCAGAGGCTGTGGGAGGTCGGCGATGTCTTGCAGCGTCGAAATATGACTTCTAAGTACAGCAGAATGACTGCAGATGCCGCAGTGCGACCTCCTTGGCTGCCTCACGCTGCGCCCGGCGTGCCGCTGGCGCGATGCATCATGCATTGTATCTGCAGCTCTGGTGAGTAGCTGTGGGAGCACCTGGGTTGTTGAATGTGCTGTGAATGAGATGGTGGCAGCGGGCTAGTTGGCACGAATTGTGGAGCAGGCCTGGCTATCAGCAAGATGCCACTTGCAGTCGAGAGGGCATGCCCAGTGGCTGACAGGCTGCGGACTGCAGACAGGATAGGGCGAAAGACACTGATGTCAAAACGCCTCCTTTCCGCACATTGTCACACTTGTTGGCACCAACACAAGGGATGCTGGCTCAACTCCAGCCATGTAAATGCAACAGGGAACTGTCCCAGGACAGAGGTGAACGAGTCAAACTTAAAGCTCATACCGTGCATTCTTCAAGCCTGCGGCAAAGCTTGTTGCCACTTCATCTCTTGGCAAAAACTGTGAAGGGGTCCGAAATCGACTTGATTGCAACGTGCCCGCTGCCCGCTGCCTGCTCCTGCAGCCTGCCGCAAGCGCGTCATGCAAAAGAACCAGGGTGCGCATCCCAACCATCTCCATGCCTGCTACCCGACGTGATTTGAATATTAAAGTAACAAGTGTTGCAGACGCAAGAGCAAGTGCATGCTGAACCGCCAAACGTTCGTGGAGAGCAAGTGAATGGCGGCTGCGCAAAGAGGGCGGAGCGCTGGCAGCGTGGCCTGGCATGGCCATTTGAGCGGCGCGCCGGCCACGCCCCCTTGCTTGTAACACGATGCCGAAGGCTATCGTGCAGCCCTCTATGCCCCTGGCCTACGGCATAGCCCTGGCGAGCTTGCTGGCAGGCGCCTCCCTCGTGCACGCGATCTACAAACCCTCCCTGGTGCGCCTGACATTGAGGCGGATATCGATCACTGGTCGGAAACAGTCCGAGCACCGCTCCGCTGCTTCTGGCACCACTCTCGACGCCTTCCCTTTGTTGTGTCTCTTGTGTCATGCAGGCCATTCTTGTGAACACGGACAAGGCGAACAGCGACCAAGGGCAGTAAAGCTGGCCTCTGTAGCGTGCACATTGGTGTTGGCACGGCTGCCGCCGTCGCCGCCGCCCACTCGTCATGGGGAGCGAGGAGGGTGCAGAGCCAACAGTCTTTGCCACTCTCTTCGAGTCGTACTCCCAAGCATGCCGGAACGGGGCCGATGTGGACGATGATGGCGCTGACGATGTGTTTGAGGTGGGCGGTGTGCCCTCGAGGCTAACAGAAGCAGTTGCACAGGGCTCTGCCTACCTGCCTTGCCCATTTATGCCTGTGCTCGGTCAGCCATGCTCCTTGCTGCCTGTTCTGTGCCAGCATGCGAGCGCACTTGCAGCGGGTCCAGATTATAGGGCCTTGCCAGCTGGCATTCCCCTCCCAGTCTCCACGACTCGGCAGTCCATGGCACGCTGGGTGCCTGCCACACCCTGCAGGAGGGCGTGGAGCGGGTCAAGGAGCACCTGCTGTCGTCGGCGGGCGAGGCGGCTGCCTGCATGATCTGCCTGGAGGGCATCCTGCCGCAGCACCCGGTCTGGTCGTGCCAGGCCGGCTGCCATGCGGTCATGCACCTGCCCTGCATCCAGGTGGGCTCAACAGGCGGGCGCCGCTGGGCTGGGAGGGCTTGCACAGAGGCTGCTGGGAAAGCTGCATGGCTCAGCCGGGGGCGCACAGCACTGGCAGGCAGCCCGCCCTTTCCGTCCAAGCATGCATCCCTTCAGCACACGCCCCAACGCCCGCACCTTGCAAGCCTCCCTCAACCTGCCTCGGCTCCCTGCCCTGCGCCCGGCCCTGCCTGGGCGCGCTGCAGTCCTGGGCACGGCGCACGCTGGCAGTCGCGCAGTCCAAGCCGGCGCCGCACCCGCTGGTGGACCCGGGGGGCGCGGCGGCTGCTGCGGCGCGTGGCCCCGCCGCCTGGGGCTGCCCAAAGTGCCGGTGGGCTGGGGGAGGGCCGGGGGGGTGCGGGGTGCAAGCGGCAGGCGGTCCAGGTGTGTGTG
>KQ481962.1:197979-208462 GCA_001430745.1 Auxenochlorella pyrenoidosa
GCCGGCGGTGTAAGCACGTGGCCGTACCGCCTGCCAGCTGCCATGATCTGTCAATGTCCATGTCCAACGCTGGGAGGCTCCAGCGCAGGCAGGGCAGGGAAGGCGAACGCCCCACTGCGTTCAGCTCCATGTAACGTGACTGCAGCACTCCTGTCACACCTGGGCTTCGCCCCTTACAGCCGCCGGCCCTTGCCTCACACCACAGTCCCACGGACATGCTTGCGGCCTCGGTGTCCAGCCCTCTGACTTGCCCAACATCCTGTCTCTCCCCCGTGCAGGCAGGAGTACACGGCTGTGCCCAGCGGGTACACCTGCTGGTGCGGCAAGGTGCCAGACCCGGAGTGGAACCCGTGGAATGCTGCACACAGGTCAGGCCACTGGCGTGCCGGGAAGAGGGCGAGTTTGGCCTCCTTATGACCAGGCAACTGGCAAGAGCACAAGAGCAGCATGGATGTGCACAGGGCAGGCGGCAGGCTTGGGCCAGGTGAGCAGGCACAGTGCATGCCACCCATGCACAGTCGTCCGTGCGTCATGCCTCAACTTGCCTGGGCGGCAACCCCTGCCACCTGCCCCGCAGCTGCGGCGAGCTGTGCGACAAGCCTGCACGGGGCTGCGGCCACCCCTGCGTGCTGCTGTGCCACCCTGGTGAGGGCCGAGCCGCCCAGCACTGAGCACCGCCTGCCTGGCAGCACCTGCTGTTGTTTCTTCCAATCTCTCATGCTGTCCAGCAAGCTGAGCCTGCCAGCCAGGGTTAGCGTGTGCGAGCCTGCCAGCCCGGCTGCTCAGGCCTGGTCATGCTTGCTGCATTGCTCGCCCATCCCAACGCGCCCGGCGCAGGCCCCTGCCCGCCCTGCCCCCGCGTCGTGTCCGCCTCCTGCTTCTGCGGGGCGGTGGTGACCGACAAGCGGTGTGGGCGGCACGAGTTCAGCTGCGGCGGCGTGTGCGGCGCGGTGCTGCCCTGCGGGCACACCTGCCCGGCGACCTGCCACGACGGCGAGTGCCCGCCCTGCGGGCTGGTGTCCACCGTGCCGTGCCGCTGCGGCGCCGAGGCCAGGCAGCTGCCCTGCAGCCAGCAGGGCGCCTTTCAGGTGGGTCGTGAGCCGCAGCCACACCGTGCGTCATGCACAGTGCCTGCCGGCTGGCGGCCTGCTCGGTGTGTCAAGGTGGCACTCCCTAGAGGGTTCGCACTGCTTGCTTTCGCCCAGCGGCAAAGGGTACAGGAGCCAGGGCAGAGGGGGCGAGCGGCCAACCGCTGTGCTGGCTGCCCCCGCAGTGCACCCGCGTGTGTGGCAAGCCGCTGGACTGCGGGCGGCACACTTGCCAGGAGGTCTGCCATGCCGGCAAGTGCGGCCCTTGCGCCCTTGCCGGGCCCAAGGCCTGCCCCTGCGGCAAGCAGGCGCTGCCGCACGCTGGCTGCGACGTAGTCGTGCCGCCCTGCGGCGAGACATGCGGCAAGCTGCTCAGCTGCGGGGTGCACCGCTGCCATGAAAGGTGGGAGGCCTGGGCTGGCATGAGGCTTGTTGTCTGCATGCAGCCCGGTCTACATGGCAAGAAGTTGAGCTGCCGCGAGGTTCTCCTGCCGCTGGGCCCAGCGCTGCATTGCTCCGTGTCATGACAGTGTCCCCCTCATGCCTGCAGGTGCCACGCCGGGCCCTGCACCACCGTTTGCCGCGAGGCGGTGGAGAAGAGCTGCGAGTGCGGCAAGATGCAGCGCGCGGTGCAGGTGGGCGCTGTGGCGGGGGGATGGCAGCTGTGGACGGATCGTCCCTGATGCGCGTCAAGCCCTGCATGCATGCATGTCAGTCAGCGTGCTGTGTGTTGAGCAGGACTGCCTGAAGCACCTCCCATGGATTCGCCGCTTGCTCCGGATCATCAAGTCGAGAGCGCCCAATTGGCGAACATGCCACCTCCATCATGTTGGTGGTCGACTTGGTTATTGCTTTCAGAGTCCTTTGTGCTTAACGTCAAGACATATACTCGAGCATCTGCCCTACCCTCCATGCTTCGCCCAGTGCCACGAGACCTTCCGCTGCGAGCGGCGCTGCACCGAGATGCGCGCCTGCGGGCGCCACCAGTGCCGGCGGCGCTGCTGCAATGGGCAGCACCCGCCCTGCGAGGAGGTGTGCAACAAGTGGCTCAAGTGCAGGAACCACAGGTGATCGCAGCCCCTGCGAGGGCATGTACACCAGAGCGCACGCAGCCGCAAATGCCTGCCGCCGCTGCTGCTGCTGCCTCCCGGCTCACCGATGGCTGCAACCAATCTTTTCAAGTGGTGCTCCAAAGGGCTTCCAACCGTCCAAGGCCTTGTGCAACACCTCCCGACTATTCAGTGCGCTACTTTCCTTGGCCCCCTGCAGGTGCCCCGCCCCCTGCCACAGCGGCGAGTGTGCCCCCTGCCCGCTGTCTGCCCGCATCTCGTGCGCCTGCGGGCGCACCCACTACACCGTGCCCTGCGGCCGCGAGGCGGCGGCCCTGCCGCCCAGGTGCAGCCATCCCTGCCCGGTGCCGCTGCTGTGCCGGCACGCAGAGGCGGCGGAACCGCACCGCTGCCACTTTGGGCCCTGCCCGCCCTGCCCTCAGCCGTGCGGCACCAAGGTAGGCGCCCCCCTTGCCCTGTTTGGCTTGCCTGTGCTCCTGTTGGTTGCTACCTGTCCACCCCGTCACCTGTCCATGCACGCTCCCTGCCGGCTCTGAATGCAATGTGTTGCTGTGCTCAGATCCTCCCTGGTCGCCTGCTCTGCTGTGTCCTCTGCAGCTGGGCTGCGGGCATGCCTGCAGCTCGCAGCACTGCCACGACCCGCCACCCCCAGCCGTCCCAGGCTACCAGCCGCCGCCGCCGCCCGTGGCGCCGCTGGGGCCCGCTGGCAGCGGCAGCGGCAGCAGCAAGCAGCAGCGCAACGCGGCGAGTGCAGCTGCGCCGGCGCAGGCTGCAGCAGCAGAGGCTCGGCAGCTGCTGAAGACGCTGCCGCGCACGCCCGGAGGGCAGCTGACGGCGTGCCCGGCCTGCCCCGTGCCGGTCCCGGTGACCTGCCGGGGCGGCCACACGACCGTGCAGGTGGGGCGCGCTCCCTGGCCCATGCTGGGCAATCGTTCACCCAAGTTTGGCTGCCAGGCCTGCTGTGAGGTCGTCATCTCGCGCCCCAGACTCATGCCCCAGCATTTCTTTCACGCCTGGTCGCTACTCTGCCCTCCTCTGCCACGCCCTGCCTTGTTGACAACCCACCAAACAGCAGCTTGCGGTCGCCCCCCCTCCCGCCAACACTGCGCAGGTTGCATGCAGCGCTGCCGGTCCTTTTTCCTGCGAGCAGCCCTGCGGGCAGCCCCTGGCCTGCGGGAACCACACCTGCCAAGAGCGGTGCCACGACGTCGTGGCGGCACCCTGCACGCAGTGCGCGCTGCCCTGCCAGCGGCCCCGCGGCACGTGCACGCACGCCTGCCCGCTGCCCTGCCACCCGCCAGCCCAGGCATGCCCGCCGTGCGTGGAGCCCGTCACCCGGCCCTGCCACTGCGGCAAGACCAGCCTGGGGTTTGCGTGCGCTGAGGTGACGGCGGCGGCGCTGCCGCCAGCGGCGCTGTGCTGTGGCAAGACCTGCCACCGCGCGCTGCCCGCCTGCCCGCACACCTGCGAGCGGCGCTGCCACGAGGGGCCCTGCACCAGCCAGGGCTGCACCGCCGAGGTGACGGTGCGGTGCGCCTGCAAGCGCAGCAAGCGCAAGCTGCCCTGCCTCGAGGTGCAGCGCCTGCTGGCCGCCGCCACCGGCAGCGCGTCGTACGACGGCGCCACGGCGCTGCGCCTGCTGCCCTGCGACGCGTCCTGCGCCAAGGCGGCTGCCGCAGAGGAGGGCAAGGGCGGCAGCAGCGCATCGCCACCCGCCCCCGCCCGCAGCATGGGAGCGGCTGCGGCCGCTGATGCACCGTCAGCGGCAGCATCGGGAGCAGCAGCGGCCGGTGCAGAACCTGGGAGGCCGCGCAAGCTCAGCAAGGAGGAGAAGCAGGCGGAGCGCGAGGCTGCACGGCAGGCCAAGCTGGCGGCGCAGGAGCGCAGGCAGCGGCAGCAGGCGGCGGTGCTGGGGGCCATCCTGTGCCTGCTGGTGCTGCTGGCCGTGGGGGTGAGGCAGCTGCTGCTGTGGCTTGACCAGCGGGCGCAGGCTGCGTGGGGCCTGGAGCAGCGCGGCAGCGAACTGTGAACCCGCTGCACGACGTGTTGATTTTTGCGGCTGGCCAGCAGCCCTTGCAGTCAGGCTCAGCGCTTTCGTGTGTTGCTTACATGACTGCGCGACCTAGGCTTTAACGGCAAACTCCTGCTGGTGTAGAGGATCTTTTAGATGGCCATTGGACAGGGATTGATGAGAGGCGGAAAGAGAGAGCTAGAGACCAAAGCACAGAGAGCAGAGGCGTGGGAGCAGGAGCTCAAACAGTACAAGCTCCCCAGCGGCATGACAGCATGAGTTGTTGGTTGCTGATGGAAGGGGGCGTGGTTTGCACATTGCTGGGCGGGAGAAGAGTGGCTAGGATGGGTAGAAGGCAAGAGCAGTGAGAAGACAGTTCTGGGACGTGCAAGCAGGGTTGTCAAGTTGCGTCTCATGCTGTGTCAACGGGCATTGTAAGGCACTGCATGCCGGCAGGACTTGGAAGCCAGGAAGCGGAAAATTGCGAATGGGGCCTGCAGGCCAGGGTGCGCACTGCTCGAGGGTTTCGATGGCATTAGTTCTGGCTGCCGGAGCCGTTGTCACCCTGCTCTCGCTTGTTTGCACCCTTGACTGGGGAGCCCCGCAGGCTCAGGCCTGACTGTGGCGAGGCAAGCGTGCGCCGGCAAACCAGCGCCAGCTGGAGACCTTGCCCTGCGCTGGCAGCCGCAGCTGCCCGGCGTTCGGGCAAGACAAGCAGCATGCCTGCCGAACACGCCATCCAGCCCTCCCGGCACTAGTGTTCTGGCACTGCGGGCCTCACTGCCGGCAGGAGATGACCAGCTTGCGCACGGTGCGCTGGAAGAGCTGCCAGGGCGCCTCGGGCTGCAGCAGCAGCCAGTCGCCGTCAGAGTCCTGGTACACCAGGCGGGGCTGGGCGCCGCCCGGCAGCTTGTCTGCGGGGCCGGGGTGGGGTGGGGGGGGCGGCGGGACCAGGCGAGAAGCTAGGAAGCAAGCGCATAGCGACCAAAGGAGCGCGGGCTCTGTGCAGCAGCGCCACGCAGCGCCGGCCAACCAGCGGCGGCGCTGCACGTGACCCCTCCCCCGTCTGGCAGCGGCCGCCTCACCAGCAACGCGGCCCCGCAGCGCTTCCCACAGCTCGCCGTGCCCGCTGAACTGCGACACCGCCAGCTCCCCCACAGGCTGCGCCGCCCCCGCAGGGGAGAGCAGCAGCTCCACGGGGGTGCCCGCGTCGGCGCTGCCCTGCACAGGAGCCGACGCCCCGGCCTTGCCCTCCTGCTTGGGCTCCGGCTTAACATCCTGCTGCTTGGCCGGGCGCGACGTGGCCTGCTGCAGCGCCGCCGCCGCGCCCGCGGGGCCACCGCCGCCGCGCTGCAGGCTGGTGGGGTTGCTCCCGGCGCGCTCCTGCGCCGCTTCTGCCTTGATGGCTGCCAGGGCAGACTTGGGGCCCGCCAGCTTGGCGGGCCTGCTGCCGGCCTCGCCCCCTGCTGCCGTGGCCGCACCCGCTGCTGCTCCCCCCGCCGGCTGCTGCTGCTGCTGCGCCTGCGCACCCTGCTGCGTGCGCGGCTTGGAGGGCTTGTCTCCTGCCGCCCGGCCGGCACCCGCCTGCTCCTCCTTCTTCTCCTTCTTCACCGGGCGAGCACCCGCCTCGCGCTTCACCGGCCGCTCGCTGGCACCCGCCTTGCCCGCCCCCCTGTCTGCCTTGTTCGCCGGCTTGCTGCCCTCCGCTGCCCCGCCGCCCTCCCGCTTTGCAGGCTTGGCAGCTGCTCCAGCTGGCTTGGCCGGAGGCGCTGACGTTGCAGGCTTGGTTGCTGTCCCTGCCGCTGTCGCTGGTGTGCCAGCTACTGCACCAGGCTTGCTGACCTTGTCCCCGGCCTTACCGCCAGGCTTGCCCTCTGGCCGCGGCTTGGCCTCCCCATTCAGCCTGGGGTTTGGCTCTGCTTTGGGCTTGGGCTGGCGTTGCTGCTGCTGCTGCTGCTGCTGCGCCACCTGCTGCGGCATAGGTGGCTGGGCAGGGGCTTGGGGTGATGCCCCGGCGGCTGGCTGTGCTGGAGGTGCTGCTGTATGCGCTGGTGCTGCGGTGGGTGCTGCCGCCGCGGCTGCTCCCGCCAGCGGCATCTGCCGTGCTGCTGCTGCTGCTGCCGGTGGCTCTGTTGGTCGTGCCTTCTTTGCTGCAGGCGCTGCGGTGACGCTGCAGAGGCGGGTGGTGGGGACAGGTTGGCTGGCTGCCCAACACCGGGCTGTGCGACCATCGCAGGCAGCCTAGCAGTTGTGTATCACCACCGCACCAAGTTGCAAAAGCTATGGAAGCTCCCAGCGAAGCCTCGCACCTCTCTCCTTGCGCAAGCAAGTGCCGCTTCTTTGGCAGCAGTGCCGCCGTGCCGCCGGCCCGGTTGGGCTGTCGTTGCACCTCTGCCTGCGCCTGCAGCGCCTCTGCCGCCCCTTGCTTCCTCTCAGCGACACCGCTTGCTGTGGGGGCCGCTGGAGCACCCACTCCGGCGGCAGCCATCCACTTCTGGCGGAGCGCCTTGATGTGCGCCATGGCTACGCGCTCAACGTGGTTCTCAGAGGCGGAAAAGGGTGTGCGGAACTAGGCTAGAAGCTCCCAGGCCCCCTCCCTCTCGCCACGCAGATGCGAGCGCCTCCGTGAGCCCTGTCGAGCCCCAAAATTGCTCTCGAGTGCGTGGCGAGAACCAAGAAGGGCAGGCGGACAGCTGGGTGCAAGGCCTGCTGGGCTCCCACGCGCCGCTCTGTCTGCTCGCAGCGCTTGAGCGCTGTGGCAGCAAAAGGCGGCACACTCGGCAGGTGCACGATATGCAGGGAGCTTGTGCGGCTTTTTCTAGCACTTACAGCAGTTCAGGAAGGCATCCTCTTGCTGGCGTCTGCAGCAAATGTTCAACGAGTCCAGCCGGGGCAGAGAACAGCCACCTGGTTGACTGCCGCAAGGCGTCCGCTTGCAACATGAATCGAAGGCTGCAGCATTGCCTTTCCTGCTGCTCATCAGAATATGGAACTTGCTTCCTTCCAACTTGAGTAGTTACTGCTGTTCACCAAGTCAGCCTGTTTTCGAATGTTGCAATGTTGTCTGCTTCTTTAGCGGGCGGTGGTGTTCAGGCTGTCAAAGAATTGCCAACAACTTTGCAGTGTGCACTCCGATCAAGTGATGCCCTCTTTGGCGCACTTTGATCAAGGAAGAGATGAGAGAAGACTCGGCATCAGGAACAGAGGGAAACATGCAGGAAGCCCTGATCTGTTTGCTGGTAGCAAGTCCCGAGCACGCGCGGGAGAAGAGTGGCACTAATGGTTCGGTGCCCCACCCCATCGACAGACTTTCATATTGGCCATATTTACGCAATCCACTGTGCGGTACTGCATTGTACTATGGCTGTTGAACGACTGCTGACCTTCCACGCTCCGCTCCGCCACTACGAAAGCCTGCCGTAGCACTGGGCATCTTGCGTCTCGAGGCAGCAGAAAGCCCTAGCGGCTTGCAGGGCGCGCCGCACCTCAGGATCACTCCTCTTGCCGTCTTTGAGGCCCAATTTGCTTTCGCGCAAAGGCCCAGCACTTCCTCCGCTTCCCCTCTGCCACCTGTGATGTTTGTGTCCCTCTGCGCGCCCCGCGCCTCCGGTCTTTCGCAGTTTTGCTCGCCATCAGCGATAAAGACGCTCAGCCTAGGTAACCACACGCCCGCCTTTCTGTCACAGTTTTCAGCTCAAAGTGGCGAGCCTGGTGGGGAGTAGAACAAGGTTTCTTGACCGATTAGGCACTCGGCAGGCCATCATCCGCGAGCCGGCGAATAGCCAAGGCCCGCCTTCTCCCTTTCGTGGCCCAACCCACCCCCTAGAGTGAGCTGAGGGGGCAGAGGGCGTGCTGGTCCAGGGCTAAACGTAACAGCAAGCGAGGCCGCCAGCACGCCCTCGCTGCTAGCTCCTGCGCCCGCCGCTGCTGCCGTCGCCGCCTGCCCGTTGCCTGCTTGCCCGCCTCCCCACAATATTTCGGGGGCGGCGCAGGTTGCAGTCTGCTCTGGTCATTCCCACGCCGCATGGAAACTTCTGCGCAGGGTGCTGCCTGCTACCGAGTCGGAGCTGCATAGAGTGGAGTCCAGGCAGGCACACCGCCGCAGCGACCGCCGCCCGCCGCACGCCCGGCCCCCAGGCGGGCTGGATGCAGCAGGGCAGCAGCCCGCCCCCACACATGGAGCTGCAGTCAGGCCGCACATTCTCCTCGCCGGTTCTGCCAGCCGGCGTGGACGGCAGTTATGCCTCCCCAGGGCCAGCTGCCACGCCGCCTCGCAGCGGGGCGCCGCCAGCGGGCGAGAGCCCCACCAGCAGCGGAGTGCGGAGCAGCAGTGAGGCCGAGTACAGCGAGCATGCGCGGCTGGTCCACAGCTCGGCACTCAGTGATGATGGCATGACGCCACTGATACAGGTGGGCTGACCGCGGTGGCTGCCGCCACGGGCGGTTTGGGAGGCTTTGTCAGGTTTGGAGTGTGCCCAAGGACCTCTCTGCACCCTGCACCCTGCTGCCGCCGTGCTTTGGGCCAGCCGGTCCCCTGAGGGCAAGCACAACTGCCGATACCCTCAGCCCAGCTTGGCCGGCCATTGAAGCTGTGCCGTTGCGCGGCCTGCCCACCCCCGCGTGCAGCCATCACGCGGCAGGGGCGAGCGCGCGGTGCTCCTCGCAAAGCGCGTCGGGCTCTTCCTGCTGGCCCACTGGTCGAAAGCAGCAATCCTTGGGGTGATCATCACCCTCATAGTGCTTGTGTCCGTCAAGGTGTGCCCAGGCCCGGGCCAAGCCAGGCATGCCGCGCCGCCTTTGCAGACCCGCAGCAGCAGTCGCGTGCGGCGGGCTTGGCTGGGAATGCAAGTTGCAGAGTCATTGCAGGCTGGGAAGCAGCGTGCTGCCGGCCTGTGCTTGGCTGTGCTGCAGTGGCGCAGCACCCGTGGCGGCCTGGCGGATGCAGCAACGCCCATTGGAGGTGCCCTGCTGCTGCCTCGCAGGGCCTCGGCTTCTTTGGGGACGCGCTGGCCTGGTTCCAGCAGCACAACGGCTGGGCTGGCTGGGGCATCTTTGTGGGTGAGGACGGTCGGCATGCACGCATGCGCAGCAGATGACAGCGCAGCGCGCGGCTCAGCGCTGGGCTGGCCAGCCCTCGATCTGCGTGTGCCCGGGGCGGGCTCCGCCTGCGCCTCTGTTGTCACCATTCCCTGGCTGCTGCGCTCCCCCGGCTGGCGGCGCAGGCATGTACACCGCGGTGGTGGCGCTCTTCCTGCCGGGCGTCGTGCTCATCCTGGGGGCGGGCTTCATCTTTGGCTTCTGGCGCGGCCTGCTGGCGGTGTGGGCGGGCGGCGCGGTGGGGCAGGCGCTGGCCTTCCTGCTGGCGCGCTACCTGTTCCGTGGGTGGGTGGAGAGCACGCTGCGCCACAAGTGGGCCAAGTGGGCCATCATCGACAAGGCCATCGAGCACGACGGCTGGAAGCTGGTGCTCATCCTGCGCTTCTCCCCCATCATCCCCCTACAACCTGGTGGGCGGTTGGGGGGGGTGGCGGTGTGGGGGGGGTGGGGGTCTGCAGCTTGCGCGCTGTGCTCCGGCTGTGCCGCTGCCTGCCCCCAGCAGGCAAGCGCTGGTGCTTGCGACATGCCGTCCGCGAGCCTGCCATGCAGCCACGCGCTAGCGGCCTGCTGCTGCTGGGCCCCTGTGTATTCGGCATGCTTGCTAGGGGGAGCTGCAAGGGTGTCTGGGTTGCAGGAGGCGAGCCGCGCGCTCCCCTGCTCGTGTGTGCTTCTGACAGTCGGCGTCCGCACCTGCCCTACCTGGCCCCTCACCATGCCCGCTGCGCTCTCAACCATGCTGCAGCTCAACATTGCGATGGCCACCACCAGCATCCCCTTTTGGCAGTTCACCATCGTGTCTGCGGTGGGCATCGTCTACGAGTGCGCGGTGTTTGCCTACTTTGGCAGGCAAGCAGCGCTGCCGCCTGGGATCGCCTGCTACAGGGCCGGTCGCTGCTGGACGCCGCGCTGTGGCCACCCTGCCAGGCGGCGGCAGAGCCTGTGCCGCCGGCAGGCTGCAGTACGTTCCTGTCTCCAGGCCTCGCCCATCATGCTCTTCCCCTGGCCCTTGCTCCGCCTTCTAAGACCTCCAGCCCTGCCCCGGCTGACCCAGCGCGCTCCTCACCCTTGCAGCATGGCCGACAACATCCACTCCATCATCGCCGGAAAGGCGGGCGCGCCGCCGGTCTTTGAGTGGGTCATGCTGGGCATCAGCGCCGTGATGTGCGTGGTGGGGGCGCTGTTCGTGTCGTACAGCATCAAGTGAGTGGCGACCGGGG
>KQ481962.1:249422-260582 GCA_001430745.1 Auxenochlorella pyrenoidosa
ACACACCCATCCCACCCACCCACCCACCCCCACCCTATGCCCACCTGCTGCACGATCCACACCTCCTCGAGCACCCCCCCCAAACTCAGGCTTTTCTGCGGCTCCAGAAGGCCGTCCTCTGGGGCCTGCCGGGGCAGCAGCAGGGAGAAGGGGAGGGAGCTAGGCGGTCAGGATGGCGCCGCAAACCCCCTGCTCCACCCTGCAGCCGGGTGCCGCACTATGGCATGCATGGTGTGGAGAGCAGAGGCGTTGCGCCATCCCGCGTCCACTCGCCTCTGCTGTCTTCAGGCCGAACTCGTAGGTTTGCACTATGTTGGGGTGGTTCAGGTTCTTGCTGCAGGCAGAGGGCAAAAGAAGCGGCGCATGAGAGCAACACCAATGCGGCTAGGAGCTCAGGAAAAGCGGAGTTCGGCCAAAACTGCGCCCTGCCCTTCGCACAGAAAAGGTCAACTGGTGATAGCCTGCTGCAACCCTGCCGGATGTCCTGCCCTGCTCCATCCAGCAAGACTGCACTGCGCACCTGAGCAGCCCCTCCAGCATGGGAGCTGCCAGCTCAGCGGAGGCCGGGTCCACGCGCGTCTTGATCACCTGCAGGGCGGGGGGGCAGGCAGCACGGTGCTGAGCGACAGGGGCAGGCGGTCGAGCAGGCTGCTGCCCCAGGGGATAGGAAAATACCAGGCAAGCAGGCAAACGTGGCTGGGCCGGGCCGGCGGGGCGGGGACAAGCCGGCGTGCGTGATGGCAGCGCAGGCTGGCGCATCGGGGCTCGCCTTCACTGCGACGTCTGCGCCGCGCCATGTGCCTCGGTACACCGCTCCAAAGCCACCCCTGCGCGCAACATTGTCGACGGGGTATGTGGGCGCAGCTGCAAGCCGCCCCTGGTTCTGAGATTCTCAGCTGCAAGCAGGCAGCATCCTGACATGGCCATGGCAGGTTATGCCGGGCCCATGACGCCCTGCATCGTCGGCTGCACCGCCCTACCGGCCAAGGATCCTCCCAAGCTTGACATCTTTCACCGCCTCTGGCACCTGCAGGGGGGTGGATGATTTAGGGAGGCGTTCCAGCGTTCTGGTAAGGCAATGTCGATTACAGATGCAGCGCGGCTGTTGCCCACCCCTGCGTGCCAATCACTCCCTGGCTGGCCGCCTGTGTTTGGCCCTCACAGCCCCGGCCTACCTCGCTAGCGGCGGGGGTGGCAGCAGACTCGCTCTCCACAGTTGCCACGCTGCTCAGCTGGGGGAAGTCCAGGTCCGTCTGCAAGGCAGCAGCAGCAACGGCAGACAACCCAGTGAGGCTGCAGCCGGCCGGGCACGTTCAAATGCAGCCAGCCACCGCCGCCGGCAGCCCAGGCCGAACCAAGGCGGCGGCAACCACCCCCGCGGCGCGCCCAAGGGCGTGGATGTAGGTTGGGTGCGGCTTGGCGGCCCCGCCGCTCACCACCGTCCTCGGGGAGGGGCCGCCCCACTCCTGCAGGGAGCCCGCCAGCTGCTTCTGCGCCAGCGGGTCCAGGCTTGCGCGGGGCGCCAGCTGTCCCAGGGCCGGCAGGTCCAGGCTTGCGCGACGCACCAGCTGCCCGGCGCCTCGTGCCGACTGCTGCTGCCACAGCGCCACCTGCCGCTGGTAGTCGACGCTGCGCCTGAGGGAGGCGCCGGCCAGCAGGCCGGGTTGGTGCTCCATCGAGCGGCGCACGTCCACGCTGTGCCTGCGCGGCAGCTGCTGCGCCCGCGGCGCCTGCCAATCGTGCAGCGCCGCCTGCTGGGAGCGCAGCACCATGGGCGGCGGCACCGCCTGGTGCATCCCCCCCTCGTCCTCCTCCCCCTCCTCTGGCCACCGCTGCAGTTCCTCTCCCGGCTGCCGCCAGCGCGCCTGGAAGGGGCTGGCAAGCTGCCCCCTCGCCTCGTGCTGATGCTGCCACTGCTCGCGCTGCGCATCCCTCGGCAGTGGCAGCCCGTAGCCGGGCTGCTGCGTGTGCTGCGCCAGGGGCGACGGGGGCTCGAGCCCCTCATCCTGCTCCCAGCGAGCTGCCGAGGGCCGCTGCAGTGCCGCAGCGTGCTGCGCATGCTGCCGCTGCAGCTCCTGCTGCTTGCCCGCCTGCTGCCGCCGCACCTCCTTCACCACCCCAAAGTAGAAGGAGGCATTCATGGCGTCGACCATGGAGGCATCTGCACGAGGGGAGGGGAGCGGGCCAGGGGAGCTCCTGGGTGTGGGGTGACAGGTTCACCATGCATGGATGCACATCGAGCAGGAGGCAAATGCCTGGTGGCATGGCAGGCTTGTTGTGGCGACGCACGGCACGAGTGAGCAATGCGATTCGATTGCCACGCCCTCACCAACAGCGTCTTTGAGCACCTCGTCTCCCTCGGCTAACGCGCACGCGCTCAGGTGGTAGGAAGTGGCTGGCCGGAACTCCAGCAGCACGCAGTCGCAGGCGCCGCCTGGGGCACAGAACGGAGCAGGAGCAGCAGCCACAAGCCACTCAATGTGAAGCAGCATCGCCACCAGAGGCTGAGATCACTCTGAACATGCTCAACTGCTGGCGTGCATGGGTGCCAGCACCAATGTGAACTAATCGACCGCCATGCCTCTCACCAGCCACCGTGAGCACAAAGGGCTGCCGCTCGCGGATGCCCTGCGCCGTGCGTGCACGGCTGTTGCCGCCCGACACAGCGCTGAAGAGCTCCCAGAAACTCGAGCGAAGGCAGGAGTGCTCAGGTACGCCTGCGAAATCACACAGGGGGCTCAGGGCGGCATGGCATCGGTCTGCAGACATGGACAGCCTCGAGCACATTGTTGCCCCTTGATGCCTGTCAATTTGTTGCCACAGCCAAAGGCTCCCCCTGCTCTTCGCCTCACCCGTCTCCCGCGCGAAGCGGTCGTTCACCCAGGCGATGGGCCACTTGTCGTCCGAGGCCACATCCACCAGCAGCACCGGCTCCGGGAAGCACGACAGCGCGCGCACTGCACGGGGGGAAGGCGCTGCCATGCTCAGCACAAGCCAAGGACCGGCGGGGGCAGCGGGGGCCCAGTGCTTGAGCCCGCCCTGTCGGCACGCTGCTGGCAGGCCTGCCCCGGCTCGCCTGTGTGCTTGCGCACGAGCAGCGCGGCGTCCACCTGCTCCTTGCTGTGCCGCTCCTCGGCCTGGGGAGCAGTCGGCACAGGCAGGCGGCGGGTCAGCAGGCAGTCGAAGTGTGGCAGGATGGGAGGAGCAAAGGACTGGTTGGGGCAATGGCAGGCGCAGCACAGGCGCACAAGCTGGGGTTGGCGGCCCCCCTTTCCCCCCCGCCCGCCACACCTCGCCCCGCTCGATGTCCTTGGCAATCATTGCGCTGAAGCTGCGCAGCACGTCCAGCGCGCCTGCAGCGCAAAAAACGACAGCGGCAGGCCCGGCTCGCTCAGCACCTCAAAGGTGACATGTGCTGCGATCAGAGGGGGGCGGTTTGACCAGGAGGTGCAGCATGGCCAGTGCCTGCCATACGGGCCCTCCTTACCTGCATTGAGGGTGCGCGGCTTGCTGTCCAGCAGCTCAAGGCTGCCCAGCACACGCCCCTCGCTGCACACCTGCAGGGGGTGGGGACGAGGGGGCGGCGCCACTGTGAAGCGTGGCATGCTCACAAGAGAGCAGTGCAGCATGGGCGCACCACCTCCGGGAGGCCCGCCCTGCACTGATGAGCACACTGATGAGTATAAGGGCAATCTGGGGGGGCGCTCACCACGGGCGCTGCCGCGTAGAAGCGGGTGAGAGGCGGCCAGGGCACGAAGAGGGCGCCTTTGAACTGCGCATGCTTCATTGTGTCATGCACCACCATGACTGCACCAGGGTGGAAACACGATACGGGGTGCACTGATTACGGGCAGCCCTAGGCCAGTTTGCAAGCGCGGCAAACTTGGATAGTGGCCAAGCTGGATGCCCTGTCATTTATGCACGACAAGCGTACTGTTTGGCTCTGTCAACTGCATGTGGGTGCTGGCAAAGCGACTCACTGTCACAGGTCTTGCCGATGGAGCTCGCATTGAACCACAGCGAGCGCTGGGCGCTTTCTGCCAGCGAAATGCGTGCCACTGGCACCTGAAGCGTCTCTTTAAGCACATCAAGTGCGCTGCTGAAGCGCTCGTTCACGGCTTCATCCCTGCGCCAAAAAGGGAGGGCCCTCACTTTGCCAGCAGAAGCAGATATGGAAGCTAGCCGCAGCGGGTGGCTGGCGGGGCCGGCGGTGTCAGCTGATCCCCTCCAGTCGGCGAGGCCTTTTATCTCAATAACTGCTCACCTAAGTCGCTGTGACCCGCCTGGCGAGGCGAGGAGCGGGGTGTTGGCACTGCCCTGCTTTCCCCCAAGAGAGAGCCCGCTATCACGGCTCGAGGCAGAGTTGGTCTGTGGAACGCTGCTGACAGTCAGTTGATCGGCGCTGGGCGAGCCGAGCGCGGTGGAGCCGACAGGGTTGCCTTTGGCTCCTGGCTCAGGCACAGGGGAACGCTGCAAACTCAACGAGCACCCCATTTGCAACCATGGCCGCAAGCGTCCAGAAACAAGCCGGTTGTCGAAAAGGTACCCTGATATGTGGTGCCCAAAGCGCCGGGCTGCGCTGAGCGGCTGTCCGGCATGGTCCGGCATTTCTGCCCCGATTCGCCCCCATTAGCCCCCATTCCCCCCTCGTGTACATCCAGGTGCAATGGTTTGCCTCTCTTTGAGGCCTGTCGGGTCAGCCTGGACCGACGGACAAAGCCTGCGGCGGGAAGCCTGATTTCTGCGGTGTACCCTTCGCCCTCCAGAACCCTCTGCCAAGTGGGAGCTGACTTAACACGCCTTCGACGCTGTATCCCTGCCAAATTGTAGGGTTTGTTAGCATTATGGCGTTTCAGCGCCCCGAACTCGCACCCATGAGCTCTTGCAGGCGACAACGCTGCAGGGTGTGTGGTGGCGCCTGCTGCTCTGTTCATGCCACCCCTTCAATTTGCAAGGCTGTCCCTGCTTGCAGGTTGAAAACTATGCACAAGTAATTGAGGGTGCTTTAATGTGCTGCGCGTGACATGCATGCAAGGACCCATGCATGCATGCATGCTGCCCAACTTACAACAGCAAAATTCACCTCGGGGCAAGTGCAGACAGGTGGTCTGGTGCGGTTCACAGGATGGGGACATGCAGTTGCACAAGTGAGAGTGAGGCATAGTGGTTGGGATTTGAGGGGCTCGTAGACTGGAGAAGGAACGGTGCTGTGTCGGTGATTTGCAGGGTGTCCCGACCACGACTACTCGCGTTGGTGCCCTGGCCTATCTTGCCAGGAGCATGGACACTGAGTTGGCTGTCTGGCAGGCATGCCGTGACCCGCCTGCTGGGCAATGCGTTGGCTGTACTGGCGGGCGCAGGCATGCTGTGACCCGCCTGCTGGCAGCTGCTGCCGGGCCGGCTCAGCGCAGTCCCCGGCACTCCCTGCGCTGCATGCGCACCACCTCGCACGCCTTCTTCAGCTTGGGGTTGATGCAGTACTTGCACTGGCCGCACTTTTCGAGGCGCGCGCGCTTGCCGGGTGGCAGGCCCAGCGCCTCCTCAATCGGGATGCTGGGGGGGCTCTCGCCGCTCTTGCCAGCCTTCTCGCCGCCACCATTGGTGGGTGGGCTGGCGCTGCGCTTGCCGCCAGTCTTGTTGCTGCGCTGGGCTGCCGCAGGGTCAGAGCTGCAGGGCAGGCAGCAAGAACAACCCGGGCCGACAGTGTGACTTCCGGCCATGACGGATGTGGAGGAGCGCACAACGAACTGTGCAGGCAGCCACTCGCACAGAGCGACTGCGGCACCATGCAACTCAGCGCAGCAGCAACAGCACCTGAGCCGCACTGCGCCGCACCTGGGGCCCGCTGCAGCCGCGGCCGCAGCGGCCGCTTCTGCGGCCTCGAAGATTGCGACAGGAGATGCCAATTCTGCTCCTGCTGCAGCAGCCGCTGCCGCTGCTGCATCCATCGCCTCGCCTTCCTCCTCGGCATCGCTGGACACCCTGCGCTTCCCCCTGCCCTTGTTCCTGGCTCCGGCCCCGCCGGCCTTGGCCAGCCCCGTGCCGGCGGCGCCGCCACCCTTGCCCCTGCCGCTGCCCAGCTGCGCCTGCTGTGCCGCTGCGGCGCGCGCCGCGCGCTGCGCTGTGGCCACCACCTCGCGCTCCTCGGCTGTCAGCTCCGGCACCTCGCCCGTCGCCTCCAGGCCCTTGACTGCGCTGCCAAACAGCACCTCAAAGGCCTGCCCGGGGGACGGGGGAGGGCAGGGGGCAGGTGGGAAGATGGCAGTGGGGCAGGCAACCGAGGTCCGTCGTTAGCAGGCCATCAGTGCCACCTACTTACACCCTGCCCTGTGTTGCCAGGCTTGAGCACACGGCGCCACCAGGGCTGAGTGGTGGCATGTTAATTCGCAGTGCTCCACCACCCAGAGCGTCTGTCCACGCCGAGGCTCACGGGGTGTGAGTGCCACACCCTGTGCCCCCATCCAGCCCCCTGACGCCCCAGCACGAGCATGGCCCAAAGGCAGTGCAGTGCACCCGTCACAGGGGGCAGATCCTGGCGCCAGCGCACCTCGCGGTTCTTGCGGCGCAGCTCCTGAGTGGACGTGACGTAGGCGGCCTTGGCGCCCTCGGGGGGTGCCGTGGGGGGCGGCGGGGCGGGGCCCTGCGGCCGGGGGTGGGGCAGGCGGGGTCAGGCGCTTGTGCGCTCTCTTCTTTGCAGGCAGGGAGGGTTTGGCATGTCGCACAGAACGGAGCTGCAGCGCAGCCTGACCGGGGGCGGCAGCCCGGCCAGGCATGCTGCACAGCGCTGGGAAAGACGCCCTTGCCCGCCCTGCCGTCGAGCCCCCCCCAGCCAGCCTCACCAGCGCGCGCCGCCCCTGGTCGCGGCTGCGCAGCCGCTCCTGGGCAGCCGCCAGGCGCTGCCGCGCCAGCGCCGCGTCGCGCGGCCACTGCTCCACCGGGGAGGCCAGCCGGATGCGCTCGTCGTGCTGCCACAGGCGGTGCATGCCCACCTCGCCGTCGTCGTAGCACACCGTGTGCCTGCCGGAGGGGGGGGGGGAGCCGGGCGGTCCCATCAAGAGCGGGCGAAGAGGGGCGGCAGCCGTCGCTGCAGGCCATGCATCCCACTTCATGAGCAGAGCATGGTGCGTGCCGTGCCTGCACAGCTGGGCAGCGGGGCAGCCGGGCAGGTGCGTGCCGGGCTACTGGGCGCACAGTGAGCGAGATGGCGTGGCTGCCCACGACACATGACCACCCGCCGGACTCCCCCCGGTTGGCAGGCCTCACTGCGCTGTGCAAAGACCGCTGCGTGCAGCCCCCCACAAGTCGGTTTCCTGGGATGGAAACATGTGCAGGCAATTTAAATCTAGCAAAAGATGAAAACAAGGGAAAAAAGGCTCCCAGGCTCACTCTGTGGAGACAGCGTCATACAGCGCCAGGATGCCTGAGTAGAAGGTCTGGTCGCCCTCCCACCACACCTGCAGGGCGGCAGCGGGGCGGCAGCGTAGCGGCGAGCCCGTGGCGTGGGTGCCAGCTCGATCAAGTGGCCAGCTGGCATGGGGGCCGAGCCTTAAGCCGGTTTCGACATGGCAGCCATCCGCCCTGGATTCCCCTGGCTGCTTTCCCAAGCCGCCCGCAGGGCACAAGGGACAGCAAGAGCCCGTGGCGGGTGGCAGCAAGCTGCACTCGCCTGCACGCGCGCACCCACTGCGCCCTCGCCGTTGATGGCCACCTGCCCAGGGGGCCAGCGCAGCAGCAGGATGTTGGCGCCTCGCTACCATGCAATAGCTTCAACACCGCTGCTAGGGCACATCTGACCATAACGACAGCTGCTGCGCTGGCTGTCCCACCAGACCACCAGACCAGCCAAAGCAGCATGCCCCTGGCATGCACCTGTGCACCCGCGTGCCCCGACAGCGCGGCCGCCTTCATGCGCTGCGTCAGGCAGTCGAAGCGGCGCTGGCCTGCAGGGCGGGAGGGGCCGGCTGGCAGTGGGACGGGGCGGTCTGCAGGTGCCTTGCGAGGCCGGTGTAATGTGGACAGAGACCACAGCCCAGCCATCTGACGCCAGCAAGCCAGCTGCCGCACCTGCCACCTCGATCATAAGGCCGCCGGCGCCAGCCTCCCCAAAAGGCAGCCCTCCCCCGCCCCCGGCCCCCTCGCCCGCGTAGTTGTTCATGCACGTCTTGCACTGCCCGCAGCGCTGCTTGAGGTTGATGGCGCCGGCGGCGGCCGAGGCGCGCGTGCGCCGCATGCGATCGGCTTCCAGGCAGTTGCGGTGCTGCTTGATCCACAGGCTGGCCTTGGCATCCTGCGCGCGGGGGTGGGGTGGGGGGGGGGGGCGGGGCGAGCAGAGGCAGGCCAGCTCAGGCGGGGCTGTCTGCGGGCTGCACCAGCACCCTGCGCCAGTGTGGTGCCTACAGGCCACAGGCCGTTGCACTGCCCAGCCTGCTGCGCGGTGCCCCCTTGCCTTGAGCGCCCGGACCATCTCGTCGCCATACTTCCACCGCCCGCCGTTGCTCCTGATGAGCGCGGTGGCCTCCCGCTCGCGCTCTGCAGGGCGGCAGAGGGGCGGGGCAGCAGGCAGGGGCACGGCAGGAGGCGGGTGAGAGGTGTGCAGCCAGACCAGTGCGGGGGGCACCACATGGCGACAGGGCGCATGGGCACGTGCAGGCGCCTGTCCTCCCCTAGCACGCAGCCTGCTTGGGCAGCGGTGCGCTGGCAGCTGCGTGCCCGCCTACATGGCAGCTGCCCCACTTGCGCGGCTCTGCACGCCCACACGCCCACCCTGGCCCGCACCCGTGCCGCCCTCAAACGGCTCCAGGTCTGCCGGGCGGAACCAGCCCCACAGCCCGCTGCTGATGGGCATGTACAGCACCAGCACCCGCCGGCTCTCGGCGCGCTGCAGGCGGCGGGGGAGGGGTGGGGGGGGGGCAGGCGTGGGTGGGTGGGTGGGTGGGGGACTGCGGCTTTCAGCGTTCGCCAAGCCTGCCGCGATCGCCAACTGCCGCCGCATGCATGGCGGGCTCCTCCCACGGGGCGCGCTCCCAACCACCCACCTGCTCGGGCGTCAGCTTGGCGGCGTGCTTCCGGTACTGCGGCAGGCTGCACAGCTTCTCGTCGGCCGTCAGCGCGCGCAGCGCGCCGTGCGGCAGGTCCCGCCCTGGTGGGCAGAGTGATAGAAGGGGGGGAGGGCGCAGGCGCAGCAACGAATCTGTTAGGCACGGCGAGGTACCAGCCGGGCTTGCTGGCACAGCACTCTTAGCGACGGGCCCCAGCCTTGTCCCAAGCGCCTGCCTCTTCATCCCCCCGAGCTTTACGCCCCGCCCCTCGCCCTTGTCAAAAGGCCCCACCCGCGGGCATGGCGAGCGGGTCAATCCTCTCGCATGGCCACCAGCAGTTGGTGGTTCGGTCCCACGCCCACACCAGGTCGCCTGCAGGGTGAAGGGACAGCAGCAGGGGCAGGCGTGCAGCGTGGGCAGCGCTCACCGCTCTGGCAAGCGGCGCCGGCCAGCGCAGGCAGCCAGGGGGCTGGTTCGGCCTGCAAGCCAGCGTGCCCAGTTTGCAGCCGGCCCGCCTGCAGGCCTCGGCGGCGGCCCACCAATCATGTCTGCGTCGGTGAGCAGGCCGGGGATGCGCACGATCTCGTGAGCCTCGGTGGAGATGCGGGTGCCGTTCCTCAGCAGCTTCTCGATCGTCTGCCCCACGTCCCATCCCTTCTCCTGCAGGGGGGGGCTCGCGGCAGGGCGCAGCGGCCTGTTACGAATGCGCCCACAAGGGCAGGCAGGGCAGGCCGGCAGGTTGGGGGGCATGCCTGAGCATCCAACACATACGGCCGTTCTGCTGGCTGCCCAGCTCGGTGGGCAGGCCTGGTGTCAAACCAACGTTGCACCGTGCACCATGCCCCCCCGAACCCCCCACTCCACCCCCCCACCCCTCACCCGCATGCGGTGCAGGTATGTGTGGATCTCCTCCTGGGTGCCCTCCCTGCAGGCAGCCCAGGTGGTGTGCCCACCCGCTGTGACGACAAATGCCTGGGCCCCCGCTCAGGCCACCCACGACCCCAGGGCAAGCTGTGAGACCTGGAGGCTGCTAACCGCCTGCACGCCGCCGCGCAGCCCCGGGTTCGTGATTGGCTTCCCTGCTGCCAGGCCAAGGCCCGCCCGCCCCGGCCTCGCCTGCCCACTTCATGGATGAAGTCGCCCAGGGGGGTGAAGGGCATGGGCACCGGGCACTCGTTCATCTCCTCGCAGCCAAAGCTGGCAGGGGGCCGGGTGGGGGGCGCATGGGGGGCAGCAGTGAGGTCCGCATCATCACTTGTTGACGGTTCCAGGGGCATTTGCCCTGGACACGCGGTATTCGCCGGCCGAGATCCCCAGACGCCAGCTGTCAAAAATGCAGAGCAGCAGCATGGCAGCAGAGCAGAGCCGCGGAAGGAAGACTTGCACCTCCAGCCGCGCTGTTGACTTGCGTGGTTGGTGCAGGCATGATCATACCCCGCCATTGCTGGCAGCGGGCGCGGCAGCGGCAGCGCGCCCACGCGCACGCCGCACTCACCAGCCGAGACCGCGCACCCACCAGGCGGCGCGGGGCCAGGCCTCGCGGTCCCAGCCCGCCTGCTGGCGGGCCACCTGCTGCACCAGGCCGCGCTGCTTCTGCAGGGTTGCAGGCAGCACACAGTCGCGTTGCAGGGTGGGCAAGGCTGTAATGCTGAGAGCGGGGGTCTGCCGCACTGGCAGCAACCGACTGCCCGCAAGACACCTGTCCACGCACACACACACTGTGTGGCATCCCCCCACGCCAGCCGCACCACCACCAGACCACCAAACCACCTTACACACGCTGCCCTGGTGCCGCACCCCGGCACCCGTCCCTCGCTCTCACCCGGCGCACCACCGCGGCCTGGAACAGCTCCTTCTGCTCCGCTTCTGCCTCTGCACGCGCAAGGCGGCGCTCGGCGCGGCTGCTGTCCTGCGCCGCCGCCGCTGCCGCCATGGCAGCCGCCGAGCCCGACTTGTCGCACGCCCCGCTGCCGCTGCTGCCGGCGGCGGTGTCGGGGCGACGGGGGGTGCCGTCGATGCCGGCCGCTGCCACGGCGCAGGCCTGGGCAGCGGTGGCGGCTGCCACGGCGGCATCCTCATCTGCAGGCTGGCCTGCACCAGAGCCCGCCGCGGCGCCACCGTT
>KQ481962.1:274528-287589 GCA_001430745.1 Auxenochlorella pyrenoidosa
TCTGCCTGCCCCCCCCCACGCCCCCCCCCCCCGGCCAGGTGCCCGACGGCGCCCCCGCGCGCGTCAGGGAGGGCGAGGTCCCCCCCGCCGACCAGGACACCAAGTTCTCCTACCTGTGGAACTGCCGCGCCTGGCTGGACGCCGCCAGCAGGGTCATCATCGCCACGGGTGGGTGCGGCTGGGCCGCCCGCCCGGGGGCCAGGGGTGGGGCCCGCCGAGTGGCGGGGTGCGCAGGCTCCCTCGTCGACATGCTGGGGCTGCTCCTTGCCCGTGCCGCATCCCGCCCCGTCGCACCCTAGGGCTACAGACAGCCTCGCAGAGCACCTGGGCTGCTGTCATGTTGCACCCCCTGAAGAGGCTTGCCCGCTTGCCTGCCCGCCGCTCCCTCCCCACCCGCAGACAACGACGCCCCCGGCGACGCGCTGGCTGAGGAGCTGGCTCGGCGGCTGGGGCGCGAGCGCTGCTGGCGCGTGCGCTGGCCCCTGAACGAGGAGGACCACCAGTACGCCGCAGAGCTGGCGGGGGTGGCCTACGTGCGGCACGACGAGCCGGGGGAGGCAGAAGGCGCGGCGGGAGACGGCCCCGCGGCGGCGGCGGCGGCGGCGCTGGATGCCGATGCAGCCGCGGCGCTCGCCGCCCTGCCCGACGGCAGTGCCGCTGCGCCTGCCGAGCAGGCGGCTGCCGGGGCGCAGCAGGCCGCGGACCAGCAGCAGCAGCAGCAGCAGGCGGCACCGGCCTCGGAGGCGCTGCAGCTGGCGGTGCAGGCTGGGTACTACAGGAAGGACGCCAACGAGGTGCTCATGAAGGACGGCCCGGCCATGCTGCGAGCCTTCCTGGACTCGGCGGAGCCCTTCCCCATCCGGGGGCTGCTGCGGTGAGGGGGCCGCGCCGCCTGGCAAGCCACGCTGCGGCCGGCACGCGGCACAGAGGGCACATCTGCTGGACCCGCTGCCGGGGGTCGGGCTGCCATGCCGCTCTGCTCCGCCGAGCACCGGATCGCGCACCCCCACCCCCACCACCCCTTCCCCGCAGCTTCCACGAGTACTACGACGACATCATGAAGTACTACCGGCTGGAGCACAGGGATGGGCAGGGCCACTCCACAGGCTGGCCCTCGCTGGATGCCTACTACAAGGCAAGCGCTCCCGGGGTGCCTGCGGCACCGGAAGACAGGCATGGCCCATGCTTTGCTGGCTGGCTGCCTTGCTGGAGCTGAGCCAAAGGAGCCTGCAGGCCTGGTGCACGCCTCCCGCACCCGCCATCATCCGATGCCTCCACCCAGGCAGCGCACACACGAGCCACAGCAGCGTGACAGCATGCCCAGCAGCCTCGCCGTGCCGCGCGGCTTGCCGCCTCCCCTCTGCACGCTCACAGCCCCCCGACCCCCCCCCCCCGTCGCAGGTGGTGCCCGGCGAGCTGACCATCGTGACGGGCGTGCCCAACAGCGGCAAGTCGGAGTGGATCGACGCGCTGCTGGCCAACCTGGCGGAGCAGCACGACTGGTGCTTTGCGCTCTGCTCCATGGAGAAGAAGGTGGGCGGGGGGGGGGGCGGGTGGCCGGGGGCTGGGTGCAGGGGAGAAGGCCTGTGCACCTGGCCGGCCTGAATCCCGCGCGCGCGCTTCACACTGCCTGCGCGCCCCGCCCCGCCCCCGGCCCCCGCAGGCCACCGACCATGCGCGGCAGCTGGTGGAGAAGTACATCGGCAAGCCGTTTTACGACCTGCCCTACGCGCGCGGCGTGCGGCGCATGAGCGAGCGCGAGCTGGACGAGGGGCTGGACTGGATCGACGACCGATTCCACCTGGTCAGGTGGGCACGCACCGCGGGGTAGCCCTCGCTCGGCCTTCGGCCGCCACTGCTGCTGTTGGAGATTGCCTGTGCAGCACGGCCTCCTGGCCGGCTCTGCGCAGCCATTCCGGCACCACCGCTGCTGGCATGGCTCGTATGTGCACACAGCCAGACTCGCCGCAGCTTGCCACGCTTCAAATGATGTCACCACACCACCGCCTTCTCCCCCCCACCCCCACTCCACCCCACCCCCACCCCACCCACCCCGCAGGTACGAGGACGACGCGCTGCCTGCTGTGGACTGGGTGCTGGACGTGGCGCGGGCGGCGGTGTACCGCTACGGCATCCGCGGCCTGGTCATCGACCCGTACAACGAGCTGGACCACCAGCGCCCCGCCGCCATGAGCGAGACCGAGTACGTGAGCCAGATGCTGACCAAGGTCAAGCGCTTCGCGCAGGTGGGGTGGGGGTGGGGGTGGGGGTGTGTGGAGGGGGGGCGGGGGCGGGGGGCGGGGGCCCGCCGCGCTGCGCGGCTGCTTGGCACAGACCGGGGGTGCGTGCCTGTGCTGTAGAAGGGGTGGGCGGGGTGCGCCTCTTTCGTAATAGAGCCGGCAGCGCGCCCACACCCCTATGCTCCACCCACCCCGCATCCACCCAACCCCGACCGCCCACCACCGCCCCCCGCCCGCAGACCACGGGCGTGCACGTGTGGTTTGTGGCGCACCCCCGCCAGCTGCGCGAGTGGAAGGGGCAGGCCCCCAACCTGTACGACATCTCCGGCTCCGCCCACTTCATCAACAAGGCCGACAACGGCATCGTGGTGCACCGAGACCGCGACCCGGACTCGCCAGACCAGCACAGGGTGGGCGGGGGGGGCCGAGGCAAGGGGCCCGGGGCGGGCGCCGCGTAAGTGGACCCAGCTGTGCAGCAGACTGATGGCAGCAGAGTGTGGAGACCGGATGGGCTCGCGCACGTGGTTGGCTGTCTTGTGTGGCTGCTGCTCCAGACCCCTCGAGTGCGGCCCCGCCGACTCTTGTTTGTGCACTCCCGGCCCCGCCCCCAGGTGCAAATCCTGGTGCGGAAGGTGCGCAACAAGGCGGCCGGCACCATTGGCGATTGCGTGCTCGAGTACGAGCGCATCAACGGGCGGTGAGCGCCGCCTGACGCTGCAGCAACAGCTGCCGCTGGCTGGCCCTACCTGCCCCGCCAAGGGGGGCGGCTGGCCGAAGCCTGCGGGTCTGTTGGCTTCGGCACGTGCACTCCGCTGTACACACCGCATCCCACGCCCTGCCTCCGCCCCAGCGATGCTTGCTGCACTGGCCTTCAGGTCCTGCCTCCTGGCTTGCCCCCCTTCCTGAGCCCACCCCCTGCCCTCCACCCCACCCCTCGCAGGTACATCGACCCAGACCACCCAGCGGGCGGGCCGCGCACAGCGCAGCGCATCGACTTCACCCAGGTGCACCGCCAGGAGCGCCTGGCCGAGCTACGGCAGCAGGAGCGCGAGGCCGCGCTGGATGCCGCCCTGCAGGCGGAGCTGGCAGATGCGGCGGCGGCGGCAGCCGCAGCCAGCGGCTCTGCCCCACGGCAGCCGACGGCGCCTGCGCTGCAGGCGGCAGCAGCGGCAGCTGTGGCAGCAGCGGCAGGTGTGGTGGCGGAGCAGCGCGCGGCGGCAGCGGCGGCGGCATTTGAGCCCGTCCTGGCAATGCGGATGGATGGCACAATCAGCAACGATCCAGTGACTGATGAGCAGGAAGTGGCTGCATGGCTCGAAGGCACCAGTTAGGCATCCGGCCGCAGAGGGGGCGGGGTGCTGCTGCCGGCCCCTTGTCTCATGTCGCACCTGCTGTGCACTCTGCTCCTTCCTGACAGCAGCTGCATCCCTGTTGCCCTACGTTTCATCTTTACCCCCTCACTTCTCATCTAACCTCGTTCACGCACGATCGACCCCCACTCAAACTCCCACTCTTCTCAGTGTTGCATGACGCTGGCTTCAGTGCAAAGTCAGTTCATTGATGCCCACGACAATTCAAGGAGCCTTGTTGCAATCTGGGTGGTGTCGGGGCAGAAGGAGTGTGGAATGTTGGACAGCAGATGTTGAATGAATAGCAGTGCTGAATGAAAGGAACAATGGGCATTTTGTCGAGAGCGGTGTCACCTGTGCCGCACGGCCCGTGCTGCAGCGGCGCCGGCAGCTGCCAGCGCAGGAGCGTACTCTGCTGCCGCGCGGTGCAGCAGCACTGCAGGCAGTGAGACAGGCAGCGGGGCCAAGCATTTGTGTGGCAGCCTGGCACTGTACAGAATGCCACCATCGGCAGCCCTAGGCATCCTCGCGAGGACGCCCGGCGGCACCTCTTTTCCAGGGTGCACCCACCAGCCAGCCGTCGGCCCAGCCCTCCCGCCAGCGCCACCACACCCTTCCCACCATGTCGGTCCACGATGCGCTCATGGTCGGGGCAGTACCCCCCGCCGATGGCAGCCGCCACCGGGGCGCCCGCCTGGGCGCACGCCTCGAACACAAAGCGGTCGCGCGCCAGGATGCCTGCGTCTGTGAGCGCCATTTTGCCCAGGGTGTCCTCCGCATGCACGTCTACCCCTGCAAGGGCGGTTGGTGCAGGTTGGCGGGAGGGGGGGGGGGGGGGGGGCTTCATGGGGCGTGCCTTGCAATTGAGCAGTGTGCTGCACGGTCTCCAGGCTGCTAGCCCCCATGCAGCCGCCTTCCTGACTACATCACAGGCAGATGCCCGCGCCGCCAGGCCACAGGGCAAGGCCGCGCTCAGCACCTGCATTGTACAGCACCAGCTGGGGCCGCAGGCGGGCCAGCAGCGGGGGCAGCACCTCGCGCAGTGCCTGCAGTGAGGAGGTACACGGGGGGTTGTTTGGTGGGCATCGAACGAGGTGCCCACTCCGTGGTCCTTCCCAGCCTGTTGTGAGAGCAGGCACAGCGCGGCGTGGGGCAAGCAGCCCCAGCGCACACCCTCCATGCGCGTCCAGGCCCCCCCCCTTGCCTGCAGGTACTGCTGGTCGGTGGTGCCGGCCGGCAGAGCCACGTCCATGTCGCTGGCCTCCAGGGAGTGGGGGAAGGGCTGGGCCGCGCAGTGCAGCGAGAGGGTGAACACCGAGGGGTCGCCGCGGAAGATGGCGGCGGTGCCGTCGCCCTGCAAACATGGGGGAGCTTCCCGCTGGGGTGGGACTGGGAGCCGGCGGTGGGTCGAGTGATGGGGGAACCGGGCGCAGGGGAGGGAGGGCCAGGTTTGGAAACGGGAGCGGCAGCAGCCCTGTCCATGAGGTACGCGGCACAGCAATCACCTCTCGACGTAAGCTGCCAAGAAGCAGGGCGCGGCGCACGAGACAAGAGCGCATGTTTCGTCTTGCTCCCGCAACTCGGCAGTGGAGGGACATGCGTGGTTGGTGGCCAGGCTGGGTGGGGGAGTGCCCCCACAGGCTCGGCGCCCCACCTGGTGCACATCCAGGTCCACAAAAAGCACCTGCCCAATGCCCGCGTCGCGCTGGGCGGCGCGCGCGGCAACGGCCTGGTCGTTGAAAATGCACCAGCCTGGAGGGCGAGCAATGTTGAGGGCGCAGGAAGTGGACCCTGGGGGGGGGGGGCCGCAGGGCCGGCAGGGGCGGGCATGCTGCTGCCTCCAGGCAGGCAGGGGGAGCCGCCGGCCCGCCGCTGGCTGCCACCCCGTCCAACTCCCCCCTGCCTCCAGGGCTTGCCTGATCCGTGCGCGGGGTGGGCGTGGTGGGTGCCGCCGTTGCACATCACCGCCACGCCAAACTGCAGCGCCAGCCGCGCCGCCAGCACCGCCGACCCCACGCCGACCAGCGCCCTGCGCACCAGCGCCTCTGACCAGGGCAGGCCGATGCGGCGCATGGCCGCGGGGCTGATGCTGCCGTCCAGGAAGGAGCGGACGTAGGCGGGGTCGTGGGCCAGGGCCAGGGTGTTGGGCGAGGGCGGCTCGGGGCGGAAGGTGCGCCCCGCCAGGCCCAGCTGCTGCAGGCGGGCGTAGAGGAGCGCGTCCTTGGGCATGGGGAAGCTGCGGCGCGGAGGCAGGGGCGGGGCCAGGCGGGGCCGACTCAGCACGTGTGCTGGGGATGCAAGGGGTCGGGGCACCTGGGAGCATGGCGGCAGCGTTCGCATCGGAGCGAGGGTTCAAGTGTGCCCCACTCTGTATGCTTGCTGAGCAGCGCTCGCTCCTCAACCAATCTCCTTACCGGTGGCCATCAGGTATGGGGTTTATTGTGAAGTCCTCATGGTACACGACCGGATGTGCAAGGGCAGGTGCTGCAGCAGGCGCAGTGGTGGCGCCGCTCGCAGCCCGCCGCCAAACCAGCCCTGGCACCTGCCGGCCAAATGCACGGGGCAACATCAAGCTCCGCATTGCGGCCCTAGGCCGCGTCGTGCCTTCCAAGTGCAAGTGCTCTGAGCAGAAACTTTGCAAAACGGGCGGAGGCTGTGGTGGCCAAAGATTCCTATTTAGGAGCTGTGCCAGTTTCTACATACGCGAGGAGCAAAGTATGATTGTCCGAAAGCGACAGAGGTGGCCGGGCCCTCAGCACTCGTTCTGCCGCTGCTGCCGCTGCGCCGCCAGCCATGTCATGCGCAGCCTCCGTAGCATTGAACTGCAAGCTGCTCATACACTCCCAGCCTCCACAGTGCAACCACACATGTACCGGCCATGAGGGAGAGCTGCAAAATCAAACAACTGGTTCCCTGTTCAAAGGCACGCCTTGTCTCTTGGTTGCTGCCTCCTTTGGTGACCCCCTGCAGCCTGCCGCCAGTTTTTTTCCGCTTGTTACACACCGAAAGGGCGTGCGAGCATCATCGTGTAGCGTCCAAGCAAGGCCGACGAAGTTGCCGGCCAGTCAGGTCCGCGGGCGTCGCCTGAGCGATGTTGCCAATCGGGCGTGCCCTCTAGGTTTTGCTAGTGGCTCCTCGCGCGCCACAGAACGCACGGCAGCGCCGCACTGTGCTGCCGGCGCCTGCGGCTGACGCTCCCCACTCTCGCGGCGCGCCCGGGGGGCGGCGCCGCTCACTGCGCTGAGGGGGGTCCTGAAGAGAGTGCGGGGCACCACTCGTCGCCGCTGCTGCGCCGGGCTGCCTGAGCAGCCATCACCAAGGCATCATCCCAGCGCTAGCCGCCAAAGGGCGCTTAGTCGCCCTTCCGGCGGAAGGAGCAGCCTGCAAAGCAAGGACGGGGTGGCAAGGCAGCGCGTGATGAGAGGGTGCATGGTGAGCAGGGAAAGCGGGATGCCAAGCTGCCCAGGCTGGCTGGCCTGCCGCTGCCTGGCTACAAGCCAGCAGCAGCGGTGCGTCGCCTCTGCAGCTTGTGATGCCAAGATCGCTGGGGCTGGGCCCAGCCGGAGCTGGCTGCGGAGAGCTGGCCAGCGGACTGGACACGGCCCCAGCTTGGGGCGGCATGCCCGCTGCTCCTGCCCGCTGCTGTGACCATGCGCCAGCTGCGCGACATGGCCCATGCCATACTTGTGTCTGCACACTCCAGCTGCACGGCTGCGTCCCTGTCCCCACTGGCGCCAGCAAACGACTGGGTGCCACGCTAGCGAGGAGGCGTCGCGGCATGCTGCACTGCCTCCAGCAACGGTTGCTGCTCAGCTGACTTTTGACCGCCCCATCTGCCACTGCTTGCTGCCCTGGCTGCTGGACTTGCTGCCCTTGCTGCCTTCAGCACTGCTGCAGCTGCTGTCACCTGCTGACACCTGCACCGCTGTCGCCTCCCAACCCATGCCGACCCCTGCTGCTGCGGCTGCCACTGCCACGCACCCTCGGTCAGACGAGCCTTGCCGCCGGTGGGCACGCACAGCACGGTGTTGCAGCTGGGGCAGACCACCACGGTCTGGCTGTGGCTGAACACAGTGGTGCTGCAAAGGGGAGAAAGCAGGGGCAGGGCACGTCATGCAGTGCTGCACGGGCAGGCACCAGCGTAAGGTACTGGCACACTCAACAGCGAGGGCTGAAGAGCCAGCGGGTCATTTCTCAATGCTAGCACTGCGCTAGTGTGACTTAACAAAATGTGCACCAACCAATTCTCACTCTCACTGCAAGTGCCCAAACGCAGGAATGCTGCCGCCGCTGCGCGCCGCCACCCTGGCGCTTCCAGCGCGCATGCGTCCTGGTCCGCCCGCGGCGCCCGACTCACATGGTGAAGCAGCCCTGGCACTTCACATCCATGAAGTAGGAGTTGGGGGTGGCGACCAGGCGCTTGAGCTTGTGCTTCCGCTTCTCCAGCTCCGCCGGAGGGTTCAGAAGGTCGATGTCGCACGCCAGCACCTGCGAGCAGCCGGGGTGGGCCCCGGGCGTCGATGCGGGCAGACCGTGCCGCGCCAAGGCGCGGGAAATTCCCCAGGCACGGGGGCAAGGCAGCAGAGGGCTGGACCGCCCATGATCGGCCTGTGCGCCCTCCGCAGGCTGCCTGGCCGCTGGAAGACGTCCGGACCGATGAGGTGCCGCCAGGACGCGGGCCATGCAGTCCCCAGCGAGCCGCAGGACGTCGCCAGTCGCGCGCCCATCGTCCCACGCCGCCATGCGCCATGCGCCCGCTGCTCGACGTCAGTGATGCTGGCTGGCCCGCTGTGGGTGGCTGCCCTGCCCCCTGAGCCCCACCAGCCCTGCTCGCCACCATGCAGGCTGGCCGGGGCTCACCATGGTTGCTGGTCTGCGACTAGTTCCTCTGCACCGGCCACCAGCAGAGGGAAGAGGCCGATTCAGGCGTGGGAGCGGGCCTTGGGCGGCCGGCCATGCTGCGTGCTGCGGGAGGGACCCGGGCGGCAGCCAAAGCAGGGGCTTTCCAGGGCAGGTGGTCCGTTCAGATTCCTTCGGAGGCTCCCTCAGGCTGGTGGATGCCCCCGAAGCCCGCCCCGTTACCCTCGGGCACAGCCCCGCCAGTGCAGTGTCGCTCACCGCGCCTCCGCCCTGGCCGAGGCTCCACGAGGTGCCCGCCTGAGGGCATGGCCCGTATTGCGCGCGGCAGCAAGCTCTGACGGCTCAGGGGCTCTACTTGCACTCCAGCGCCCGCGGCGGAGGCACTGCTTGCTCGCACTTGCTGCCTGCACTCGCTGCCTGCATCAGCGCTTGCTGCACACCATATGATTCTCTTCACCACGCATGCTACCCCAACACCACCCTCTGGTGCACCCCTTCAGGATTGCCTACTGCTGTTTTCGCGCCATGGCGCACCTGTGCAGAAAATTTCTGCATAGCGCAGCACGGACCACAAGCTCACCCTCACGCTTATTTGCCTGCCCTCCTCGCCTGCCTGTGCCACTTTGCTTGCTGTGCTGCCGCTGCGCTTCGACATGCCGGATGGATCTCGGGCGGTCCCGGGCTCGGACTTCAAATCCGAGGGGCCCGCGAGGGCCAGTGGTTCGACTCCACCGTCTCGGCGAGGCCTCCCCGCCCCTCGGCCTCCCCGCATGCCCGCCAACACATGCCGACTCAATCCTGTCCTTGCAGCTGTGTGCCACTTGACGCGCACTCTATGCAGCCGGCTGGCTCCAGGTGCACTGGCCCCTGGGGTGACCCAGCCCCGCCGCTCCACACGCTGCTCAAGCACCGCGGCCCCGCCCTGTCTGCTGCCTGTGAACCCCACCAGCCCTGGCGCATAGGAGAGTCCAGCCGCTGCCTGCTGCCCACCACCCCCAACCCCTGGGGATCTAGCAACTGGCTCTCTGTTTTGCTCGTTTCTGTCCAAACTTTACAGCCCCCCCCCCCCCCCCAAAAAAAAAAAACCAAAAACTTCCAGTGCAGCTGCAGGTGGAGCAGTTGTTGTTTGCGCGCATCGCAAGCGCAGCCTGCAGCACCGTGCATGCACTTGCCGGGCAGTGAATGTTTGTACCTTTTGTGGAGCAGAAGTTGAAGCTTGCAGGCAAGCAAGGTGGAAACGTAAGATAAACCCTAGGCTTGCTCCCTCCCCTCCCAGCCTTCCAAGCTGGCCCTGCTGCATTCACACAAGCACGCCGGCCAGCAGCAGCGCGGTCGCCATCATTTGTGCGGCGGCGGGGAAGGAGCCATCGCACAGCAGGCGCAGCAGGCGCCACTCCTGCACGGCGGGATGGCAGGCATGGGCAGTGGGGCGCCCCAGCTGGCCGCGCCTGCTTTGCACCCAACCCTCGGGCAGGCCTTGCATGCTCCACGACCACCCTTTCACCTGCCACCAGCCTGTGGGAAGCAAGCCCAGCCTCTCGGAAACCCCGCCCACCCGCACAGCCTTCTGCTCTGGCGGCAGCCCGTCCAGCAGCGAGTAGAAGGAGGCCACCAGCGGGCGGCTCAGGCCCTGGCAGGCCGCCACGTCTGCCATCGCCAGCAGCAGCTCAAACAGGTCACCAGGCGGCGGCTGCCCGCCCGCTACCTGCCTGTCTGCCTGTTGAGCCGCAAGCTGCCCCTGCGCGAGCGGTGCTGCCTGGCCCTCGGCCGGCAGCTGTGGCTCCTGCTGCAATGAGAGCTGCCCCGGCGCCCCCTCTGCCTGCTCCCCAGCTCCCAGTGCTGCCTGCTGTGGCTCCCGCTCCCGGTCCTGCTCCTGGGCAACCCACTGGGTGTGCGCCAGAGCAGACAGCACCCCAGCTGCAGCCTGCAGCGCCATCGATGGGGTAGTGGGCTGGGAGGTGGCGGTGGCGCTGGCGCCCGCCGCTCCGTCCCCCTGGCGATCCAGCTGCTGGGTGGCCGCCGTGCGCTGACGGGTTGCGGGGGGCTGCCGCAGGCTGTGCTCTGCTGCTGCCCAGTCTGCCTCTGCTGCCTCATCCTCAGCCTCGCGCTTGAGGGCGGTACGGCGCAGCTTCTTCACCTGCTCGTAGGCGCGGCCGTGGCAGCGCGTGCACAGCCAGCTGTTGCCCCTGGGCGCGCGGTGCCAGACTGCCGACTTGCAGGCGCCGGGGCTGTCAGCACCGCATTCGATGCAAAGCCGCTTCTCCGACTGGCGCCGCGCCACAAAGAAGCAGGGGCTGCACAGCCAGCGCTCGCCGGTAGCGGGGTGCACGTGCCAGGAGCCGTTGACGCCGCGGCCGGTGCCCGGGCTGGTGGAGCCGCACTGGCGGCACGACACGTTCACCGGCCGCTCCTCGCCGCCATGCACTCGCATGTAGTCCCTGCAGGGTGAGCACCGAGGCTGGCACATGCTCACAGGCTCCAGGCTCCAGGCACCGCTGTGACAAGTTTGAACGAGCCTGCTCTGCAGCACAGCTCGCTGGCAAGCAAAGCAGGCCACCCAGCCAAGCTCAACCCCTTCGGGCCAGGAACCGAATGCAATTGGGGCAGTGGCTGCGGAAGGGCGGCTCACCAGCACGTGCTGCACAGGCGGAGCTGGGTCTGTGGGTGCTTGCGCCAGCGCCAGGAGCTCGCGACGTTGCAGTGGGTGCACCCGTTCACCACCAGTTGCTGGTTGGGTGCTGCCTCCCCCTCAGCCGCTGGACCGGCACCAGCAGCCACAGCGGCTGCAGTAGCAGCCTGGCTCTCTGCTCCCTCAGCACCCGCTGCTGTGCCACTGGCAGAGCTGGGCTGGGGAGCTGCATGAGGTGGTGTGGGGCCTCCCATGGCGTTTTGGGGCGGGTCAGCACTGCCGTGTGCCGTGGGCGGTGCCGAGGACGGCGGCAGGGGCAGCGAGTCAGCGGGACTCCGCTTGCGCCCACCGCCTGCCCTGCTGCTGCTGCCTGTGGCCGCAGCACGCCCCCCTGGGGCGTCAGGTGAAGGGCTGAGCGAGCCCGCCATGCCTCAAGGCGCTCTCCAAGGGTGGGTTGGGGGTGAGAGGTTGGGGCAAGGCCGGCTTTTAGCGAATCTCTGGTGCAGGAAGGGGCGTGGTCAGGCTCTGGAGGCACCGCAAGGTTTGCTGGGTGGGCCCAGAGCGCAATAGAGGACGAGGGGCTTGCGGGCTTGAGCGCCCCTTGGTGCTGAGTCTCCAGCTACCTGGCAAGCCCGGCTCACTCTGCCGCCTCTCACAAGCAGGATGCTGAGCCTGTGCCATGCGTTGCATGAACCTTAAGAGAGGGAAGCACCGCTTTGAGACCAGAAGGCGAGGAGGCACCACCGTTGGGAAACCAGCACCCCCAGCTTGCTCCTCTGTTCATCCCCTGCTGCACTTGTGCGCCAGGCTCTCTACAAAAGAGCAGCCAAAATGGAGCGGTGCTGGAAAACAAATTCAATACTCGTGCAGTCAACTCAACATACGAGCCACGAGGCGCAGGCGGCCCGCAGGCAGCGCTGGCACCGCCAGAGCTCCGCAACAAGCTGTTGCTGCTCAGTGCACGTCACGCCGTGGCCCCTCTCCGCGGCGACACCCCATGCCGGTCCAGCCCCTCATCCATGCCGTTGCTGCCTAGCAGCGCGCCTCCCGCCAGCGTCTTGGTGTACTTGCCCTGCCGCCGCGCCTCGTACTCGGCAAACCTGGCAGGGGCAGGGGGGGAGCGTGTGTGGAGTGGGAGCCTGCGGCGGGGGACACTCTGCTGGGCACGCTCTGCAAGCACGACCTGCTGCTGCTCCCGCGCCTTGCAGCGCGCACTTCCCGACAGAGCCGCAGAGGGGGGTGCGTGACGAGCGGGGGCTGTGCACGGCGCGTGCCACGGCCAGGCGGGGGCGCGACACGCCTGCGCCCAGGAGCCCTGCTGCGCGGCGCCCGGCTCCCGGCTACACGCCCCCACAGCGCACCCGTCGGTGGCGGCCAGGGCATCGGGGGAGATGGGGTTGTCATGCAGCGACAGGGTGGCCAGCGCGGTGCAGCCGTGCAGCACCTCGGGAGGCACCGCTGCCACCGCGTTGCCGTCCAGCTGCAGCACCTTGAGGCGGCGCAGGCGGCCCAGCTGCGGCGGCACCGCCTGCAGTGGGGTGCGGGGAGGGCGGCGGTGGGGCGGGTGGCTTGGGGATGGAGGGCCTGGCCCAGCAGCGGCAGCTGTGCTGGCAGCCTTGCCACACTGCTCCACCCGCCCAACCGGGGCGGGTCTCATAGGACACGTGAGCAAAAAATCAACCCCCGCCACACAGCCCGGCGCGGCGGCTTGCTTGCCTGGATGGCGTTGTGCTGCAGGTCCAGCTCCTCCAGTGCGGCGCAGTCGCCCAGCTCAGGCGGCAGCGCGCGCAGCCGGTTGCGCGGCGCCAGCAGCTGGCGCAGGCGCTGCAGGCGGCCCAGCGAGGGCGGCAGCGCCGCCAGCTGGTTGGCCCCCAGGGACAGCGTCTCCAGCCGGGACAGCTCGCCAATGCAGTCGGGCAGGGCGGCGATGCAGTTGCCGTCCAGGACCAACACCTGGGTGGGGGTGGGGTGTGTGTGTGTGGT
>KQ481962.1:315460-327939 GCA_001430745.1 Auxenochlorella pyrenoidosa
GGGGGGAGGGGGGTTACAGCGTGGGCAAACATTCGCGCACGCAGCATGTGCGACAGGCCGGCAGGCGTGCATGGGGCGCGCAGCATGTGCGGTAGGCCGGCAGGCGTGCCGGTCTTGTTGATCAAGCATGCACCCAGCCAGGATGCCCTGCCATGCGCCCTGCCCGCCCGGCCGTGCGTGGCTCACGGGTCAAACTCGTGGATGACAGACTCATACTTGATGACCGAGAAGAGGCGAACCTGCGGGGCGGCGGCAGACAAAGGGCAGGGCCCAGGGCAGGAGTGGGAGGCTGCAGGCAGGCAGCCACAGAAGGTGAGGAGAGCAGCACCTCTTCAGGAGACCAGCGCTCCCTCAGCAGCAGGCATGAGTAGTGCCATGGAGCACAGGATGGCCAAGAGTAGTGCCATGGAGCACAGGATGGCGATTCCAGGCCAAGGAGCCATGTCCCAGCATGATTGGAACTTCCTGTGCAGTGCAACGGCTGCACCTTGGGCCACAGCCCTTTGCACAGCCAGCGAAGTGGCAGTGCGCTACTGGCGGCGAGGGGGCACACGGCTCCCGAGACGCCGGCCGCATCCGTGCGGGCCATCTGATGCTCCTGATTGCTGTCCTGTCATCATGCAGCGTGCAGTGCGCCGCAAAGCGCCTGCAGGGAGCTCTGTGCGGCTCTCACCGATGAGGCAAGGACGCAGATGCAGAGCAGCGCAAAGCCCACGAGCACGTTGCCAAAGGCTTTGCGCTGTGCCGTCTGGCCGGCAGCCTCTGCAGCCCCCGCCATTTTTGGCGATCAGCTGCCTGAGCAGCCTCCCTGGCAGGCCTGGGGATGCGGTTGCCGTGTCGATGGACCGATCACTGCCGTTGAAAGGCTGCAAGGGCCAGATCGGGCGGCAGGACAGCGCAGCAGGCAAGGCAGCTGGCCAAAGCGTTCTAAGCCCTGCAGTGGAATTAGAACGCACTGCCGGCACCTCCAATGCACCGATCGCCATCCGGAGACTCTCCAGTGTATTTGCACACTGCCCGCCCGCCTCCTTCTTCGGCACAAGCAGTTCAGCGCACGTGAGCGCCCACAGGCAGCAGACAATTGGAAACCCTTCATAAGCAGCAGCCCAGAAGAACGGAATGCGGTGCGCTTGCAGGAGTCGAGGTCTGGTGCCACCGCCTGAGCCACTTGCCTCACTGTTCCTGTTGTCCTCAGCGATGGTGCTTCACACACCTGGTGCATGAACATATACCAATGCACACGAACAGATCAAACAGCAGAGACTGCTATTGGCTGTGGGGGCCATGCAAACAGCAGCAGGTAGGCCTGCCGACATCATTATCTGCCCGCGGCGGTGCCCTGCCGCCTGGGCCGTGTGCCTTCCCAAATGCCACCTGTGCCTGCTGTATCCACATTGAAAACTTCGAAACTTGTGCGAGTTTGCAGGTCGATAGGCACGGGGGTCGCTGCTGTCCAGCCTGAGGCAGCAGCTCAAGGAGCTGCACACATGCACACGTAGCAGGGCGGGATGCAACAGCAGTGGGCCTGCTTCCTTGCTGTGTGGGCATAAATCGGCCTGCCGTGTTCCCTGGCAACGTCTCAGGTGCACACTTCTTCACGCCCTTCCAGCTTGGGTTACTTGAGCTGGTTCAGCAGCAAGCCAGCCTCCCTTACAGCAACACATGCCGAACATGTGGGGAATGCAGAGGAAGCAGGAGAGAGCAAGGCACATTTGAGATCCTAGTACCAAATCGAGCTGCTTAGCATGGCTTGCCTGTGCACTCTGTCCTGCAAGGCTGCCCCCTCACGCTGCCTTCATCTGCGGCGGCGGCTCCCGTCCCAGCTCCCCCAGCCAGGCAAACAGCAGCAGCGCGGCAATGGCGACCGCAGTTGTCGCTGCCCCTCCCAGGAAGCAGCCAGTGGGCCCCATCCCCTGCCTGACTGTCCAGTCGCATAGCCGGCCGGCCAGGGAGTTGGAGTAGGCCAGCGAGACGCCTGCCAGGGAGGGCGGGGTTGGGGTGATGGCAGCACAGTCTGGCAAGGGAGTTCCAGCAGTCCCAAGGGGTGCGCAACACTGGTGGTGCAGCTTGCCCACACATGCCTCTTGTGGGCTAGGATTGCAGCGAGCCCGTCTGCTCCTTCGCATTGCGCACTCAGCCTGCAGTGTTTTCATGGCAAGCCGGCCTCAGGAGGCCCCTTGTGGCACATGGCTCACCCAGCACCAGGTCTGTGAGGGACCACACCGTCCCTGCGATCCTGCCCACCCCGGGGATGGGGGCTGCAGGGATGTAGGAGGCCAGCATGCCGAAGAACACGCCCTGGGTCATAGCCATGTGCACCCCCACGCAGGTGGACCCCAGCGCCATGCCTGAGGGAGAGGGGTAGAGTGAAGGCAGGGGAGAGGTTAGGACCATCTGCGTGTCAGCTTTGAAGCTGGCCCAAAAAGAAGCAAAATGCACGCCATAACAGGAGCATGCAAGATCAAAACGCACACACTCAAAAAACAATGGAAGGAAATTGGCAGCCAAGCTGAGCAATAGAGTCTCGCCTCGTTGAGAATTCGAGATCCCTCGAGCGATGGGAGGCAGGCATCAAACTTTGCGTGCATGTAATGGCCTGGAGCATGCGGCCCGCCACCCTGGCCCCGCTCACCCAGCGCTGAAGGCATGTATGCATAGCACAGGTCTCCCACGATCAGCACCAGGCAGCCCAGCACCAGCACGGCGTTCCGGGCGCGCACGCTCTCCTTGGCCCGCATGCCCATGGGCGCGGCCTGCCAGGCGGCGGCATGGGAGGCCGGGGTCAGGGTTGCTCTCGGCCCCAGCCTGTGGTCCAAGTGCAGCCAGCGAGGCTGCCGGAGACAAGAGCCCCACCCGGGCAGGCCCGGTGCAACCGGAAGCGGCAGCTTCCGTGCTTGCCCGCTCGGCGCTCACCAGCAGCACCACGGGGGCCATTGAGAAGAGGGTGAGCATGGGCACCTGGGCGCGGTTCATCACCTGCCAGGCAGGCAGGCCAGGCGGGGAGTGCAGCGTGGCTGAGCAAGCACCCAAAGCCTGTGTGGGTGCCGCAGGCCAGCCCTTGGTAAGCACCGCACTGCAAGCCGGCAGCGCTTGTGTGCTCGCGAACCAAGGCCCTGGCCCTGGCCCAGACACTCCACCCACCGTGCTGGCATGCACCGTGATGAATGCCACATCGAAGCGCGCCAGGTAGAGCAAGAAGGTGGTGGCAAGCGCCTGCCAGTAGCCCGCCGGCAGCGCGGTGGCCAGGGCCTGGGCCTTCTGCGCAAGCGTGAGCCGCTCCTCCTCCAGCTCCCCGCTTGCCAGCGCAATCTCTGCAGCCAGGGATGGGTGAGCAGGCAGCAACAGCCATGCTCAAACTGACACGCACGCCATGGGCACTCAGTGCGGTGGCAAGGCAGCGGCAACTCCTCCACCGCAGAGCGCAGGGAGCAACAGGGAGCCATGTCCTAGACGCGAGTGCCCCCGTACTACTTTCGAGCCCTGCTCCCTGCCCACCCCGCTGGCGGCGGGCCGCGTCTGCCGCCGCAGCGTCGCGGCCCAGCGCCGCCAGCACCAGCCCAAAGCCCGCCAGCGCCGGCACCGCCGACAGCGCAAACGTGGCGGTGTAGGAGCGGCCGGTGAGCTGGAAAGCGGCCCCCGCTGCCACGCTGCCCAGCAGCATGCCCAGCGTGGACAGCGCCTGGCGCACGCCAAAGGCGGCGGCGGCCGAGTCGCCGCACGAGTGAGCCAGCTCTCCCACCAGCGCTTTGGAGGGGGCCTCCCGCACGCCCTTGGTCAGCCGGTCCAGGATCTGGTGCCGAGGGTGGGGGAGGGGGTAATGGGAGGGGTGGGGTGGGGGGCTGCTGACTCGAGGCCTCCCAGGAGGGTGTGCGCCAGGGTGGCAACTCAAGCTTGGCATCGCAACTTCAAGTGTGCACCCTGGTCAAGCGCTGACCATTGATCCTTTGTTCTTCACCAGCGCCCACCCTGCAGCACCCAGCTTGCCCCCACCCCCAGCCCACAGCCCTCACCTTGGCATAGGTGACCCAGGTGATGCAGGCGGCGGTGCCCAGCGTGGCATGCACGCTGCCGCACAGCGCAAACAGAGGCTTGCACACCAGCGCCGTCATGCCCACCCCGATGATCACCATCCTGCAGCCAAGGAAGGAAGGGGGAGCAAATTTCTAGGGAGGACAAGGGGTGCGCTAGGGGCTGCTGCTTCTTGACGTCCAATGGCATGGAGGACGGCTAAGCTGCTTGGGCAGAGACTGGGAGCGATGGCAATGCCCATCGCGGAAGACAAAATCCTCGTTCCGAAAATATGCACTGCTTTGCTGCACGCGCAGCCTCGCCTGGCTGGCGACAGCACGTCAGCCAGGCGCCCGCTGATGACGCCCGAGGTGCGGGTGAGGAGCTGGAGCAGGCCGTGCAGGTTGCCCATCTGCGCACGGTTGGGCAGCGCAGTGCTTGGGTGCATGATCGCGTGGGACCAGCAGCGAGCGGCAGTGGCTTGATCTGCAAGCTTGCAGGCACCTGTGCACTACATGCCTGCTTGTCCTCGACAGGCCGCAGTGGTGGCTGCTCTCCCCCACCCAGGCACACCACCATGTGCCTGCCTGCCCACCTTGGTGTTGCTCATGCCCAGCACCTCGCTCATGAAGAGCGGCAGGTAGGTGTCGTGCAGCAGCGTGGCGATGGAGGAGAGGCACTGGGCTGCAGGCATGGCAGACGGGACAGAAGGGCAGCAGGCACGTCGCGGAGCTGCAGCCGGGCTAGCCCCGGGCGCTGCATGACGGCAAAAGCCAAGACGGTGTGAAGTCTTCCTGCCGGCATGCATGCAGCGTTGGGCAGGGCTGTCGGAGCACCATGCCCACCTGTGCTGATGGCTAGAAGCTTGGCATTTGCTGCTGGGTCGCTGAGAGGTGCAAGCATGTCTGCCAGGCCCTGGCCTCTAGCCTTGGGGGTAGCTGCCATGTCCCCCGCCTTAGGACCCTGATCATCGGGCGCTGCTGCTGCCGAGGAGTCTGCTGCAACCACGCGTGAGGCGACGCGCCGCTTTCGAGGCTGTGATAGCGGGCGCGCCGGTGGCGGCAGCAGCAGCGTCACTGTTGTTGGACGGCGTGCAACCCGGGGCGGCGCTAACCGGGCTGCAAGCGGCCCCAGAACCAGGGTGGCCGCCATATGGGCGGGCCACAGGGCCGTGGACAGCGGGTTCTGTCGAAGTGGGTATCGACTGCCAAAAGAAGCGGGAGGGGCGATGGCGAATGCTTTGGACTGAATACACCGATCGATGTGATCAGAGTTGTTCAAAAGACATAAGAGCAGCCGGCAAGCTATGAACCTGCTGCGCGACCGGCGCAGCACTCTTCCGACACACAAGGGGCGCCTGCATTGCTTGCTCGACGGACAAACTTCCACAAGCAGACTGCCTGTTGTCTGTCCGTCTGCTTGATCACACCTTGCACGCGGGCTCTTGCCGTGGGTCCCCCCCTCTCCCGGCCTTGCTCCTCATGCCTCGCATCCCTGCTACTTAACGCATGGCTAATCCAGCACAAGCTGGCATTCCAGAGAGCCAGCTCGAGGTGGTAAGCCCCTGGCCCGCCCCTCCGCCGCCCGTGCGCCCGCCCCTGGTCCAAGACCTCCCGAGCTCGAGCTGTGCCGGTGTTCCCTGCCACCCCTGCAGCCTGCTGCTGTAGCTCAGGGCGATGAAGACAGGTACGAGACTGTTGCTGCCAGGCTGCGCCGCCAGCATTGCCACAGCCAGCAGCACCAGCAGGCGCCTGCGCCAGGTGGCGAGCAAGAGCAGGGCCCGCGACTGTGCTCCTGCTGCGGCACCGGAACAACCAGCGCATGGCGGTTGCACCCAGAGACCGGCGCGAGGCTGTGCCAGGCATGCCGTGAGTACATGCGGCGGCAGGACGGCCGCCTGCCGCTGTCGGGCATTCAGTGCCGGCAGTGTGGCGGCGCCAGCGCAGGGCAATCCAAGGGCTCCTCCTGGCGGGAGCACCCGGTGACTGGGCAGCGCTGGATCTGCACACCCTGTGAGCAGGGTATTGCGCCCCGAGCGCAGGGGTTGTGCGTTATACCGTGCGTCATGCCGGTGCCTCATGCGCGGCAGGGCAGACCCTCGGGTCGGGGCGGACCAATCGGGGCGAGTGGTGAAGGGACTGGCTGGCATGCACACATGCTGGATGAGAGGACATTAGCGCAGCACTTGCATGCTCCCCCCGCCAGCTGGCCCTGCTGACTGCATCCGGGCCTCGTGCGCTGTGCCCGCCAATGACGGCACACGAGCCCGACCTCGCCCCTGCACACTTCCCGCAGGCTTCTTCACCCACCGCCGCTGCCTGGAGTGCGGCGCCGCCTCGCCCGCCTCCCGCCCCCGCGCCTCCTGGTACAGGCAACCCGTCACCGGGGCGGAGTGGCTGTGCGAGCGGTGCCGCAAGCGAGCGTACCAGCGGATGCAGTCGCAGCAGCGCCGGGCAGCCAAGGCGGCGGCAGCTGCAGGCAGCGACAGCGGGGGCAGCAGCCGGGCACAGGGTGAGCAGGCGGGCGTGAAGGAGGAGCAGGCAGGGGTGCAGCAGGCGGCGCAGCCTCCTGGCAAGGAGACGTGGCAGCCTGGCAAGCGGCGGAGGAGCGAGGCGCCGGCAGCAGCGGACGTGCGCACACAGGGGCAGCAGGGGAGGCAGAAGCGGCAGAAGCGGGAGCAGCTAGTTCAGGGGCAGCAGGAGCAGCAGCATAGCGAGAGACAGAAGGAGCAATGGGGTGAACGGGGGGACCAGCAGGGGATTGCCACAGCTGCCGCCGAGGGGCAGCCGACTGACTCGGGTTCATCCACCTCCTCAGCTCTGGGCGCGCCGGCAGAGGGTGCCGAGGCAGCGGCCGGAGAGGGCGCGGGCCTGGGGGAGCTGTCGCTGCAGGTGGGGCCCTGCAGGCGTTGCAGTGGGGCGCAGCAGGTGGCCGCTGCAGCTGATGCATGCGTCTGCCTGCCTCCCCGCCCTCCTGCTTGCCTGCCCTGCCCAGCCCTAATGCGCGTTCACCGGCGCTCCTGGGGTCTTGCCTGCATCTGTGCAGGAGAGCTGCCTGCTGCTGCTGCTGCTGGCGCACGGCCTCGAGGCCGTCATGGCCGCTTGCCTGGCCCTGGGGTGCCAGCCTGTGTGCGGCGAGGCGGGGGGCGCGATTGCACCGCCGCAGGCAAAGCTGCAGGTCAAGCAGGAGGACGGCCAGAGAAGTAGTGAATAGAGCCGCAGGACGGTTGTCGATGCCATACACCAGCGGCTCGAGCTGTTAACCTTTGACGTGTACACCGGGCTGGCTCTGTCAAACTGTTGTTGGACTTTTCACATCGTAGCTCTGCGCACTGTGCATCCTTTGGCATCAGTATGTGTTGCAGACTTGAAGCTGTGCGATGGCATTATGGGTTGGCTCACCGTCCAGTGGGCAGGTGTACAAATGCTACGCTGTCGGCTGACGACCTCCCCACAACGGCGGCGCCAGGTGCCGGCTGCTCTTCTTCCAGCTCTGTCCCGGCTTTGCAGAGAGCTGGCACTTGCACCCTGACTCAAGCTGCGCCTGCCAAAGAGATATGGCAAAGTCTTCAAACAAGGCTGCTGGTTCGCCTGCTGTGCTACCACCTTCGTCCACATGCCTACTCATTTCCCAGCTCGCGAGCACAACCATTCCGTTTTGTGCCTGTGAGCAGGCTTTGAGAGCAGCAGCCCGTAAGAATTTCAGCAGGGCAGCAGTCAGCTGACCTCGACAGCACTCAGCCACCCCGAATTCATCCCTCACCCATGGCAACCCCTATGGCGACCCTCTTCCTGTCAGCCCCTTGTACAGGCAGGCAGAGCTGCAGCATCTGGAGAGCACCTCCTGGCACGCCACCACCACCGTTGCACCAGCTGCCGCCGGATTGGCGCTATGTGCGGCGGCGATCGCTGCAGGGTGCAGCCCTGCGAGCCCAGTTCATTGCAGCTTCAGCTTCTTCATCCGCGGCTGTTCCAGGCGAGGGCGATGAAGGGGCAGACGCAGCGCAGGCTAAAGCAGCGGTGCCAGCAGTGCCCGGGGCATGGACCAGCAGGCTGGCAGCGACCCTGCAGCACTCTCTGGCGCCGCTGAGTGACCCTGCTGCAAACAAGAAGCTGCTGGCACTCAGCACAGGTCAGTAAACAGCTGCCTACCGGCTGCGTAAGGACATGGAGGGTGCTGTTTTTTTGTTGAGCACATGGAAACCGCGGCAGCCGGGCCCTTCTGCATGCTTCACGCCCCCACCGTCCCTTCCGTTCCGCAGCCCAGCTGCTGTCTTCGTTTGCCACTGTGCTGCACGACACCTACCTGCCGCTCTACCTCAGCGAGGTGCTGGGCATGAGCAACACCAAGGTGAGAGGGAAGGGGAGTGGGGGTGGGGCTGGAGAGGCATACCGGACAGCACGTTTCCGTTGGGTTGGGACCCGAGGCCTCACGGGGTACGCATTCCGAGTGTCCCACCCCCATGCACAGATGGGCAACCTGCACGCCCTCTTCCACGCCCTGGAGCGCACCGGAGGCGTGCTCAGCGGCCACCTCACAGACGTGCTCTCGCCTGCAAGGTGCCTTTTGGTCGAGAGGCAGCCAGATGGTGCCGCTTGTGGCCCTGCGCAAGCCCATTGAGCCACTGCTCTCCCACAATCCAGCGTCCACTCGGACAACCCACTTGCTCTAATCGTTAGAAAGCGCCTTGATTAGACAACACGACCCTACATACTGAAGTCTTCTCTCCTTAGGGTGCCCCCAACCTGTCCTGTCTGCATTTCATGACTCCTCGGCAGGATGGTGATCATCGGGATGGGCATAACAGCGCTGGTGTGCAAGCCGCTGTTTGCGCTGTGCGGCAGCGTGCATGCCACGCTGGGCACCGCCGCCTGCATCACCTGGGTCACCTATGCCAAGGTGAGGGCTGTGGGCTGTGGGTGAGGGTGGGGGCAAGCTGGGTGCTGCAGAGTGGGCGCTGGTAAATGGACAAGGATCAGGTGGCCTGCACCTGAGCCCTGAATCTGCACCTCCTTCCCCGGTCCACCCCTCCCATTACCCCCTCCCCCACCCTCGGCACCAGATCCTGGACCGGCTGACCAAGGGCGTGCGGGAGGCCCCCTCCAAAGCGCTGGTGGGAGAGCTGGCCCACTCGTGCGGCGACTCGGCCGCCGCCGCCTACAGCGTGCGCCAGGCGCTGTCCACGCTGGGGATGCTGCTGGGCAGCGTGGCAGCGGGGGCCGCTTTCCAGCTCACCGGCCGCTCCTACACCGCCACGTTTGCGCTGTCGGCGGTGCCGGCGCTGGCGGGCTTTGGGCTGGTGCTGGCGGCGCTCGGCCGCGGCGCTGCGGCGGCAGACGCGGCCCGCCGCCAGCGGGGTGGGAGAATGCAAGGAAGGGCATGGGGATGATATGCCGGCTGCCTGGCCGCTCGCCAAGCCGCCTGCTTCTTGCCTGGCTGCCGGCTTGGATTGAACCGCCTGCCTGCCTGCCTGCCTGCCTGCTTGAACTCCTGCATTCACACCTTCTCTGTCCTACCGCTCCTCGTCCTGCACAGAAAGCTCTCTGGGCGGTGCAGGACTGGAGGTGGAGCGACTGAGCTTGGCAGGAAGGGCGCGCGTGTTTTTGACTGCGCTGCCGGCGGGCTACTGGCAGGCGCTGGCCACCACCTGCCTGCTGTACCTGGGTCGCTTTGACTTCGCCTTCATCACAGTTCGTGCCAGCCAGGTGAGCGGAAAGTTGCAGAAAGAGCCATCAAGCACATTCCTTGCAGCTGGTTTGCAGGATGGTGACCAGCCACCTCAGCGCGAGTGCCACCTCTCCTGTCCACGCTCCATGCCCTGCCACGGCAGGTCATGGACCGTGCACAGCTGCCCATCCTCACCCTCTTCTCCATGCTCCCCGTCATCCTGCTGGTGGGGCAGCACCTGTAGAGGCTTCTGAGTGCAGAAGGTTTCAGTGTCTACTCGACAGAGCAAGGCAGCTGGTCGTTGCGCATCTGGCTGCCGGCTAGCCGCCGACCTGCAAGGATGTGCTTTATACCAACCCTGCCCTGCTTGACCTCCATTCGCGCACCCCATGCCCTCAGGCCGGCCCGGTGGGCATGCGTGCCAAGGCAAGCGCGCGAGCGCGCAACGCGATGCTGGCTGTTGGCTGCCTTGTCGGCATTGTGGGCGACACCTGCTTCGCCTTCATCCCCTCCAGACTTGGTAGGCCCTGTGCAGAGGTGTCACCACCAATCAGGTCATGCAAAGCGCCAGCTACGCCTTCCCTGCTGCACAGGCACACCGTCTCTCCTTTCCCCCAGCCCTGCATGCCTCGGCGTTGTGTAATCTCCCCCCCATCCCCCACCCCAGGCATGGTGCTGGGGTGCACCTGCGTGGGGGTGCACATGGCCATGACCCAAGGCCTGCTCTTCGGCATGCTGGCCTCCTACATCCCCGCCGCCCCCATCCCGGGGGTGGGCAGGATTGCGGGCACAGTGTGGTCCCTCACCGACCTGGCGCTGGGTGAGCCCTCCACTCTATGGTTTCACTCACAGAGCGGCAGCAAGAGGGCTCCGTGTTTGTGGGGCCAAGCCGGCAGCGTGCAGTGGCTGGACTGCTCGAGGAGTGCTGGCGACGGCTTCAAGGCCTGCTCATGCCTCACTGCAGACCGTGTGCGGGCTCTCTGCAGGCATGGCGCTCGCCAACGCCAACACCCTGGCAGGCAGGCTGTGCGACTGGACGGCGAGGCGGGGCATGGGCGCAACTGGCTGCTTCATGGGAGGGGCGCTGCTGATGAGCTGTACGGCTGCTGTGCTGCTGCTGTTTGCCTGGCTGGGGGAGCTGGGCCGGGAGCCGCCCAGGCGCAAGAGCGCATTTGCATAGCCGCCCTGCACAGCTCTTCGCACGCGACCTGGACCCACCCGGCGCTGCGGCAGTCATCATATTGCAAGGGCTTCATTCAAAAGAAGAAAAGAATCGTACCAGTGCAGGATGAGGGAAGAGAGGGGGAGGGTACAACAGGGACAGAGCGAGCAAGTCAAGAGACGCAGCGGGGGAAGGATACAGCTCAAACTGAGGTTGTCACGCAGCAAGAGACCCGCTTGCCACTGGCAGCGAGGCAGGAGGGGGCGGCACTGCCTCACTGCGCGGCAGCGGGTGCAGCGGGCGCAGCGGGCTCCTCGGGCTTCTGGAAGACCAGCATGTGCATGGGCGTGAAGATGCCCTCGATGCCGCCCTCCATGATGGACACTGCAGGGGCAGGCATGGTCGGCACAAGGGCAATCAGGACAATCACAGGCGCGGACACCGTCTGCACGCTGTGAATCCAAGGCCCGGCTCGCTTGCCAGCATGTGCGCCATGCCGCCAACGCGCCAGCAGCAAAACACCACGCCCGCCGCACGCGGTGCCAGCCAGCCCCAAGCGCCCCCTCCCCCTCCCAGGGCGCTCACCGCCAGTGTCGAACAGCATCTTGTGCACATCGCCCATGCCGCGCGGCGCGATGCGCAGGAACTCCATTACATTGACAATCGCGCCGTTGACCGCGCCGATCCAGCGGAACACCGGCACGTTGCCGCCCAGCCGCATGTACCTGCGCAGAGGGGGGGGGCCAGCAGGGGTCGGGCAGCGAGCCGGAGGGCGGGAGCAGGACGCCGGGATGCGGTGCTCGGGAGAAATGCAGAGGGCAACAGGTAGAGCTTTGGCACACGGCTGGCCAGAAGGCTCCCGCCATGGGCAGCTGGCGAAAATGCAAGCGCCAAAGCCATACAGGTTAGGCGAGAGCCATTGCATAGCAGCGCTGGCTGCGAAACCCTGCGTTACCCCCGCGGCATGCAGCGTGGGCAGGGGCCATGCGGGGCGGCGGCGGCGCCTCACCAGGGCTGCACCGCCTTGTGCGAGGCCTGCGCCACATCGCGGCTCTCCAGCAGGCGGAAGCCCACCGCCCTGCCCGCCTCCTCCGCCTGCTTCCAGCTGCGCATGTCCTGCACGGCGCACGCGGCAGGGAGGGGCCAGCGCACCCTGTGTCTGCACGCTGACCGTCGCCACACTGCTGTGTGCACGTGCCCTGTGCGGGACCATGCGGGTCACGCCGCCGCCCGCGCGGCTGCAGCAGCAGCCCGCCTGCCGCCCTGGCCCGCCGCCCTCTGCCTGCCAGCACCCCCCCACCGGCAGGCCGTTGCCGATGATGATCTCGTCCACGCAGGCCACGTGGGCGGTGTTGGCTGGGTCGAACTTGGGCGTGGTCACCCACTCGTACGTCATGAAGATGGCGCCCGGCTTGAGCACGCGGAACACCTCGCCATACACCTGGGGTGGGGTGGGGATGGGGGTGGGGGGTGAAGGCTGCAGGGCAGAGGGCACGCATGAGGCCAGAACCCCCGCCTTGCCGGCCTCCCTTGGCGGCCGGTCCAGGCTGCGCGGGTGCAGGGGCGCACAGGGCCGGCCCGCAGCGCACCACAACGGCTGTCCCCCCCCGGCGCTTGGCAGGCCTCCCTGCCCGAATTCCTC
>KQ481962.1:338541-348622 GCA_001430745.1 Auxenochlorella pyrenoidosa
CCGGCCCTGCAGTGGAAGGACGAGAACGACCCGCTGGGCGAGCGCATCGCCGGCACCAACTTCCCGGGACCCATCACCACCGAGAAGACCGACCGGCCGATGATGTGGATGAAGGTGCGGCAGGGCAGGCGGCTGGCGGCGCGTTGCCGCCCCTGGCCGGGTGCAAAACGTGCCGCCCTGCTCTGCAACTCCTGCACCGGCGCGGGGCATTGAGGGGGGGCGCCTAGGCCAAGCAGCCAAGCAGCCGTCGGCGGTGCAGGGGCCGCGCAGCCTGCTGCGTGGAGCTCCCCCCCCCGTCCCCCCGACCGCTCCAGGGGCGGGGTGTGCACGAACTGGGCGCAAACCCAGCCCGCCCGCCCTGCCACTGCACTCCACAGGGCATGGTCGACTTTTACGGCAACTACTTCCCCCAGCGGCACATCGCGTACGGCACCATGTTTGGCGCCCCCCTGATGGACGACGGTGAGCTGGGCAGGGCTGCCGCAGGTGTTTCGCCGCCAATGTGTGTGCATGAGCCTCGCTGGCTCCGGAATCCGCTCTGTAAGTCGAGCCGAGCAGGGCGGGGCAGCCAACTCTGGCCAGGCAGCGCACCCTGCTGCCTTCCAACCTGAGCCTCATTGGCCGCTCCTCCCGGCTGCAGGCATGGTCACTTCCCGCCGTGACTACACCTACACGTGCGTGAGGCAGGGGGGGGTGGGCAGGCAGGGAAATGCTGCTGGTCTGGTGGTGCGCAAGAAATCAAGAAACGTGGGGGGCGGCAGAGGGCCTCAGGCACGCCGCTGCAACCAGCGTTTCTGGGTTGGCGGCACGTCTCACACACGCGAGCCCGCCGCCCCCTGCAGCGAGCCCACCGTCATCTACAACACCGCCATTGTGGGCGCGCTGGCAGGCCTGGCCGAGTACTACGGGGCTGGGCCCTGGAGCGGGGAGCTGCTGGAGGTCAACCAGGTCAACTACAGCAGCTACCTGCAGCAGTGATCCGTCCGTGAATGCGCTGGAGCGGGAGACTGGATGCCGCGCCATGCGGAGATGCCTGGTGCTGGATGCTCAAGCCTCCTGGCGAGGCCCGGGCAGGCGCTACGGCCGTGCCTGGTAGCGGCATTTATCTATTCATTCATTCATTGATTTCCCCCAAGAAAAGCATTGGAGATCGAGTGCTGCACTCGTGCTTGATTACTTATTCCAACCGCTGAACAAGCGTGTGATGCAAAATGTTAAGCATGAGACACGTGTGGCGAGATGGATGCCACGTGGCGGCAGCTGCTGGCTCAGCTGCTGCAGGTGGCCCTTGCGATTCAAGCGCTCGACGTGCTATGCATTTCAATCCCAGATGCTCGTTACATGTCGTCAAGCACGCTCCCGCTAGCCGCTTGTCGCCTCCAGAGTGCAGACTGCAGTACCGACTAGCGCTGAGGAGCGCCGGAGCTCAGCGCTTGGCAGCACTGCTACAAGCCTGTTCTGAGCCAGGACACGCGGTGCCAGCGGCCCTTTTTGCACAGCGTGCCCTTGCAGCAGAACCACCCCAGCCTTGGTGGCGCCTCGGCGCTTCCCAGCAAGCCTGGCGAGCCACACGCGGTGGAAGTCACTAAAGGGAGCAGCGCTGCGCCACCATTGTTGCAAGCAGCCGCGGCGGCGGCACCGCAGCGCCTGGTTTGCAGGTGCCGAGGGCGAGGGCAGGCGGACATGGCTGATCCTGTGATCTGGAAGAGTCTGCAGGTGCTGCAGAGCTCTGCATTACATGTCAGGCCATCAAGGGTGTGGGAGGAGTCTTTGAACAGACGGGATGCTGCGTTCATGGGCAGTGGATGCTCCCATGGGAGGCCAGAAAATCAACTGTTCACCGCGCGTGCTGCCTCTGCAGGCCGCCCGGCATGAGCGAGAAGCCCCCTGGGCACCCTGGCGAGGGGCTGCGGCTTCTGCTGGTGGCAGGGTTGCTGCTGCTCAATGTGGGCTTGGTCGTCCGCCAAAGACACGTCAGCGTCTCCCGCCATCAACAGTTGCAGGCCATCGCTGAGCAGGTGGGTGCACATGCCAGCGGCACTCCTGTGTTGTGGCAGCGCCCGCTCTGGCAGCCTTTGAAGCCTTAGCAGTGAGCCGCGCTGCATGCCGCAGGTGGCGTCAGAGATGCGATGCTGTGCAACATTGCCAGGGCGGCACATTCTGCTCGCTGCAGGCTGCTGGCCCCCTTCCTCCAGCACCCACATGCTTTGACATCAACACATCCTCTTGGCGGGAGCTGCGGCCGCCGCCTGGCAGCAGGCAGACGGGGCGTCAGGCAGTGGCGGTCTTCCTGGGCAGCTGGGGGCACGGAAAAGGTGGGGGAGCGGCCCATTTGTACATGTGTGCGGCACCCAGCGCGATGATGCCATGCGCGGCTGCTGCGGGCCCTTGCAGCTGGCCTGATCCCGGTACTGCGCCCGCTGCCTGCAGGGGTGAAAGCTCTGTACAACTCCTTCCTCTTCCATTCCCCCCCGCCCAACACGGACTTTGTCGTCATGTGCTCCGAGGGGCTGGAGGAGGAGCACCGCCGGCTGATGGCGTCCTGGGGCATCGTGGTCGTCCCGGTGGAGCGGGTGCCCAACCCGCCCTGGGGCACGTGGATTCACCCGGCCTGCAAGGGTGCGGCGCCGGGACGGCAAGCTGCAAGCTCATGCATGGCGCGCCCGGATGCCCCCCCAGCGCGCCGTCTGTCTGCCTGCCTGGGCCAAGTGCTGTCAGCTGTTTCCGACTCAGTCTGCACACAGCCCGTCTTCACTGGCTGCAATTCACCGCAGGCCAGCCCTCCTGCATGTCCTTCTCCAAGTTCCGGGCCTGGCAGCTGACCCAGTACGAAAAGGTAGGTGGGCCTGCTGCTGAGCGCCCTCTGCGTGCAGGCCCCGCTGGCACCCGGGCAGCCAATCGGCAACTTGAAAGTGCGTCTGCAGGGCTGCGCCGCCAGCGCGGCCCGCGCAAGGCGCATGGCACGGCGGGGCTGCCTGTTGCGTGCAGCCTGCAGGCTCCCCGCCGTAACAACCCAGAGCCGCCTGCCCGTGCCCGTCTCGACGGCAGCCTGCCCCGCTCGACTCCCCACCGCCACTCGGCCCATCCCCACAACATCACCCTTGGCCCCTCTCCAGGTGCTGGTCCTGGACACCGACATGATTTTTGTGCGGTCCCCCGCCGACCTGCTGGCCTGGTGCGCCGACGACGCGCCGGTGGTCACCCTCGACATGGGGCCCGCAGACTTCCCGCCAAACGGTGCGCCAGCCCAGGGTGGCAGCCTCGCCAAGAAAGCAAGTCGACGCGTGCAAACTTACCGAGGGCATCGTCTGTGCCTGTTGGCGTGCGGCGCAGACAGCAGTAATCTGCAGGCGGGCCTGCACGCTCGCCCCGGCCACCCCCCGCCGCCCGCCTTCGCCCCTGCCCGCAGGCATGCCCAACGCCGGCTCCTTCATGCTCACCCCCAGCAACCGCACCTTTGACTGGCTGATGGGGCAGATGGCCGTAGACCGGGGGGCGCTCACCTACATGGCCCAGTACCTGATCGACCAGACCATCCTGGGGTTCAGCTTTGGAGGCGGGGGCGGGTGGTACGTGGCGGGCATGGCGGGCACGCTGTGCACGGGGCGCTCCAAGGCGCGCGAGGCCGCCGCCTGCAACGACTTTGCCTCGCGCATCCCGGAGGAGGCGCGGTGAGCCCGGGGTGGGCCGGGGGGACAGGGCATGGGGGACTGCGTGTGCAGTGCCCAGGCCTCCCTTGCCCCTGCCCGCCTGCAGCGCTGCCTGCTGGTCACTTCAGCCACACGGCAAGTGCACAGAAGGCAGGATTGCATCACGAGCCTCTGCGCCAACAATTCCCCTCCCCCCTGGCGGCACCGCCCCGCAGGCGCTTCCGCCCGCCGATGCAGACGCTCAAGCGCGGGCTGGAGGGCAAGGGCAGGGCCGAGGCGGCAGCCATCCTGGAGGAGCTAGGCACCTTTCTGCTGCACTTTGTCACCACCAAGCCATGGAGCGGCAACAAGTGGGAGGACCAGGTGTACCGGGGTGAGCCCGCGGGGGGCGCACCTGGCAGCGCCAGGCATCAGCAGCAAGGCTGTGGTGGGAGGCGGCGCACTTGCTGGCGACGCCTGCCTGCCCGCCACAAGACGGAGCCGTAGCGCTCCCTGAGTCACCTCATCCTGATTTTCCCAGCCTTCTGCGAAACCCACCACTGGGCCTGCTGCAGGGGCAAACGAGCTGTGGTGGGAGATGCACGACTTGGAGGCGGAGGGAGGGCGGCTGCGGCAGCCGACGACCGAAAGCTCCACCGAAAGCTCTTCCTAATCACGACGGTTTCATTCCCCTTGAGAACTGAGAGAACTTTTGACATTTTGACACTGCAATTTCGTTCAAGCAGAACCAGAATATAGTGCAAGAGAGGGCAGCGCGGAGAGAGAAGATCCACTGCAGCGCTGCACCTTGCTGAGTGTGCTGGCGTAGGGCTGGCACCACCGACACTGATTGCGGATTTTCGTCTCACCACGCACACCTGAATTGTTTACGTCTCTGCAGCTCTCGTGTGTGTGGTTGTGCAGCAGCAAAGCCCGTGCCTGCCCGTCTTCCACAGGCGAGGGTGAGCTGTGCGACCTTCCAGCTGCCTTGTTTGCCCAGGAGTCGTATCGACGGCTGCTCTTCAATGACTGGTCAGCACGAGAAGAGAGTCAAGGCGCTTCCGCCTCTGCATGCTGCAACCAGCCGTCGCCGCCACCAGCAGCCTCGTCATCGCTTGCTGATTCTCAAGGGGGCTGCCCGCTGTTGCTGCAGGAACCAAGCATGAACAGGTTGCTGCTGCTTGCACTGCTGGCGCTGGCCGCCGTGCACTGCTGCCTGGCGGATGGGACGGGCGGCGACGATGACGTGGACCGGAAGCGCCACAAGAGGCCCTGGTTCTGCCACCGCCGTGACTGCCCCGAGTTCAAAACTGTGTGTTTCGGGGGAGACTTCATTCCACATCATGCTGTTTGCCAGGCAGAGCCCACAGGGCTACCTCGCTGTTGCCTTTTCCATTAGCTGCTATGCCCTCGCAAGCCCAATCTCCCCACTGCTCGCTTGAAGCCTGTTTCCAGACTGTTTGCATGCTGCCGCTTCTTCCTTGCCCGCCCTCCCTGCCTGGCAGATCAGGGAGGAGATGGACTACTCCAAGCGCTGCTACGAGCGCAGCACCTGGGCAATCAGCTGCGTGTTTGATGGTGAGGCCTCGTGGCTGCTCCAGCTTTGCTGGTGCGACTGCTTCCCGCATCTGGGTTCCACTCTTGTGCCCTCCCTGTGGGCTCGCCCACTCCCAATAAACTCGCGCTGCATCTCTCCACAGTTTGCGGACGCTGCAGCTTGCGAGGTGGCCTGATCTCTGCTGGCTCTGTGAGCATCCCTCCCTGCCCCCCCCCACCCCCCAACCACACACACACACACCCTTGTGCGCCCACGCAGTCTGCATGCCCGACGGCGTGATGCTGGCCAATGCCCGCGTGCTGGAGTATGTACGCGAGAATGGCGAGTCTGGCAGCTGCCTGACCTCGTGCGGTGCATTTGATGCAATGCGCCGACAGCCCGGGCCCGCGCTGCACTTGCATGAGTAGCTCTGTGAGCACGTGCGACCAACCCCTTGGCCCGCGGCCACCCCTGTGCAGATCTCTGGGGCGGCACCCCCTTTGCCAACCTGGTGCACTTTTCCTTTGACAGCCAGGCGGCCTGGGAGAATGCCACCCTCCTGGCCGGCACCCAGGCCTGTGCCTCGGCCGCCGAGCTCCCCCCCGAGGGGCCCAACACCACTGCCTGGGGGGCAGCCCTTGGCTCGCTGCACAGGACCGTGTGTGCCGCCTACTTCCTGCCTGCCAAGTACCAGGGCACGGCTGGGCGCACGCAGGTAGGGGCTGCGGCCGCCCTACTGGAGGGCCAAGCCCGGCTCTGAAGCCTTGGGAGGGCTAGTTTGGTTGTGGGGTGCCGAGTGGCACGCAGAAGCAACACCTGAACCATTGTGTGGTCGCTGCTGTCTCTATCTCCGTGGCGGACCCTCCCTTGTGCCTGCAACCCTGCATAATGCTCCTCCCCCGGTGCTGCCTGCCTGCCGCCCGCAGGTGGACCGCCGCCCTCCCCGCCCCTCCAAGGACAGCCACGTGAGGATCTACCGTGCCCCGCGTTACGAAGCCTTCGCCTCCGGCTTCCCAGGCTTCCCCTCGCCCCCCAGGTGTGCAGCCGGCGCGCAGCGCCCGCCACTGCACCAGCATGAGCTGCTCAGGCCCTAGGCCCATCCCTCCCCCTGGGTCTGGCCTCACCCGGCTCTTGCCTGGGCGCAGGCAGGCTGCAAATGGGCCAGGAGTCGCACGCCCTGGCTCACCCAGAGGCCCCCCCCCCCCCCCCGCCATCTCCCACCCCTCCCTGCACCGGGCAGGTTCATGTTCCAGGCCATGCGCATGGTGCATGCCCTGAAGTGGCGCGGCGAGGACTTCAAGTGGGGCACTGCGCTGTTCTACGTGTACAACTCGCCCAGCGAGACCGCCAGCCGCTGGAACGAGGTGGGCCGCCGCAGCTGCCAGGTCCCGGACCATGCACACAGCTGCGGCTCCTCGCTAATTAGCTGGCTGGGCGCCGGTCGGGCGCAGCGGCAGCGGTCCCATGCTGCAGGTGTCTAGTTCACGCACCCCGCCAGCCAGGGGCTGCCAGGCCTGGCCGCCAGCCCACTTCCAAGCAACCTCGTGAGCTCACTGTCCTTGTGCCTTCCGCTGCCCGGCCGTGGCATGCTGCCCCGCAGGTACTCATCCCCGCCAGGCCCATGCACGAGCTGCTGCTGGGCGAGGGGGAGGACCTGTTTGCCGGGGAGGCCGACGGCAATGCCCAGAAGCCCGAGGGCAACAACGACAGGCAGGCGGTGGTGGCGGAGTGAGCAGCGAGGCAGCGTGAGCATCAGCACGCCTGCACACCAGCAGAAGCTGGGCCGACCATGCACAGCCAAGCTCGGCGGCTGCAGCAGCACGATGCCCCAAGGCTTAGCCGCAGTGCTGCCCCTCTTGTTAATTTTGTGCTAATATGGGGACCAGCGTTGTAAAAGCTAAATGCTGTTTCGTGCACCCAAAGGATTGGAGAATTGCAGTGGCAAGCAACCAATTTCAGCTGAGGGAGTGCCGGTAGTTGGGTGCCCGCTGCTCTCCTCCCTGGATGCCTGCTCTGCCTGCTCCCACTAGCCTGGGAATGCTGCTTGTGCTGGTTCTTGTGATTTTTGAGCTGTGTTTCGATGCGCGAATAGCGGGACTGGCAGACCTATTCAACCCCTGTGGCGGGATGCCTGTTCCAGCGGGCATACTTGCAGGTTGGCTTGCCAAGGAGGGCATGGGCTGCTTTTTCTTAACAACAGGCACTGCCTCTCCGCCTTCTCCACCTGCTGTCATGCATCAAAGCATCAGGGGCTGCAGACCCAGCGCTCGCTAGTGGTTGGGTGCGGCCGCCAGGCAGCAGTGCTGGTAGCACTGGGGCCGTCGCTGCCGTGAGTGAGGCAGCGGACCCCTGCGGACCCATGGTCTGCTGCAGGCATCGAACAGACGTTCCTGCATGACCGGGTGGCATATTCTGTGATTTTGCTGTGAATGCCACAATGCGCGCAAAGCCTCTCTCCTCATTCTCGACTGGGGTCGTCATTTGCCGGCGGGCCATGCCAACCGCACATGGCTGCAAGGCGGTGGCGGCAGAATGCCTGAGCTGCGTGCTGCTCAGTAGGCAGCATGTGCAGCGCTGTCAGGTACTTTCTCATCACTTCTGTTCTGGGCCTGAAGGTTGGCGAGACATTTGCCTTGCCCAGGCTTTCCAATGCCAGGGCCTGTGATGGTGGCTTGGGCAATAGGTGCAACGTTCGCTGGAGCAGGGAGGCAGTGCTGAGGCTTGAGATCCGTGGAAAAGCTCGTAACGAAGTGGTTGGCTGGTGTCAGCAGGCCTGCTGAGGGCTCTTCCAACCCCAGTTTCTTGCTGGATCAGCATCGTGTGAAACTCAGGGCACTCCCGGCAGCCATGGGCAGCCTGCAGCAGGAGAGGAGCTTCCACCTGCTGCCGCTGGCAGCTGAGCACCACTTTTCAAAGCTTGGGGACGAGTTGGTTTCGAAATGGAGGCTTGCAAGCCATCCTTTCCTCCGCTGCCTACTCATCTCCCAGTCCTCTCATCCGCCGCCCCTGAGAAAAGCTGTGTAGAATGGCGTGTGCAGCTCGCAATGGAGTCCAAAAGCGTTGAGATCTCCGCTGGTTCCTGCCGAGCAAGCAACCATGGCGCTACTGCCGCCGCCCGCGAAAGCAACGTCGCGACTGTGCATGCCTTCTATGCAGCCATCAACAGCGGCGACGCCGATGCCCTGCTGGCAGTGCTGGCGGACGATGTGGAGTGGGACTGCTTCGCCCTGCCAACCAGCGCACAGCGGGCGAGTGAGAGGCGAGGGGGGGGGGGGGGGGGGGGGGCTGAGCGGGCGCCAGCGCATTCCCCGTCAGCAGGCACAGGCCGCGGGAATGATGGCCCCAAGTGCCAGATGCTGCCCTGGCCCCTCCTGTCAGCATTGCGGTGATAAACACAGCTGAGGCCTCTCCTGCAATGTGCGCAGGCGGGCGTCCCCTGGCTGCAGGCGGCACACGGCAAGGACGCCCTGAGGCGCTACCGGCAGGCCGTGAGGCAGGCGGGCCTGGACTTTGGCAAGCTGGAGGCCTGGGTGCCCAAGCAGGCGCGCAGAGCCCATGCATGCCAGGCCCTCTTCCGACCCCTGATGCACAGAGCTGCAGTACTGCGGCCCCCAGTGGATTTTTTTGCAGGCTCTGCAGCCCCAGGTGCATCATCTCCTGCACTGACAGCCTCAACCCAGCCTATGCCCCTGCTGCTGCTCCAGGTGGTGGCGGAGGGCGACAGCGTGTTCACCACCTCTGAGACAACCATTGCCAGTGCCAACACTGGTGAAGCACTGCCAGCACTGCCGTAGGACTCAGGGGCCAGGGGTGGGCATGAGCTGGCAAGGCTGTGCAGCAGCAGGCCGCGCTTTGCTGCGGAGTTGCGCCTCCGGTGGGACGCCCGGCGTATCGACGTGCGGCTTGCTGGCCCCCTCTGCAGGCAAGGTGGCCCGCATAGAGGGCGCCTACCTGTTCAAGCTCAATGCAGGTTGAGCCAGGAGGGTCGCCGAGGATGGCAGGGGTCGGTGCTTGCTGGTCGCGGCCTGCATATCTTGCACGTGACAGTCAGCATGCTTTGCTTGCTCACAACTGGCTGCAGCCCCTGCGCTACTGCTGCTGCTGCTGCAGAGGGCAAGATCACAACCTTCCGACACTTTGTGGACACGGGTGCGCCGTGAGCGCCTGCAAGAGGCCACCTGCACTGTCGGCGCGGGCCTGGAGGGCTGCGTATCAGGGGCTAGCAGGCCTTTCCCGCCGTGCTACTATTGTTGTTGGCTCCATCTCCACCTGGCACAACCCTCCCAAGCCCCCCACGCGGGCACCCACCCAACCTGCAGGCGCACACGTGTGGGTGCACACCCCCGACGAGCGCATGGCAGAGGCCTGGGCGGCGCTCGGGGGAGTGGGGCACAGCGGGGTGCACAGCGGCAGCGGCTCATGAGCACCTGTGTGCTGGCAGCACACAGTGTCAGCGGGCCCAATGGACCCAAAGATGTTCCAATGATCATTTGATCATTTGAAAACATATGGGAAGGCTCGGCGGGATGAAGGAAGAGAACAGCAAGCGCAGACGAAACAGCAAAGAGTAGAGGTGCAGGAGCAGGCAGCAAATGAGAGGAGGGGGCTAATTGACAGAAGAGTGCAGGCTGTTGACCCCGGGATAAGGGCAAGCAGGGTGCAGAAACCGGCATGTGCAGCGTGCACTACGAGCACCCCGCACGGGGGCAGCCTGTGAGGGGTCTCCCACAGGGCGCCGCGGCTGGGGGCGGGTTGGCACGTGATGCCGGCAGGTGCGGTGCGGGTCAGCCCGGGCCGCAGGGCAGGGCCTCGCACTGCAGCAGCTCCTCCAGGAAGGTGCGCCCGCCGCGCCGCGAGGTGCGCCGCACCTGGCACGAGAGGGTGTGTGTGCGTGTGTGTGTGTGTGTGGGTGGGG